>OU015496.1:66063647-66663647 GCA_907164885.2 Dolomedes plantarius | reverse complement strand
TATCGTGACCCAGTTCAAAAGCATGCAGGAAATGACTAACAATTTGGTTACGGTCTTCATTCCAAAATCTTATGTGTATATCTAGTTGCTTCTTTCCATTATCAGTTGTTGTTTCATCGAAAGACAGAGAAAAGAAGTTATCACTTCTAACTACAGAAAAAATTAGTTCATCATGGAAGTATGGTCCAAGATCATGACTTATTTCATACCCTTATTTCATCTAGTGAGTTAAATCAGAAACAATCTTCCACTTTTTAGATAATGTTTTGTGTAGGTATGAATTTTTTAATTTTTGGATAGCGTCTAACAGTAGATGTAAAAAAATAAAGGAAATATAGGAATTGGTGTGAAAATATAGGAGAATATCTGCCAAATGGAGAAAATATAGGAAATATAGGAGGACTATGAGGCCTGCTATCACTCTGCACAAAATCTTAAAGCCATCACACATGATATTTTAATTTCCCTCTCACACATGATACATATGACAGTTATCTTCAAAATGACCTAAAATCTAAGAGAAAATTTTAAAATGCAAAAATAATACACACAATTTTATGTTCCAATATGAAATTTTTTCACACTTTATTGAAATTTCATCTGGTGGACGGATGGCTTGAGCGTAGCTAGGCGAAGCCCGGATAGTATATATATAATTGAAACAAATGTTAATCCTTTTAAATATTCCTAACACGCTTTTTCCTAATTCGTTTATCTTATTGCAACAGAATACCGTCCCTTAGCCTTGAATTATGACCTATATCCAACCAATATAAATCTATATTTCCCCTAATGCCACGTGCGGATGGAGAGTCTTATATAAGCATTATATAATGGACATAGCGCGATTATCATCCGATATGATGCCTTAAGAGTCATGTGTCAGTTTTTAACCAATTGAAGTTCAGCCCGCCTGAAACTCTGCGTCTTTCCCAATAATTCCCCTCTCTCTTTGTGTTATGCCACGGTACTGTCAAGATGTAATTTTGGGTGCGCTGCGTCCCTTTGTCTTTTATTTTATCCTGTGCTGTTCCAACAGCCTCGGGACAGTGTTGAAATATGATAACCCGCTAATAAATTGAACCCTTTTATGAAGTGTAACTAAAGCCCTCCAAGTAATCCAAAATAAAACGACGATTTAATCAGCCTTTGGACGTCTGTGCTCTTTGTCTGGACTTTCGATTTGTTTCTCAGCTGTGTTCGACCACACGCATTGCCTTAACCGTTCGACGACTACTTTCCAAGACTACGATTATCTACCATTCTGAAGCTCCTCAACATTAATATCATTACATATATATATATATATATATATATATATATATATATATATACACACACACACACACACACAAATATCCAAAATTTACTTGTTCTTTCCAGACTACATTTTCAAATGAAGTGAATACTAGAAGCTAATATCCCAACAAAATTTTCCTCTTTAACTACTAGGAATGAGCTTTTATCTTTTAATAATAACATATTTGAAATACATCATAGAAAATAGAAATCTTAAGAATGAAATTAATGCGATAGATAGAAAAAAGTATAAATTTGCAAGTTTTAACTTAAATTATTTAAAGTTATTTTTCCTGGAAAGTTAGTACTACAGAATGTATGCATGTAAAAAAAAAAAAAAATTTTTAATCACCACTAAAAATTATAAAAAATTCTATGGTTTTCAATTCTTTATAGGAAAAAAAGAGGCTTTTATCTCAGCCCCAAATGCAATTTAGATAATTAAAAGACTTATTAGCACTTTTTTTTCCCGTCCTCCCCTAATCTGGTAGAAATCTTGCAGAAAAGTAAATTTTTAAGATGCAATATTTTTTATATTTCAAAATTTATATAAATTTAATTTTGGTATATTCCCGAGAAAAATAATAAACACTGAATTTAGAAAAATATTTAAAAAAAAAAGAGACAATACTTGGCACTTCTTTAATTCTGTTTGTAAGGAATGAACTTTTGATCTCTCTTGCTCCAAGGCTGTATGATATTCATTAAGCTGAAAATAAGAGTATAATGAACATAAACATCTATTTTATGCCTTTTAATAATAATAATTTATTATCATCATAAAACAAGTGATTAGAATTTTTTATTTTTATTTATTTGTTATTTAAAAAAGAACAAACATCACTTTTGTCCAGAATTCTCACAGTGAACATGATTTATATACAATCATGTAAATAGTAAGCAAAAATTTCAACTTAATAGTATAACATTATGAGCATTTGCCATTGTGTCTATTTTTTTGTGCAAGTTTAAACTCACGTTTTAAATGATTTGAGATTTTCTTGCAAAAGGCTACACAGATATCCAGCTAACGAACGTGAATACTTTCACAACTATCTCTCACAAACATTATTTTTTTAAAGCATTTAATATAGCTTATAGCATTTTTAAAATTTTTTTAACTTTCATGATTTTCTGCTAAATCAGAAAAGAAAAGAAAAAAATTGCATTCAATGACTTATTAAACAATATTGGTTTAAGTGATTCTGTGGCTGGCAGCATCAAATAACTCATTTTATTATGGTCCCTAAAACTTGGTTTAGATTGAATCTAACATTATAAATTAGTGTGAAAACCTATACTTAAGAACTCATTTCTTCTAATGTAAAATTACAAATATTCATCACAATATTTAAAGAATATCTTAATTAGAAACAAATACTTAATGACCATGACAAAGAATCACAATTTTAGGCTATTACCTCCAAAAATAAAACATTAAACCTAAGTGTATGGCATCTCAATGCATAAATAGGATACTACTTAAGAAAAAAATAAAAATAAAATTGCATGTTATGTGAGAACTGTTGCTTTTCCCTCAGCATAGATATTTCTGTAAGATCCTTGATATGCAGCATATTGGGGGAAAATAGCTATTTATTAGGAATTCCTTTTAAAGAAAGTAGACATTTTTGTTTAATCCTTAGACTGTTGAGTTTTCGACTTCTGGTTCCTCCCACAGTGTTGGGTTCTTTTTTGGAAGCGCATTTTGAAGGAAAGTTTGAAAATGCGAGTTCAATACATTTAAGTTCTTTAAATCAAAATATATAGTACAAAATAAGCTAAACATAAAAATTTTAAGAATACATATTTAATTTTATAATGAACAGATTTTTTTTGTTCATAAATTTCTTATAGTATGATATATTTTAAAGCAAGGTGATATGCATAAACCCACTTCACAGTCTTTACAACATATAGTCTATTCATCACTTAGTCCACTATAGTCTTTTCATCTAATAAATCTAAATAATCAATCTCGGAATCACTTGGCACGTCAGTTCGAATAGCCTTTAGCTTTTGAAAACCCAAAACTCCTGCCATTTTATACTGCATGTATTCTCAAAATAATCACCTAAAAATCTACTTCTTATCAGGAGATATTGTATTCGAGTACCATTAAGTGCTGCCATCTATTGATGAATGAAAAAATCCATTTAGAACACATTAAATGCATTTGAAACGTGGAAAACATTGGAAAATCCAGATAGATGCGTCCAGTGTGTCTGTAATGCTGGGGGAAAGACTCGAATGAACACACTGAGCGTGTTCGTAATGGTCTAAGGGTTAAATAAAGCAAAATAAAAGATAATCAATTCGAATTTTAATAATAGCCATTTTCTTTTTATCCACTTGCATTAGCATTTGATTAATGCTTAACTGACAGTGTATTTGTATTGTTTGAGGGTGATACAGGTGTAGAAATGGTTTGAGATGAACCAAAAGTTTTACATAAATAAAAAGGAATAAAATTTACCTGCTCTGTTAATTCATCTTTAACAGAAATTAACTGCTCTATTTGGACAAGAATTTCTGCCTTTTCTCTCACTAGTTAAAAATAAATTGTGAATGTATAAAAACACAAGTCAAAATCTTAATAATAAAGAAAAAAAATGCAACAGACATCTAAACACTATAATTAACAACTTCTTTTAAATAGTATAATTATATTTATTTTTTAACAACAAAACCTCCAAATAATCTAATGTAGTCACACTATATATACATGAATGTTGTATATTATTTTAGAAATATGTAAAACTATATTATTTTTAAATACTTTTAAAAATACAGGATTCATTCTTAAGCAGATTATTTTCTGACTTTTCTAGCTTTTTTAAAAAGATCTAGCACAAAATTAAAAAAAAAATGTTATGGCAAAAGAATAGAATTCAATTTTTGAACAATCATTGAAGTTTAATTGAATAGAAATGATTATATTCTAAAATAAAAAGTTTTACAAAAATCTATTACCTCAGATTACATATTTATTTAGAATTACTTTTAATGTAGTTCAAGACATATATAAAAATGGATTCTATCCAATACATGTTGGGGGATACAAACTGATTAACACTTAAAATAAAAAGATTCTCTAATATAACACAAAATATTTTCATTCAAATTAACTGATAGATAAGAGTAAAACACATGTGATATGGCACCTACATACATGCTATATAATGTTATATAGTTTATATAATCATGTATACAAATAAGGAGAAAGAATGTTAAACAATATTACATTGAAATGTGTTCTTGTTTTCATAAAATACAAACTTTAAGAATAAATGTGCAATTACAAGATATTGAGAATTTTTTTTTTCACCTTTATCCCACTAGGTTGCTAAAAGGTTGAAATTTGACAAAACAGAAGCTAAGTTTGAGAAATTTTATCATAAACTTGTTTTCTGGAAATAATGAGGAAATTCAAGATAGACAGGAGAATGCATTGTACATGCAAAAATTCCTGGTGCCTTTATGGATTACTAACACTGAAACACTTTAAGCAATGAAGAAGGAGGTAACTTCTCTCTACTTACTTTTAATATGCTATTACTTGAGAGCATGAGGTTATATGAGATAATGGATGCTATTTAATTAATAGCATCCATTATCTTTCTTGGATGAATCAATATCACTGAGGCTATAACTAACGAGCATCTAGCTGTTCATAGTCATCTGAGAGTTGAACATCATTTGCTTATGCAAACTTCAACCAAGATTTCATCTCTCTTCCCAGTAAGATAATCAATCCTACATGTTACTTTAGTTCACTTTTCCTTGTGGCTTATTTTCATTAAATCAACTCTTAAGCTATTTCCATAACTAGTAATAACAACTCAATTTAAGATTTTCTCTGATGCATTTATGATAGCCATATTTGCTATATTTCTTTTCCTACACAATCCATCTCAATACAGAACTTTTTGCAAGACCCAATATTTTGTTTCTCCAAATTTTATGGTAGAACAATAACTGTACTGCTGACTCACTTGAGTCAAGAGTCAACAAAAACACATAACTCACACACATTTCAGTTACTGACATTTTAAAAACAAATATAACAAGAAAGAAACTTACTTTCCCCAGTTTCCAAAATTCCATATAGTTTTTTATTTCTTGCTTTAACATTTTTCAATTCCTCCTACATAGTATGAAAAATATTATGATATGAAATAAAATTTAAAATGCAAGATTTGAAATTTCCTTTGATTTCAACAAAAAGTAAATAACATAAAAATAAAAAATTTTCACCACATATTTATTTAATTTAAAAATCATAATTTTTAAACTAAAATTATACGTAGTGGGAATTACTAAGAACTAAAAATTGATGTCATTTCTACATTTCCTTTCTGCATAGTTATTTATTCCAACTGGTTAAACCCACTCATATAGATGGCACTGCTAGCACAGATTAGAATGCTTTGTGACCAGAGACCTTCTGGATAGCGTATGAGAAACATGTACTATTTACTAGTGATGTGAATATTAAATGTTTATTAAGTTTTATCTGATTGTCGTCGATGTATGAGATTCCACTGATTATACCACTGAACAAACCACAGATTTGAACCACCGATGCTGATAACTATTTTGGTAACTATTTTGGTGCAGCGGCCAGAAATTGTCTATTTTGTAGTAGAACAATGCATAAATTAGAATCTTGTGATACTTTTAATGCTAAGGAAAAGATACACATTTTAAAAGGGAAGGGAATATGTTATTTATGTTTGAAACCCCATCACCGTGTATTCGAGTGTCTGAAAAAGGATTTATGCCCTATGTGTGGTGGATCTCATCACATTGCCATATGTTTTTGAAATCAAAACAACGACAGTTCTACTGTGAAACAGGAAACGAATAGTTTAGTTTTGGCAGTTTTTAAAACAAAAACAAATTGTTCATTATTACAAACGTGCACTGCGTTAGTTGATGGCAATAATGAAGAAGAAATTATAAGGCTTTTTCTCGATAACAGAAGTCAGAAAAGTTTCGTTTTAAGAAGTATTTCTCAAAAGTTTAACCTTCCTATTGTTAGAAAGGAGAACCTTTCTATTTGCTCATTCGGGGATAAGGAAACGGAATCGAAGACATTTAATATAGTTAAAATTAGATTAAAAAATAGAGACGACCCGAATTTATGTATAGAAATAGAAGTGCTAGAAATTGAACGTATTTCGGCTACACATTTACCCACCCCTGATAAAGATATTAATAAAACATTTAGGTATTTGAAAAATGTACAAATGGCTGATTGTTATGAGTTAAACAATAAAGAGATATCGATTCTAATTGGAGGAGACTTTTACTATCAGGTAGTTACTGGAAGAATTGCACGTCTAAACAAAACTCTAGTAGCAGTCGAAACATTGTTTGGGTTGTCCTTACAAGGGCGAGACACAGATTGTGAAGAACAAATTGCAATGAGTGTTATGGTCAACGAAGATAATATATCTCAACAGCTCAGTGAATTTCGGAACTTAGAAAATCTGGGCATAGAGGCAGAGGAATTTGATGACAAAAATATTGATAATTATTTAATGTCTGAATTTGATGGTGGAATTTTGTACCAAAATAAGCAGTACAAGATTAAGTTTCCTTGGAAACCAAATATGAAAACATTGTTAGGAAATAATTAACAAACGGAAAGGAATAGATTTGTGAAATTGAGAACATCTTTTAAAAATTATCCTTCCTTATTTTATGAATATAAATGAGATCTAAAAAATTATCTTGACGAGAATATTATAGAGCGTGTTCCAGCAGAGAACGAAAATATTCAACAAAATACATTTTATCTGCCACATAGAACAGTGATTTGTACTGATAAAGTTACGAGCAAATTACGAATCATGTTTGATGCATCATTGCATTCGAAGCGACAACTATCTTTGAATGACTGTTTACATGCAGGACTTAATCTTTTACCAAACTTATTTCTCCTTTTGATCAAATTTAGAACAAACCCGATTGCATTTGTTACCGATATAAAAATGGCCTTTTTGATGATTGAAATAGACCAAAGTGAGAGAGATTTCTCAAGATTTTACTGGGATGAAGATCCAGGAACCGATAATAAAAACAAAAAGTTTGAATTGTTCCGAATGACGTGTGTTTTATTTGGAGTGAAATAAAGTCCATTCCTCCGTGCAGCTACAATAAAACATCACCTGGAAAAATACGCAGATGCATTTCCTCTAACTACTAAGCATCTTATCCAATCGCTCTATGTTGATGATTTCCTAAGTGGTGAGGTCAATGTCAGGCAAGCTTTGACAACTTGTAAAGAAAGTGTACAGATTTTTAGAGACGCAAGCATGGATTTTTAGAGACGCAAGCATGGAGAACCAACTCTCCTGAACTAAGTCAAGAGTTGAAGAATTTAGAATTTGATGCTGATGAATCTTTAGACACGAAGTTGATAGCTCCGAAGATCTTAGGAATTCGGTTGGAACGAGAAACCTGATACATTTTATTTTGACTCTAAGGGTCTGGAAACATTTCTAACTAAAAGAACTGACACGAAAAGATACTTGCTACAAGCAGCTGGCCGACTATTTGATCCAATGGGTCTCGTGGGTCCCTATACTATTCTAGTTAAATGTTCAATTCAGGAAATTTGGTGTTTAAAATTAGACTGGGACAACAAATTGCCTAAACAATTAGAAATCTCTTGGAATAAATGGTGTAATGATATCCAATATTTAAAGGAGATAAGTATTCCTCGATATTATTTTCAAAATTCATTGCCGAACAATGCAATTTCCATTCAACTGCATACCTTTTCAGATGCTTCTAAAAAGGCGTACGGTACTGTTGTGTATTTACGCATAGAATTGGATGATGGAAATATCATTTCTAG
The DNA here is from genome assembly GCA_907164885.2 of Dolomedes plantarius. Taxonomy (NCBI): domain Eukaryota; kingdom Metazoa; phylum Arthropoda; class Arachnida; order Araneae; family Dolomedidae; genus Dolomedes; species Dolomedes plantarius. Next base: position 66,655,480 of record OU015496.1, on the reverse strand, counting down.
TTTCGTAACATCGAAGGGCAGGGTAGCTCCATTGAAGACACTTTCGATTCCTAGATTGGAACTCATGGGTGTACTTTTGTCTGCAAGAATTAGCCATACAATTACAAATGCCTTTGAATTCCCTGCTAGTCAATATTTTTGGACAGATTCATCAATTGTTTATTATTGGATTAAAGGAGACCCAAACAGACACAAAGTGTTTGTGAAGAATAGGATACAAGAAATACAAGGATTAAGTAACCCTAAGGACTGGCATCACTGTATGGGGAAGGATAATCCTGCTGATTTAATAAGTCGAGGTTTATCCTTAAGTGAACTTAAAAATGACGAAATGTGATGGCATGGACCCAAGTGGTTGACGATGAAGGAAGCTGAATGGCCCATATCCTTAGAACCAACAGTCGAAACCGACATAAACATTGATAAATTAGAGTTTAAGAAATCAATTGCTATAAATACAACAGTTGAAAGGTACCAAAAAGGAAAACGATTTGATTACAAGATATTCTTCGTTTAGTAGATATTTTAGAATAAGTGCTTTGTGTTTAAGATTTACTTACAACTGTAAAGTGAATTCTGAATTTCAGAAAACAGGCGGTATAAGTGCTTCTGAATTTGAACATGCTACTGAAATTATAGTGAAGCACGTACAATCAACTAAATTTCCAACTGAAATAAAGCGCCTTAAAAACGGACAGCCTACTCCTAAAGGTAGTAAAATCTTATCTTTAAATGTGTTTTTGGACAAAGATGAAATATTGAGAGTGGGAGGGAGATTGAAACATTCTGCCCTTTTTGAATTTCAAAAACACCAAATACTTTTGCTAAAGGTTCATCATTTCACTGAACTAATTATTGAACATTATCACAAAAAATCCTTGCATTCTGATGTACAATCTACATTATCTATACTTATATATAAAGAGAGTGCGATTTTGTACGTGGAGGGTAATCTTCAGAACCACTGTACCTATTTGAAAAATTCTTTCACTGTTTGAAAGGTACATTGATCCAGATGGACATAGGCTATATATTATGTATATCTTATCAGTAGAAATAAAGTTAGGGGCTTAATCCTAACAATCTCCATTGTTTCTGCTACTGTCTTCTACCACTTTTTGTTCCAAAGATTTCAACGTTCCTTATTGTGGTGCTATCGCAGTGGGCTTCAGTTCTGACACTAGCGGTTCGAACCTAGCCGTTCTCCGGCACGCCTTTTTCTTTTAAAAAATTTATTTTAATTATTAACTAACATAAAATTAATTTAAGGTATTATTTAGCTTATTATTAAGGTAAAAAAAGATTTACAATTTATTGGCTATCAACTGGAAATTTATTGGTATAATATTTTGTTCAACCCAGACAAAGTCGGGACGGGCCGCTAGTATTTAATAAGACAGTTATATTGGATCCCATCTGGCCAAGACTGAGTTAGAAGACTACTGAATAAGTGTATCACTTGCTTTCGAACAAAGAACCAAACAATAAATCAGATGATGGGGGATTTACTGCAAGATAGAATTGTGCCTTCCAGACCATTTGAAAAGGTCGGACTAGATTATGCAGGTCCTATAATCACCAAACCCAACTTGAAAAGGTCAAGAGTGACTCTAAAATCAAACATTGCTATATTTATCTGTTTTAGTACTAAGGCTACGCATTTTGAAGTTGTTTCTGATTTAACAACCGAAGCCTTTCTGGCAAGTCTTTGACGATTTATTGCAAGGAGATCTAAGCCATCCGTCATCTGGAGTGACAATGCTACGAATTTTAAGTGTGCAAGAAACATCCTTAACAATTGGAATGAAATTTGTAAATTCAACTCAGTTCAACGATTTAGTGCAGAAGAGGGAATTCAATGGAACTTTATTCCACCTGCTTCTCTTCACTTTGGTGGATTGTGGGAGGCAAATATTAAATTGATGAAACGCATTCTGTTAAAAATGACAAGATCTGCTATCATGAACTTTGAAGAATTAACTACTCTAGTTACTCAAATTGAAGCCGTTTTAAATTCACGTCCATTATCACCGCTTTATTCAGATCCTAGATGACTTGATTCCTTTAACTCCGCGACATTTTTTGACTGGAAATACTATCTTATCTTTTCCTGAACCATATACTGCTTCGGATTCTTCATCTTTTCATTCTAGGTGGAAACTTATACAGAGCCTTCGAGACAAGTTCTGGGACCGCTGGAACACTGAATACCTGCATCATCTTCAATCACGAATGAAATGAACTGTGCAGAACTCAAACTTAAAGGTGAACCAGCTCGTATTATTGAAGGATCCCAATACCAAGCCAATGGACCACATTCTAAAGGTTTTTCCAGGTAACGATGGTCTTGTGAGAGTAGTTGAGATGAAGACCTCTACGGGTGTTCTAAAACGAGCCATTAACAAGGTTGTGCCATTACCTTTTCCTGAGAACTCTGAAGATACTGGAACTTTTAATTTTTGAACTTATTTTTTTTATTTGAACTTTATATTTTTCTTGAACATTTATTTTTGAACTTTACTTCCTTTTCATATTTACTCTTTTACAGTATAATTTACAAATTGATATATGTGATTTAAGAGTTTAAGTAGTATTATTTTATTTGTTTGATTAATTGTGAAAGATAAAATCCATAGGATTTTAAGTGGGGAGAAATGGTTAAACCCACTCATATAGATGGCGCTGCTAGCATAGATTAGAATGCTTTGTGACCAGAGACCTTCTGGATAGCATACGAGAAACATGTACTATGTAATAGTGATGTGAATATTAAATGTTTATTAAGTTTTACTTGATTGTCGTCAATGTATGAGATTCCACAGATTATACCACTGAGCAAACCACAGATTTGAACCACCGATGCTGACAACTACCAACATAAATTTTTTTTGGCAATATTTCTAAACTTTCTAAAGTTCAAGAAGTAACTTTAAATATTACATAAAATTATTTTTTACATTAAGTCTTCCATTAAAATCAAGTCACTGTAACAGGACAGGTCCCAGACAAACACATTTTTGGATTGCAAAAATTTGTTACATTTTGACTAGTTAAAACATGTTGAAAATAGTTTACAGGGTTTTCTCCAAAATTTATAAATATTTTGAGTAACCACTATTCTCACCTTAATTTTCATAGTCTTTAATTTCCACAGGCATCACTGATCAGCCATATTTCATTTTGAAGAATAAGCTATTTCTAAGCATATCTAAAGTAAAAGTTAAGTACCCACCCTTCCTCTATTTATAATTCTATACCAGGAATTTTTCTCCCAAGAATTTTTTTTTTTTTATCCCTTCCTATCTTTATGTAAGTACTTAAAATTTAATAAACATTTTGTTCACATTCCGAGATGAAAAGACTACCTTAGAATTATTAATCTGAAAAGTCATACATAGCCCATCTATGATCTGATCAACATAAATATTTTTTGTAGTTTTAGATAAGACTCTAATACTGTATTGCGATCTTTAGATATAGCCAAAGAAACAGATAATTTTCGGCTTTGGTACAATGTACTTTTTGGACCTCTTAAAGTTGAAATGGAATTGAATGGATATTTGGAAAAAGCATATAATATAGGTAAAAAATGGGTTCATGTTTGAAAATTTTGAATCTAAATTATAAATTACACATCAACATTACTACACTCACCCAACTCTTTTTTACATTTAAAGAAGCAACATGTAGCAAAAGTTGGGAAGGACAAAGAGAAATACTTATATTTAAACGGAGGTAAATTCTTGGAATTGTCATAAAACTTGAGCCACAGAACATTGCTTTTAATATTAGATTTTCTAAGCACTTCACCAAAAGGAAGGGGAAGAAAACAAAACAATGACAGAGTAAGTTCTTTTGAGTGCCTTTAAAAAAGTGTTTTATTACATAAGTACTTTTTAAAGCATTTTAATTCTATACACCCAGGACCATTTATTCATAAAAGGAATTACAGAAACACTATTAAATTCAAATTTTTGCATTGGTCACCGCTCTTTTTTTATTGAAAGAGCACACACACACACACAAAAAAAAAAAAAAAAAAAAAGAAAAAAAAAAAAGCAGAGAATTTCAAAGAAAATTCATTTAAAACTAAATGTATTACATACCTTAAGTTTTTTTACACTTTCATTTAACTGAGCTATTTCTTCATCTTTTTTACGCAAATCTTCTTGATACTGTAGAAGACGAGCAGACTCTAACTGAGGCTGAAATATGTTTAACAACTAATACAATAAATTGAAGAAAATTGGATAATGATAGAAAACACGAAAGGGTATATATTTTTTACATCACAGCAATAATAATATACAATACACAATTTTCAAAATCAAGCAAATAAGAGTTATTTAAACATTTTAAAACCATATAATACTTTAAATATCAATTTATAAAAGTACCTTACTGTTGACACAGATTTTTATATTAAAATACAGGACTAATAGAAGTTACATTTATTATGAAGTATGAGTTTTATATTTATAAAAAGTATGTAAACATAACATAATAGTTAAAATTCTTCTTGCACAAAAAATTAGAACATTCAGTATGAGACATAAGGGGAATAGCTCTTACATCAATGGACTTAAAATGATCCTGCTTATGTTCTCTAGTGATAATTTTTTCAGCATCTTCCTCTATTTTGTGGAAGAAATCTGTTTCATCAGTTGGAGGTGGTTTGGCTGGCAGTTCAAAGTCATCAAGGTCTAAAAATGGTACAATAAAAGAAACTGAAAGGAGCTACAAGTACAGTTATGCCAAACAAAAATGTTAATATAATTAAGGAAAAAAATTACCATATCATCTAAAAAACTAAAAACAAAGAAAAAGTTTAAAGCAATAATCATGATAAAAAATAATTAAAATGAAATGTGAGAGTACTTAATATAAAAATAAAGTAATTGAACACCATAAACAAACAAACTAGCAACCAAAAAAAACCTTCATTACCAGCAATACTTTTTTGAAAAGTACCAGATTCAATTTGTGAAGGATCCAGATTCTGAAATTCATCTAAGCTCATAATTCCTTTTTCTTTTTTCTGATTGTTTTTCTTTTTCTTCTTTGGATTCAATTTGCTGTGTTCACTTTCTTTTTGTAAAGCATCATAAACCTAAAATGAAGAAAAAATATTCCACTTCACTTAATTTTTTGTAAATATACACTACAATGATTACTAACTATTATATTAGTCTCTTATACAACAGAATTCATACGCTGCTCTAAATCCTAAAAATTGATATATAATTGTCTTCATACTTCTGAAAAGCAGAAATCCCCATAAAAATTACTAAAATTTTCATGCTAATGAATAAATATAAAATTTTTGAAGTACTCACATCCTTTCTTGTTTAGAAATTTTTAGGTTGGCATATATTTTGCGAGAACTAAAGTTTTACAATGTAAAACTAATATGAAGCTTTCACAAACAAATATGTTTATCATTGAAGTTACAGAAAAGTCAGATTTTTCTCAATTACAATCTCAGGTATTGCTGAATTTAATTAAAAACAACTAAACTAATCAATGATTTATAGCTAAATATATGATAAAATCATTTCTTTTCTTCTTGAAATTATTATTAGTGGTGCAAAGAATGTTTTGAGTGTCACCTAAAAAACTTTGTTATAATGAAAAGTTAAGTGTAAGAGTTTCTTACAAAATAAAAATACAAATATTTTTCCTGTCATCTGATGCATCAATATAGTGAAAGAGAAACAAGCCACTGATTATTTATCATTTTGAAATCAGTGCTAATGACACTTGAAAAATAAATTAATCATATTTATTTCAAAACTGACATAAAATCGAAAATAAAATGTACTTAAAATTTGTATGAATAATTTATATGTTGCCACAGAAAAAATCTTAATTTTGCTGCAATAAGATATACTTAAGTTTTCTGACAGATTATCAAGTTTTAGAAATTCAATTAAAGCATAACCAAACTTATACTTTTTTTTTAGGTATGTTTTCAGCTAGTAATATTCCTGGAACTTTTCCACAGAGATAAAATATTCTATATTTTCTTAAATTTCGTTTTCAAAATAAATAAGTGTCATCTGATGAAAACCTCATATATACAGAACAGGAAGGGAAGGGGGGCACACACACACACACATATATATATATATATATAAGCAGAAAAGATACTGGAACATAGTATTTACGATTCCAAAATCAATGAAATTGTGCTTATTTCTGACCTCTTCACAGTCCTGAAAAAAAATATGCAACCCAAGAAACAGAACAGAACTCAATAAATTTTTACCATGCCCCAGTGGTGGGACTTTTAAGGTAACTTAAACTGTAATCTAGAAGAATTTAGCAATTATAATGGCTCATTTAGAATGGGTGAAGCTTAGATTAAGATAGATGATTTCCAATGCAATATCATCAAAGGCTAAAATAATCTTGTCGGTAACTTACAAGAAAATATTAGAACTTCTCACATAAAAAGCCTAAGAGGCAAAGTTAATTTTGGAACTTATATAAACTGCTGCTAATCTATTCATAATTAACTTAAATACCTTCTTTGTGATGAGAATCTTTTATGAAAACTATATACACATATCTTTTGCTGTTCATAGATTAAAAAGTGATCTCTTCTGTCATTGTTAATTTTATAATTAAGTCACTGAAAAATGTAGCCCTAATAAAATGCTTGAATTTTGTTTACCTAAATGTTAACAAACCTGAAAATTTAAGTGAAAAAAGAATGCGTTTGTCACATAAAGTATGCTATGTTCACAAATTTTAAACAACCAATGATACAAAAAGTATACACTTAGAAAAATGTTACAGTAGAAAATTAATTTTTAAGCAAAATGCAGCAATATCTTAACCATAAAAGTAACAATAAATCTTTCCTTATAAATTACCTAATTGATAGAACTCTAAGCATTACTATAAATCATGCAGATAACAGTTACTAATTTATTTATATTTTTTATTTTGAGCAGAAAAAAAAAAATTGGCTGACACGAACATCTCTTGTTTGCATTGTTGGTAATCTGAACAGTTAGCGTTACATTTGTTAGATCTTAAGGCCTGTGGCTATGCCCTATCTTCGAGGTCTCGGAGACATCATCTTTCAACAAAATAACTCAAGACCACATGTTGCCGTCGTGTCCTGACCTACCTCTACACAGAGGGGTTTGACTGTTGCCCTGGCCTGCACGTTCTCCAGATCTCTCAACCATTCGAAATATGTGGCCATGGTTTGAAATCTGGTCATGGCTGAGAGACTAGGCCATCACTGCTCTCCAGCCACTACAATTGATGAAGTGTAGCATAAATTTGAAGCAGCACAGAATGACTTGCTCGTATCTGTCATCCAAGCCCAATTCGACTCGATGCCTAACTGGGCTAGAGCCGTTTTAGTTACCAGAATCGGCAGCTGCGTGTCCTAATTTTAGACCCTGTATACCCCCAAATTGCTTACAAATTTAATCATGTTTTCTTCCTACTATGCTGTATAGGTACAATAAGAAAATTAATGTTATTTGCTTTCCTTCCTGGTGTTACAATTTTAATGGCCAGCAGCATATAATGTCATGTATTAACACGAAATTTCTAATTAAGTAGGCATTCCTATAGTGCACATATTTCCATAGTTTAACAAGATACTTACATCTCTCTTTTCTTCATAATCAATTTTACTTAAAAGTAAGGCTTCTTGTAAATCTTGTTCATAGACTTCTGAAACAAACTGTAAAGGTAAAATCAATTATTAAAATTATCATCTAATTGTTTGATATAAAGTAACATAAAAATAAACATGCTCTTGCATCCCCCCCCCCCCCAAAAAAAAAGAAAAGAAAATCTTGTTTTTGAATCTAGTAGATAAGAGGAAATAACAGAATAACAAGTGGCAAATACTTACGATACTAGATGAAATGAGAATTATTAATATGCTAGGTAGGCTATCTTAAAACTTTGTTTTTCTTTACTTTAACAAATTTATTTATATGAGATAAAAATTAAGATACAAATATGTCAGAAAAAGTAATTGCAAATATAACCCTAAAATCATATTTATGTTAATAACTATTGTTTTTAAATAAAATGGTATTTGAGATATTGATGAATAGTCATTGTAAACTGCAAACTTCAAATTTGCAGTCATTCGCTTGAAAAATGGAAAGGAGTTTATAGCTTACTAAGCAGTTCAAGAAGCTAAATGCAGATCTGATCACCTGTTCTTATTTTGTTATTTTGAAGTTTCTTAGAAAAGATCCCTTATGTTGGCATAAAGCTTACCAGATTTATATGAACTATATTCTGCACTATAACAGATTTTTACTTATTTCAAAATGCAAAAATCTTTCTATTTTTACTTTTAAAAACCATACTTTTGAAATTAGAAGTAGTTATTCACTAAGATGATAAGAAGATGATAGTTGAAAAGACACATCTTAGTTGAAATACATACTACAGAGGTTGTTCACACATTTTTTAGACGATATATATTGTATTCACAAAACTAAATTACAGAAAATTCTTGTGTTTTAAATGTTCTATTTGACATCCCTTATTCTGAACTATCTTTTGACATCGCAATTTCCAGGATAATAATGCCTTTTGAAGTGTCAGAAGAGGTATTCTATCCCATTCCTCCTGAACAGCTTTCCAGAGTCCTGTAAGGGTTTTGGGACGACATTTGGATAATGCAGATTTTAAAAGTCTGAAAGCACAAAAATCCATAGGTGATACATCAAGAGATTTAGTAGGGATATCAGTGAAGGATATGGCCTTGATACCAGTTTTTTTGTTCCATTTCTTTTAGGAAATTTACAGTGGATTTTGATGTGTGACTGCCAGATTTGTCCTGATGGAGTCTCACAGATTGATGGCACTGTGGGTAAAGCGATGGTATTTCATTCAGAAAAATTGGCAATAAAATATGTTCCTGATAGTATTTGGAGTTAATCTTGACATTTTTTCCCACTCTCTTTATTTTTAACTTGCCATTATAAGAAAAACCAGCAACAATCATGAATCCCTTAGAAAAACTTTCTTTCCATTCTTTGAACCATGTACTTAAATTTTTTTCTCCCCTTTTATGATAATAATTGGCTCTTTTTTTGTTGCAATCATTTAAATACACCCATGATTCATCTATTGTGACAATTGTTTTCCATTTTTCTTTGGATAAGTGTTTCTCATATAGAATTCTGCAGCGTGTCCTGCGTTCTGCAATATGATTTGGAAGAAGACGATGCACATTGCGTTTTTTCGCTTTCTTAAGATTTAAATCAACGTGTATCATTTTGTTTACAGTGGACACTGAGCATTTTAATGATTTTGCAACTGTCCTTTGACTAGGGGGATTTTCTTTTAACATTAAACAACGTACCTTTGCAATAGTCGAAGATGTCCGTTTTTTCCTTGGATACTTGTTTGGAATTTTTGTCCCACTTGAGGCTCCAATTTGACGTTTTTTTCCTTTCTTGTTGACGACATTACCTATCGACGCTTTAGATATCACAAAACCATGACTCTCACGTCGTTTTTGGATAACGGAGTATGCATATTTCTCTTCGGAAAGAGCATAAATGTAGCCTTCGAACCATTGCTTTGTTAAAAACGGCATTTTGAATAAAAACAAAACTTTCAAGCCGGAGACGATAATTTTGACTTTTAAAAACATAGTACAATTGCAATTATTTCTTTTGCAACAAACAATTTTTTATTACCGCTTACCAAAATCGTCTAAAAAATGTGCAAACAGCCTCTGTATACATACTTTAGCTACTTAGTTGCAGGGTAACCATTTTGCAAACATGTCAAAATATTAGTTTGAATGGCAGGAAAGAGTGTCTCATTATTCATGGTTCACAATCAGAATGATTATAGCGAGGAAGTTTCAAAAGGATTTTACGAATTTGTAACTGATTAATTGGAACTAAAATCCTTTTTTTAATTAACAATTTTAGCCTATTGTCGTATTGTTCATCCAAAGTTATTTCATCGGGCGTGAATTAGTTGGGTAGTACATTAATTATTTATTTAGGGATAGTTGGGTGCGTTGTGTTTTAAATTATTTGTTAAAAACCCGTAGTTCAGGACGTAATTAGCAATGACGAACAAGTAAACTAAAACGTACATTGTATTTCGCTGCCTTTAAATCACTTCATGCACACACACCAATATTTCACTGCACAAATTTTATTTGGGGCATTTAAAATATTTTCCCCACGTCGTAGCACACCAATCTAAATAATTAATGGGGAACTTCCGTTTTCGACAGAGTTAAATTTTTACTCCACCATCATTTAAATTGCCGCTCCTACTCAACTATCGTACGCCCCCACAGGAAACAATCTTGCAACAACCTCCCACGACGCCCGTGGTTTTTCTTCACGCCGCTCGTAAATCCGAATACAAAATCCATTGTCGTGTAATGTCAAACCCTGGCGACATCCTCTCTTAGGGCCTGTTCATATAGGAGTCCGTTGCGTTGCGTTCAGGAAAAGATGACGTTGAGATGAAAATAAACCACTTATAGGTCTCCAAACGATTAGCAATGAAATTTTTAACGCCTATGATTGGTTTATTTTCGTCTCAACGTCATCTTTCCCTTAACGCAATGCAACAGACTCCTATGTGAACAGGCCCTTAATCTTGTCTGGCGATCAACCCCCAAGTTGACTGCCGCCGTAGGACTATTCAATACCTTACATCACACAGGACCGGTCCGTTCTTTAATTATCGTACCGCATTTAGCCGTCGTTTCCAAATTTAACAAATAAATGTAATGATGACAGCCTTCGATCGACTTAACCTTTTCATATTTTTATGACATTTTTACATATTCGAAGGCGCATCATTACACCTATCTTATCAATATACTTGCATGATGACACCAATCTATTAATGAAATATAAATTATCTGCATAAAAAACAAAGGTACACATGAAAATTAAACTAAATTAAGGCAACAACATATACTAAAAGTTTAAATGTTCCACTGAAAATGCTTCAGAGTGTATATTCTTGATCACATAGACAAACAATAATCATGATTAAAGCAAATTACTCTTAAATAAAGATAATATGTCTAAAAATTTTTCTTTTAAATAAAATAATTTAAAAAAATGTGGTAAGACAATTTTTTTTTCAAGGTTCATGTGTTCTAATCTCTTTGAATTCTCTCTTAATAGTTTAGTATCAATTTCCTGCATATAAACCAAGGTACATAAAGTAAACACTTTAGAATTTCTTGATTTGTACTGTGATAACAGCGGTGCATTCAACAAGCGGTGGAAGGAAATGCTTTTCACTTCCCCATGTGACTTTCAGAGAACTTTATTCCAGGGAAAGACATTGTCTCGGTACATGAAAAGAGTACAACAATCTTGGGGCAAAGTGGACTCTAAAGGAAAGACCCATTAATGATTCTCTTTTTGTTCAAGAGAAGTCATTATTTTCAGGTTGACACAGAGGACAAACCGGCCGTTTACGGTGATACAACATAAAAGAGATCAGCAGAGAACGCTTCAGTGATGCCATTTATCAAAGGAGTTTTTCAGAGGCCCGCACTGAATGGAAGGTTGGCTAGCCACGACAAGGAGACAAAATCCCATGGTGCCCAATAGCCCAAGGAGAGGAATCACCTCTGTGGTGCAACAGGAAACTGGTTATGGTGGCCAGGCCTGGACTCTGAGAGCAACGGAGAGAGAGGGCCAGTGATCTCTGAAGATCTGGGAGGGCAGCTAGCCCACGAGAAAATGACGGAGACTGGGTAAGGTTTTGATTCAGGCAATGGTGGCTCCAGGGGGGGGGGAGTAGGGGCAATAGCCCCCCCCCCCCAAAGCCTGGCATATTTTTTTTCATAGCCTAAAATTATATAATTGTAGACCTAATACTAAATGAGTTTAAATTTAAAATGAGAAAATGTTTATTTCTGATATATATATATATATACAGTGGAATCTCGATCTATCATTTTTCAAGGGACCGACTGAACTGAACGATAGATGCAGGAACATAACAAAAAAATATGATCGTCTGGACTGAGTGAAATAAACGACACATACGAGAAAACGAGGATTCGGAAAACGATCGAGATTCCACTGTATAATTAATATATATATGTATATATATATAAATAACCCTAAAAGCCATCGTTGCCACCCCAAAACTCTAGACTGGAGCGCCGCCCCTGGACTCAGGACAGCGAACGAGGAGTTTGCTCCTGATAATTGTGAAGTGATTAGAGAGATCTGAGAGGGCATGGTGCCCACGAGAGAGAGAGACTGGTATCAGGTTGATGGGTGTTGCCTGGTACGAGAGATAGTTGGCGCCTGTGGGAGTCTGATAATCTTGGGCCAAATATGCCACATCCTTGATGATTTGTTTCGGCTGGAATGCCTAGTATTTTTACGTTAGCCTGTGTGCTGCATACAAAGAGACTGACATTTTGGCTGGGAGTGATTTGCTGTACTGTAAGGAGAAGGATGTAAGCCTTGAACACACTGGAGGTGCAAAATCTTTGATTTACTGTAAATAGTTTTTTTTGTAAATATATCTTTTTAATAAAGAGTTTACTTTAACTCTAATCACAGTGTCATCCCAGTTACTCTTTGTTAATTGTAAAGGCTCGGTTGTAGCCAAGCTTTGATTTTGCTTTTAAGTAGGCTAGGCAGAGAAGCAGAGTTGCCCAGTTTACTATAGTTTTATAAGCCGCTGTATATTATCTACAGTTTTTTCCCTGAGACTCCCAGGCAAAATTCTATAAATGGGCTCCAAAAATACTTTCTTTATTGATAATAGATGGTGCTTAAGTATGAAAATGACCATATTTCACTGCAGAATGAAGAGTTTGTTTTATCATTTGATACTTAGACATAACCTTTGCTCTTGTCATTTTCGTTATTTGTAAACCAAAAAATATCTGAAATTTGTTCTATTGATCTGCAAGATCATATGGAAGAGTGCAAAATCAAGCACATGTGGATGGCTTAGGTTTTCTCTTTGTTGATCTTGTGCTACTTGCACTTGAATACCATTTGATTGTTTAGTTATTTTAAAAAAATCAGTGTTGATATCACTGAAAACTGGAAAAATTATGATTATAATTAATAACCAGTTATAAGCTTTGATCTGAATGGAAGTTAGACATTTTAATTGCAAAATCATATAGCACCATTCTTAGAGGCACAAGGTTTTTTTTCACAAGAAAGCTGGGACAAAATCCTTACTTATATGCTATCATGGATTACAGGCGATTCTTTTTCTTATTGATGGAAATTACAGTTGCAGATTATATACTGTTATGGAACATAGGCAAAAAAGGTAACTCAAACCCCTGTAACTCCTCCATTCTGTTTTTATTTCATCAACTCAGTTTTCTTTGATACTTTGAGAAACAGTTAAACAGTTTTCTTAATTTCCAGTAGCTTTTTCAACTTTCCATTTTTCATATATATATATAGGGTGGTTATAATTTAACTTCCCCTATAAACAGCATCCTACAGCTCAAACGGGTGAACGGAATGTAACCATATTGGGTATACAGACTATACACGGATGCGTTCATGGGGAAAAAAAAGGAGTTCAAAAATATCCACCACATGGTGCTTTTCATGAAAAAACATTAAATTTAACAAAACAGAATGGTTATGAGGCCACTTAAAAAGTCTGGTTTCTCGTGGGGATGTTGAAATATTGGATGATTTAAAGAACTCCATTATGCTTTATGTGCGAAGCATCACAACTGATCAGTTATGATTTGCTGTTGAACACATTGTCCATCGCCTTGAAACTTTGCAGGTGACTGATGGTGGTCACATTAAGCACCTTTCCTTACATCGCCCTGGACATGATTAACAACTGCTCCTCTTGTGACATTTCATCATAATATGTACCTGTTTCTGCAAACTCTTCTTTTTTCTCAAACAGCAAAGGCATACTGTTATTTATTTCCTTACCTTTATTTAATGTGGTTCGATGACAAGGTGATCAAAAACTAGTCAATAAATGTTCAAATTGTTTATGTATTTTGCTTTGGTCGTTTATTTTGTTAAATTAATGTTTTTCCATGAAAAGCGCCATCATGAGGACATTTTTGAACTAATTTCTTTTTTTCGAAATTCCGTGAGCACATCTCTTGTATAGTCTATATACCCAATGTGATTACATTCCGTTCACCCGTTTGAGCTGTAGGCTGCTGTTTATAGGGGAAGTTTAATTATAACCACCCTGTATATTGTCACCTGATTGCAAGAACTAGGTAACTTGATTCTCCAAGTTCTTGAAGATCTCAAATGTCTACTTCTTCCAGTGGGAAAATACTTGTCGTTCTATTTGTCTAATTATTACACTAGCAAACAGTTGGCATTTGGTTAGCAGCAAAGTGAGTTGTATAGTTACTGCATTCAATTCTTATGTAATTTAGCTATAAATAGCTAGATATCTCAAAAATAATTTTTTTGGAGATACCTAGTTCTTGCATTCAGGTGACGATATATACATATATATATTTTAACTATAATATTGAAATGCCATTTGCAAAAGTGAAAATGTGATGTGAAAAGTGACCATTTTCTTATATTCTATTAATTTTTTAATTGGCAACTTTTTGGTATTATAGTTTTTGACTTCTCCAGTAACAATGATGACAAATTGGTCTTATGGGAAAGTACTGACCAAACCATTCTCTTCAAAACTATATTCTTTTTACATTAGTATTGCTGTTTCCATTTTTTACTTTCTGCTTTTGGCCTCCAACAGACTTTCTGGAATGAAAATCAGAATCAGCCATAGAAATTATGGACTGAGTATTTGCTGTGAATGATGCAATATTAAGTGGATATGTTTTATAGGATCAATTCAAATTAACACATTGTGTCATACTACGTTACAAGCCAGAAAAACCTTGCACAGAACTTAATCATAGCTGTAACTACACAGACAGAAACTTCTAGCCTAAAAATTGTAGTCTGTTATGATTAAAAGCAATGGTTACATAGCTAGTTGGCTGAAAACAACTAGATGAAGACTACTTAGAAAACAATACTAAAAGTCAATTGAGTACAACAGAAAAAATTAATATTCTCAAGTTAAAAGAAATTTAGAACATTGATGATAATTCCTCTTCAATGCAACAAAACAAAGTACTTTTTCAGAATTTCAAGACTGGTTAGAGATATTCATTGGTTTGTGACTACAATATGCTCATGATTTGCACAAATTTGAGGTCCTATAAACATGATTAATAAATTAACCTTTTCCTTACGGGGTGGGATAGCATGTATCCCAAGAATGAATATGTATGAATGTATGTATATATGTATGAATATGTATGAATGTATGTATATATGTATGTATATATATATATATATATATATATATATATATATATATATTTATATATATGTATGTGTATGTATGTATATATATGTATATATATATATGTATATATATATATATGTATATATATGTATATATATATATATATATATGTATATGTATGTATGTATATATATGTATATATATATATATGTATATATATATATATATATATATGTATGTGTATGTATGTATATATGTGTGTGTATGTATATATATGTATGTATATATATATATATATATATATATATATATATATATATATATATATATATGTATATATATATATATATATATATGTATGTGTATGTATGTATATATGTGTATGTATGTATATATATGTATGTATATATATATATATATATATATATATATATATATATATATGTATGTATATATATATATATATATATATATATATATATATATATATATATATATATATATATATATATGTATGTGTATGTATGTATATATATGTATATATATATATGTATATATATATATGTATATATATGTATATATATATATATATGTATATGTATGTATGTATATATATGTATATATATATATATGTATATATATATATATATATATATATGTATGTGTATGTATGTATATATGTGTATGTATGTATATATATGTATGTATATATATGTATATATATATATATATATATATATATATATATATATATATATGTATGTGTATGTATGTATATATATGTATATATATATATATATATATATATATATATATGTATGTATATATATATATATATATATATATATATATATATATATATATATATATATATATATATATATAACCCCCTTAGTGGCAGTTCTAATAAGGGGGTATGAAATTTCCCGTTCCTAATTGGAAAAATGGGCCCCGTAATCTAAAGGTTAATAAATAATGCTGGTTATGTACTAATCTATGACTGAATTATCTCAAATACTAGAGAGTAAGGTACATATGTGTTAGATGCACATCCCTGCCAAGTTTGGCGATTTTGTGTTTGGCGTGGTAACCATGCAATTTTGGCGAGATTTTATTATTTTGTGGCAACCCAGTTTGAATGGCTAGTTGTGTGTTTGTTTACGTGATATAATATTTGGTGTTGCAAATTTGTGTTTTTGTTGCTTTTAGGATTTTGTTGTTGCCAAATTCAGTTTTGTCTTGTGTTTTGCGTCATTTATAGGCACCGTGAATGTTTTTTTTCGTTCTTTAGTGTAGTAACATTATATTGTGGCAACGGTTTTTGAATTTTCCGTTCTAAGTTTGAATTTCGCCATTTAAGTTTCAGCTAGCAAGCAGCTTGGATACTTTAATCTGGTTGTATATTTCAATTTATTTTTGTTCATTTATTTATTATTCCTGCAGTATTTAGTGTACTTTAGAAATATCAGGGGATTTTAGTGTCTAAAATAGAGGTGATATAATGCAAATAGATCGTTTTTTAAATTTTATTGTAAACACGTATGTTTTATTTAATTGAATTTGTGCTGTAATTTATGTTTAATGAAAAGATATATATTTAACCAAGGTGCATTTTATGTTTATTTAAATGAGTTATTATTAGTTGCATTATACTGACTTTTTTAGCGGGGGGTGTTAGGGGGAGGCAGCAGCCCCCCCCCCCCCACCTAACAAATTTCTTATTAATTTTAAGCTTTTTGTTTTTGTATTTAATACAGCCATTTTTAGATATATTTGCGTATGTTTTAAAGTAGCGGTTGAGCTTTTCTGTTTAGGTTTTGAAGTTTAATACAGCCGTTTTTAGATATATTCGTGTATGTTTTAAAGTAGCTGTTGTGGATTCGTGTCATGTTTTTGGAAGTTTATTATTGCCATTGGTAAGTTTGTTTTGAATTTATTTTTATTTTTGGTTTGCTATTGATATTTTGTGTATATATGTTATTTTAAGCCAAAATGTCCGCGTAGACCTGTTTTGGCGATAAAAAACTTTTGTCGCCAAGGGTTGGTGCATCTGGCACATCTGTTCCCAGAGTAAAATAAAATTAAACTCCCTTAAAATAATAAATTTAAAAAATATATATTTTGTGACGCCGAGCTTATCAAATGATTAAAACATATAATACAAAGTTTTCTACTGATATAACAAGTAAAATATTATCTCTTATAGACCATTTTACATTAACGCAATAATGCATAAAACTGGAAGGAGAATAATTCCAAATCTTGGCACCTGAATTATTATTCTTTAAACTTTTAAATTATTCTTTAATGAATAATTTTGCTCTTTAATCAATTAAAAAATTAATACTAAAAGATTCTAGAAGCATAATTCTACCTTATGTTGATAACACTACTTATGCAGTGTACAGGAAATATTTATCTTTAATAGACTCAAACGATTCTTTGTATTATCAACATTTCTTTTAAAAAATAATCTCTTTTGAAGAAAAAAAGTTATCTGTTAACTAACATGATAAAGAAAACTAATTTACTACTACATTTCATTTACACAATCTCACAGAGCAAATTTTTCTAGATTAACAATCAAAAATAAAATACTGGATAATGTAGAATCATATTACATATTTTTATAAGCACTGTTAATCAAAAGGGCTTAAAATTAATTTCAGTATATTCTAACCTCAGTATCTTTTAATTTCCATTCTTCCCACTGTTTCTCTGTCACATTGGCAGTTTTGGCAGATGTTGCAGATGACTTATGTTTTGATTTGACATTATGATTTCCAAATGCTAAATTTTGGAGCTAAAATATAAGCAAACAAATAAGATTGTTATTTATTCAAATCATTTATCACTATTTTATAAACTAAAATATGAATACAATTAATAAAATGAATGACACCTTTCCATAAAAACTAAAAAAATTAATTCTATTCCCACCAAAGGATTTTTTAAGCAAGGCCTACTTAAAATATCCTGCAGCTTTATTCCTCAGCAACAGCTTTGAGACTTTTCAAAATCATTTTAGTCTTAACTTGTGTGATTAGTAAAACAAATCATACAAGTTTAAAACACCTTTTTTTAAAATTTTTTTTTCAGAGCTAGACATAGAAACCTTTTACCCTCTGACTGCTCAATTTTTGGAACAAAATAGCTTTAAAATTTGTATATTGTTTTTACTGCATAATACAAATCTATATATATTTGGGAATTCAAATATACATTTTTTTTTTTTTATAATATAGATTTAGACCATAAGAAATGATACTTTCAGAAAAATCAATTTCAGACATTATCACAGAAAAACCAATTTTTAAAAATAACCCTCCATTAATTTGTGGTTACATTCCTATTTATTATATAAAATACAAACGTAAAATGTATCTACTACAGAAAATATACTTTACTAACACAAATTACCTTAAAAATTAAATTTAGTATGCTAAATCTTAAAATATGGTTTAAGGCAAAGTCAAACTTCATATTCTTTGTACCATATTCGTGTTTTTTGCAAATTTTTTTTGTCAATTTCAGTTTTTTGAAGCTACTAATAGCACATTCTCTTCAAGGCTCTTTCTTTATGAGATTAGGAGGTATTTGACATGTAAAATGATGAGCTTTCAATTACAAAGGTTTGAGAGTAGAACTTGGTTTTCCAGGCATACTGCTCGTATCTACATCAGAATACTTTTGGATACTTTGCTCAATCATTTGTAAACAAAACTCCTAAAGCTTTACTTTTTGTATTGGATTTTGTTAATTATAAAGAATAGAATTCCACACTGCTGCCTGAAAAATTTTAAAAACACTTTTCTTGTTGATTTCTGAGCATTGGGGAGTATGACATTTCTTGGTCGCCTAATTCAACACCACCCATTCTATTATTGTAGTCCCAAATGACAACTATCACTATCTTATAGATAACATAACTTTCAGAATATGACAAATCACCAAGAATATATACGTTTTGTCCCTCACTAAATGCTTTCTGCCTGTCATCTCTGATATGAAAAATAACAAATGAACAAGAGCACTTTAAAAAAACCCTAATGAACTACCTTAAAAAATAAATATATAAATAAAATTGGTGAACAACTAGTGCCAATTTTTAGCCAAAATTTGATTCAAAGGCTAAATATTATATTTAAAGCATTATCACTAGTTAAATGGAGAAAACACCGAATGTGCTGTTAAATAAAGAAAAGAAGACTATGCCCGTGAAAATCGTGGGATGAGCAAATTTTGCTACATTTGCATTACACACGGAAATCGCGGGCTAAGCAGTCAGAGGGTTAATCAAGTCTCTAAAATCTCAATAAAAATGTTTGTTCTATGTATTTTTTAAGTTATGATGATTAACCATAGGAGTACAAACTATTTTATATTAAAACAATATTAAAAAATATATATATTATTTTTAACCAGGTTTAAAGAGGCCTAAAAAGAATTTAGAAAAATGTTTTAAGAAAAACTATAACCACAGTGAATTATAAGTATACCAGAAGAATAATAAGTGGATATTCAAGACACTTAAAAAGTATTTGATTAGCTTTAAATTTAGTAACATGTTTTTAGGGTCTTTTTTTGTGTGTGTTCCTTAAAGCAGTAGAGCACAAACTTTTTTTGTCCAATGACCTATTTCCGTTAAATAAAAAAAAAATCACGACCCAATGGAAATTTGTTGGTAATAGCAATTTTTTTTTTTTTAAATTAGGGAAATGTTAACAAAAGAACAGAAAAATGAAATACATAAATTTGGAGAAACTAATTAAAAAATCAATGAACTGTAGATTTGGGTTTATATTTACTTTGAATAATAACAATAAAAAGACTACCTTACCTACCACTATCTGAAAAGAACATTAATGTTTAAATAACATTTGAATTTCTTTAAATATAAATCAAGTTTAGAGATTTTGGTAATTTGTAGTCCTACTCAAAAAACATACTTTCCCAATTATCCTTATTAAAATTTATTTTCATTAATCCCTGCACGAATACCATTTTTGATATTTCCCCCTCCCCCCCCCCCCAGTTTAGGCTTTAAATAACACAATGAACTCATTAAAAAATACAAATCAAATACAACCGACTAAATTTCTTTTCCTTTTTAAAAACGTATTTGAACAATTTAACTAAAATTTTACTTGAGATCAGCTGTCACAACTTTGTGTTAGTGTATTTGCTGATATTTTTTCTAACACTAGCTATGGTGAAAAAAACCAACAAGAAAAAATAAAAAGCAAAAATCCATGCCTTTATAATATACATAAAAAAGAATCATACATAACACATCTGCAATATAAGTCTTTAATCTTAAAAATTTTGTATATTATAAATCCGAGTACTCCATAGAATTATACAAATACTTAAGAGATTCAGTACAGCAGCATACGCAGAAATTTTCAAAAGGGGGGTGGGGGGTTGTTATTATAAAAAAGTAGTTTTGAGCAATCAGTGCAAAGCTTAAACCTAATTAAATAATATATGTAGTCAGAACCAATAGGTTTTTTTAAACCCCCATCAAACCCCTTGCGTACGCCACTACTTCAGTAGTTTGTATATTTGATCTTTTTATCGACCTTCATTGAGTTTCTTAGTCATCTTAGCACAATCAAGGTGGCTGGAAAAAGCACCAAAAACGGGGTTGTCTGTGTTAAGTGAATTTCTCAATACCATAATAACTTATAATCATAACTAAATTAGGTTTACTTCTGAAATGACTATTTTAAAACACCATTCAATCCAAGACCTTTACACCAGAATAATAATAATATTCTTTTCTTTGCATATAACTGATGCACACATTATATCACCCAAATCTGTTAGTTTTTACTTACCACTCATGCAATGTTTAGTTAGCTCACAATTATCGTTATGTTCCACTTACATCTACTGTTTTGGTAAATCTACCTATTAACTCATCTAACAATTCAAACTCATCTTTGAATGGTTAGTGGCATAGGTAACTCCTCTAACAATTCAAACTAGATTAGTTTCACAAAAAATTCTGTTTCCTAAAAAGTTTCTATACATTAAATGCTTAAGTCAGTCGAATGCTCTAGGTATCTTGCACTTAGACAAGCGACTTCACTACTAGTGAAACGAGATTCCGTCCAAATATCGCTGAAAAACCCCAATTTAAGTTCATGATCAAATGAGTAAATTTGAACTTCCTTCTTAACGTCATTGGCCACAATCCGTAATATTTAAGTTTGTCTGAAAATGATACTGCAGCTGTTTATTACGATTCATCAATTACAAAAATTAAAAACATTTATTTACGTGAATTTGAGCACAAACATATCATGCATTAAAACTTTTATATGATTATTCACATACTTCAGCTATTTCAGTTGCTGTCTTCTTCTTTTTCTTTGACTTAGTTTTAGTTTCGCTGTTACTTGCTTTGGCGTTCCCTTTGATTTTTCCATTCTGTTTATTACTCTGTACATTTGATTTTTTACCTGCAGATTCCGACATATCGTCATCTTCAAGCTTTAAAACAGAAAAACGAGAAGCACAAGCGACAGACATAGCGAAAGGAAAATAAGTACTGATATTTAATGTCGTCTTTCTAGCTTTGAATTCGACAAACTGTTTGGATAAGATACCTGACAATGACAATCTCTTCGCAAAGAGAACTAAAGTTAAATCGAAAACCAAACGCTGTTGATAGTTTTAGTTATGAATCGAATAGAAATGACTAAAAACATGTTGCCACATAATTGAATACGCATGAAATCATTTAGTATATTATGAATTAATTATTCAGCAGGAAATTTCAATACATGAACACTTTCTTTACAATTTTTTTTACGCAAAACCTATGTAATTGTAACATTTTTATTCCACTTATGCACTTTATCATGTTATTTAATCGCTATCGATTCGTTTCTCCCAAGACCTTTAAGTGATTATTTTAAAAGTCTGTTGATGTTGAAATGTTGACAGAGTTTTGGTGAGAATCCCTAAAGTTTGTCTCTCTCAGTTTAACTCAAGGTGACGTTGAATCTGAATAACTCTTTATCTCATAATCCAAAGTTCAATTCAGTCTGCTCTCGTAGATAACGGTAGAATTATTTGCAATAATACTATTAATCCGTAAAGTTATTGTAGTTTGGTAAATCGTGCTAAAATCTTGATAGTTAAAAATGGCAAGTATTGCCACTACTGCATTACGAGCAGCAAAAGCGGCATTGCGTGGAGAACTTAAAAAAAGAATTGCCAATATTCCACATGAAGAGCAGTATCGGCAGTCCAAGATTGTAACGGAAAGAGTGAGTTTATTTAATATATGCTCTTACTTATCGTTTAAAATAACTTCGTTGATGCGAAAAGTAGAATTTTTCTTTTATTGTATAGTCTGTGTAAAAAATTTTAATATGTTAGGTCTGATTTCGGAAGAATTTTTTCTTCAATTCTGTATTTAATAAAAATAGGAACTCCTCTCAATATTTTTATTAGATCTTGTAGAGATATGAGTTTTTCCATGTTTTTAATGTTAGCAAGGAAATGTCTACTTTTGCTGGTACAGTCGATTTTTCTAATAATCCAATATATAGGTAATTTAATTGTATAAGTCTATATGGAAAATGTATGTTGTTCTGCTTTATGATAAGGTCATTAATTTTTTAATGTTTTCAGTGATTTCCCTCATTGGATTCTTAAACATTTCTTATATAGTTAAAAGAAATGCATGGAATAAACCCTTGTGGGAGGGTCACTTATGCGAAGATATACAGTGGCTCCCAAAAGTGTTCGTACACTTAAGATTTTCAATGAAATAGGGGTCTATCCATTGATTAAAATGAATATTTCAGAATGGGTATTTAATAATAAGATCTATAATCTATTCTTAACAAAACTACATCAAATATTTTGAAAACATAGTAAAACTTTATTTTTAAGAAACCAATAATCCAAAAGTAACAAAAACTTTATCTCACAAAAGTTATCGTACACTTGTAAAAATTCTCTACATATTAGTAAATATTCTAATTTTTCGTTAAATTAATATTTAGTAGGATATCCTTTAGCATCCACAACAGCTTTTAAACGTCTGGGAATAGATTGCTTTAGTTCTTTTGTAATTTTTGCATCAATGTTCATCCATTCTTCCCTCATAACTGTTTTTAGTTCGCTTTGCGTGTGAATGTCGTTTTTTCATACTCGAACCTCCAGTTCTCTCCAAATATGTTCTATTAGGTTTAAATCTGGCGATTGAGGTGGTGTTTTCAAAACTTGTGGACAATTATAGAGACACCAGATGCGAACGTTGAGAGCCGTGTGCTTAGGATCGTTATTTTGATAAAAAACAAAGTTGTTTCCAATACCCAAATTTTCAGCTGACAATTTTAAATTGTCTCTTAAAATATTTATAAAAACAGCATGATTCATTATGCCATCAATAAATACCAAAATTTCCTAGTCCTGATGCTGATATGCACCCCCACACAAGGATACCTCCACCGGCATGCTTAACTGTTCCTACTAAGTTCTTGGGATTAAGTTCCTCATTTTCTTCTTCTCCATACAATTATATGCCCATCAACACCATAAATGTTCATCGTCAAACAAGACATTATTCCAATAGGTTTGGGGCTTATTTATCATTGATAGTGCGAAGGAAAGCCTAAACTTTCTGTTTTTCTCACTCACAAAATATTTTCTATGGGCAGAACGCCCATGTAATCCAGCTGTTCTGAAAACTCGTCAAAAAATTTCAGGTGAAATTGAAGTAGAAAATGTTTCATTGAATTCTGCAGAAACTTTTACAGCACTCAAACGTGAATTTTTCACAAATTTTCTAATTATAAATCTCTGATCACGTTTTGTTAACTTTGCCGGACTACCTTTTCTTACCTTGTTTTCGATCCGATTTTCTTCTTTAAAGCGTTTTATCACATACTACACAGTAGAATGGGATAAATTAAGTACTTTAGCAATATTCCGAACTGATTTACAACTACTATGAGGAAAAATAATCAATTTTCGAATGCTGTTTCTTGTTTCTTTAAGACTATGAGCCATTTTTAAATAATAAATAGAAAATTACGGAGTAGGTAAGCAAAAATTAAAGCCAAACGATAATTTAAATGCCACCACAATTCAAAAATAAAAATAAAGCGCCAGAAAATAATTTTAATTATGAATTTATCCGAAAATATGTCAGTGTACGAAGACTTTTGTGAGATAAAGTTTTTGTTACATTTTGATTACTGATTTCTTAAAAATAAACTTTTACTATGTTTTTAAAATATTTCATGTAGCTTTGTTAAGAATAGATTATAGATCTTATTATTAAATACCCATTCTGAAATATTCATTTTAATTAATGGATAGACCCCTATTTCATTGAAAATCGTAAGTGTACGAACACTTTTGGGAGCCACTGTACATCCCCAGCCTAATTAGCAGCTTTAAACCTAGGTTTTTCTCTTGTTGTGAGATACTCAGCATCACATACAACTAAGTATGTTGAAGAGAAAATAATTCCAAATGTGAAATTTCTCTAAATTTTTACAGCCACCAGAAAAAATATAGTAATTTAACCCACAACAGGAAAACAATTGCCTATCATGAATTGCAGTTTGATTGTTCTTTTTGTGGAGGGCTGGCTTTGTCACTTTACTGTCTGTCAGTCCCCAATAAAAATTTAGAGAAATTTCATATTTGGAATTCATTTCTCTTCTGTGTGTTTATTGGTAATGTCATGTTGAGTATCCTGTAACAACGGCCAAACCTTGGTCGATAACCATTGAGTATTCTGGATATGTATAACCTCTGATATATATTTGCTAGTATATGAAGATTCTGCACTTGGTATTGATTTAAAAAAACTTATTCTATCTGGAACTTCCAAATGGTTGTTTATTTGAATGTTGGAAAGTTATTAAATATTCAGTATGTGTTATTGATATTGTTTGGTTTGTGTAAGTTGCTATATGAATTATTAATAAAATTGGTAGGACTGCAGTTTAGGGTGCCCCTTGTTTTTTTGGCGTCAATAGTGCCAACGTGCCACAGGAGTAACAACATTGGTGCACACGTGAGAGAACTCACACACTTGGCATTTATTAAGACAGAGAAAGAACCAAATTCCAGGGACACTCTTAAGTGCAGTAAAAATGCACTTCGGGGTGCCCTTGTTTTTTTGATGATAAACATCCATAAAAGCTATGCAAATGCAATAAAAAGCGTAAACTATAAGTATTAAAATGGTAAAAACACAATATAGAAACATTTTATGCACAATTGCGTTGTACCAAAATTTTACATTTGAAAATGAACAGAGTACAATTTTTTAAATTATCAAAAAAATTCTGAAACTTAAAACAGAAAACATGGGTACTTACTTTAGGCAGAACTAGCTTTGTCTGAATACAGCGGTATAAATAAATCTTTAACAGAATGTATGAAGTTTATAAATAAGAAGCAAAAAGGAAATAAATTAGAAGAGACAAATTGGAAGCTTTCCATTCATAGCTTGGTAGAATTTTATAAAAATGCACTTCGGCGTGCCCCTTGTTTTTTTGGTGGCAATAGTGCAAATGTGCCATTTAATATTGCGGCGATAAACATCCATTGTGATATATATGTCACAAAATAATCACATGACAAACAGGTAAAAAATTTGCAGGAGTAGCATCATTGACGCATGTGTGAGAAAAATTGCACACTTGGCGATCAAATTCCGGGGCACTATTGGTGCCAAGAAAACAAGGGGCACCCTAAACTGCAGTCCTACCATAAAATTTTACTATCAGCATGAGATGGAATGAGCTATTGCTATGCGTTTTTAATTCTGATAATTACTGTTTGGTAATTCTTTAATTTTGTGCTAAGCAATTCTTGTTGTATTAGTATTCATTAGAACTAAAGACAGTGATAGATTTTATTAGAAATTGTCAAAATTGTGATAAAACGAATCCTAGCTAATCTTATTATAAGCAGAAGTAATCAGAGATTCTGGCTAACCACATAAATTTTATGACTAATACTTTATGAAAATTCGACTTTGATCTATGTAAATGAAATGTACAAAACTTTACTGGAAATTGTATTTAAATGAGTTGGTAGCATAGGCAATTATGTTAAAAGTTAATATAAATGATTATTGAGTCCTAAGTTCTGTTGTCTCTTTTCATTGGATGAATATATTTTTAGAATAAGTTATTTAAAATTTTTTTTAAAAAACTGTATACGTATTACAAAAGACATTTCCTTTTTATTTAAAAATTACTAAAAGTTAAATAATTGTGGTACTAAATTAATAATTGAAGACATGAAAGCGAAATTCAATTTTAAAGATGTTTATTTGCTACTAAAATACTTTTAAAGTAACAAAAGTTTAGGAACAATGCAAATATTTTATAGGGTGAAGAAGGGTAAGTAAGAACGCAGGCTTAAAACCCTAAAAAGGTATAACTGTTTTTTAAAAAATTTCAAGTGTACTTTGGAGGAAAATTCTTGCTCTACTGTTATGTTTAAATTAAATCTTAAAACAGAAAAATTTATCGACCTCCAATAGACCCCTGGAATACTATAGACCCTTTTAAAACTTCCATCAACCCCCAAGGGGTCCACCTGGACCCCGTTGGGAATCCCTGACCTAGGCAAAGGAAAAAAAAATTCTAGTAGTATAGACCATGTAAATAAACAGCAAATTTAAGTTGTAAGCTAGCGAAAAAGATTTTCCTTTGTTTTGAACTTTTAGTAGAAGTTTTCATTTGTTATACTATTCAATTTAAGTAAAGAAAAAAAATTCAAGTAGGATAGAAGACATAAATAAATTGTAAATTGAACTAATAGGGTAGAGAACAAGAACTTTTTGTTTTGAACTTTTAACATACATTTGTTACTCTAAAAGAAATATATACAAATATACTTATTTTGTTAATATTCGAATGTTGCTGACACTGCTAACTTGAACAATAAATACCTCCACAATGAAAGAATGTAAAAAATAAATAATTAGCCTTTTGTTCAGCATGAAATATCTATTCTTTCCCTTGCCCCACTTATTTTGCTATTAGCAACTATGATTTATTGGGACCTGTATTCTCACTTGCCTTAACTTCAGGGGCAAGTAAGAATGCAGAACACAAAAACCATTAAATATTTACAGCAAGATAATGTTTCGAATAGATTTAAAAGAAAAAAAAACTATAACTGTAGAATATAACCAAAAGTATGTATGCAAATTTCCATACAAATACAACTTGTTAATAACTTATTTAGATTCATAGTGGAACTATAGGATTTTGCATTCTCACTTACCCCCACTTCACCCTATGCAGATTTTATATGATGAAACAAATGCCAGGCGTTTGACTTTATATCATTAATATATTATAAATGGGATTGAATTTATCTTGACTTTTTTCCAGTTATTTAACTTTTATATTCATTATAAACTTTGTTTCTAGGTTCTTGAAAATTCTCGTTTTAAAAGTTCTCGTAGAGTATCAATTTATTTATGCATAGATGAAGAAATTAGAGTCCAAACTGTTGGAATATTAGAACAAATATTCAAGCAGGATAAAGAATGCTTTGTACCAAAATTCACGTGAGTTTTGTCTTATTACACTTTACGAATTTTATATATTTGTCATTTTTGTATTATTTCTATGGGCATTATTTAAAAATATTTTTGATGGGTACTTTGGTAAAACTCTATTATAATGAACACTTATTTTTTAATGAATATCTATGATTTTGGCCAAACAGTATAATTTTCTCTTTTCATTATAGCCCAAACAGTCATCTTATGGCTATGTTAAAATTAGAATCTTTAGAGGATTATGCAAAACTTGTTGCTGATAACTGGGAAGTAAAAGCCCCTACAGATGAAGATTTGAAAAGAGAAGATGCCAGTGCTACTGGTATATTCAACTTTAAACTATTTTTGTAACTCTTAAACCCTTAACTTTCTGTTGACATATGGTACAATTAGTTATTTTAGTGAATCTTACAAAGTCAGTATTTTCAGAGTATATGTATAAAGTATTATATTAAAAGTAGAGCTAATCTACAAGAAAATCCATGGAACTCTCAAAGATCTTTTAACCTAACTATTCAGAAAATTTATCCTAAAAGTTAAGCTAAAAGCTCTTTGGGGACTTAGTATTTAAGTATTTTTAGCTATAAATAGTTATAAATGTTAGGGATCATTGAAAAATATTTTTGAAACAAACCCAGAGAATGATCACTCAATCATAAAAATTGATCCTCAGTTATAGTTTAAATTTAGCTTTTTAAGATGTACCGTAAAATCTCGAGTATAATATTAACTTTTTTTTTCTCATTTTAGTCCGCAAAAATGAGGGTGCATATTATACTTGTGTACAAAATTAAACAAAACGTAGTTTTAAACATTGAATAAAGGCTTCCTCAAATGTTGAGAGGATGGGCAGGTGTCATCAAGTGAGGATGATGATGGCAATGTATATTACAACGGCACCAATAATTATGACATGGCAACAACAATAGATGAGCTGTATTCCTGTGAAAGTGATTAAGACTGATAATTTGACAGTATTGTTTTTTTTTCCTTCCACAGAATTTGACGTTTTTGTTTCTTTTTATTACAAATTTTATTTATGTTAATAAATATTTGTGCAATTTTTAAGTAAAATAATGAAAAGTTATGGGTGCGTATTATAGTAGACTTTTAATTTTTTCCAAAAATTTCACGCAAAATCAAGCATGCGTATTATAGTCGAGATTTTACAGTATAATAAAATTGGATAAATTTCTAATATAAGTGATTAAATTTTAAAACCATTATTCATTGTATAACTTTCGTTAGGTGACTGTAAAAATTTCAAGTTTATTCAACCTTAGTATGAGAAAGAAAAAAAAATCCTCTTCTTTTCATGCTATAAAATATCAGTTCATAGATATTGTTCAGGATCATTTTATTGCTACTCCATAATCAGCCTGATGTAAATTACTCAAAAGATCATGAAGTTTAGCCTCCTGTATCAAAATACATATGGTAGTACTTTTAATAAACTTTTGGTGACTTAATTTGAAAATTACATTTAAAACAATTGGCAATGTAGGTGAGCGGAGAATTTGTTTTATCCAGTAATGAAAATATATTAGTATTCAGTTTTATTTTATTTAGAATTGTTATTTGATGTAAGCACTATTTAAAAAGAGAATTAAAAAAAAAAAGTATTAGCCCTATTTCAAGAATAGATTAATCAGAATCAGTTGGCTTGATGTGCAGTGTATTTGTAAAAAGTCTCATTTATTTGCAAAGCTAGTTGCAAGCATGATCAGTTTATCAAATAGTAATTCATCCAGACTTCTGCATATTCAGATTATCTCTCATAATATATGAATATTGTGATTATTTTTAATATAAACTGAGTGTTTTGGATTTACTTCATTGCTGTGGAATTAGTAGCTTTGTATCTTGAAAAATTTATTCTTTAATCTGGGCAATTGAGTTCTTGATTGTTGTGAATTCTCATATTGAGTAAATTCATAAGTTACAATATATGAATTTAATTTAGCAGCTAGGATTAAAATTCACTGAATCATAGTTGGCATATTTGCTGTCAAAATATATCCATTAATAAGCATCTATGAAGGGTATTTATTATGTTGCCATAAAGCATGTGATCACTTAAAAATGTAAATGCATACTGTTACAAGCCCCCCCCCCCCCAAAAAAAAAAAAAAAAACAAAACAAACAAACAACCTAGAATATTTCACCAATTTCTTCTCTAAACATGTATGAATTGTAGAATATCAAAATTATTTTCATAAATTGCTGACCTAATTGTTTAAAAAATTGTATTATTTGCCTTTGTAATGACAGGAAGACTAGCTGTATTGGTGTACAAGTATATGCAACAATGACTAAGGTTGCAATGTGAAAATGTTAAATTTTGTAGCTGTCATATTAAATATTTGCTAACTTTGCATGTTTACAACTGACTTTTAGGAGCCATTTTTTGAAAAACAGTTAAAAAAACAAAAAATAATGTTGCAATGATGAATGACATTGATCCTCTAGACTTTAAACAAATGTTTTAATTCTGTTTACATGACTTTTCCTCAATCTCTATTAATTAGAAATTAAGATCATTAGTTTATCTTTATTGTAAAAAAAAAAAATGCTTTCTATTCAGAAATCTATTCTTGTCCATCTCTATCTGAATTGAAAAGATAAAAAAAGACTTTTCAATTCAGATAGAGATGGACAAGAGTGTTGAATATGAGATTAGCTGTCATATTTCGTATTGCCATTATAAAGAATATAAAAGAATGACTTGCTGTATGCTGAGCTATTTCCCATGTGAATGCCGCTTCCAGCATATTAAAATTGCAGATATTCAATGCTGATATTAAACTTTGGAGAATTTTGCTTTCAGTATTTTTCTTATCTCTGACTAGCAAATGTATATTTTTAAATTTTGTTTTTATTTATCATTTTATTGATTCATGAAAATCAATAATAAATGTTGAAGTAAAGGTCACAAAGTTTTTAGAATTTTTCACTAGTTAAATTTTATACACCATTAGTCTGTCACTTAATTAAAAAAAATAAAGATCTTTGAGATCTATGTACATTACATTTAAAGATCTTTATCAAAATACTCCAAACAAAATTAAAAATTATCAAAATTAATACTAAATAATTTAGAAATTGATGATCTGTGATTAGAAAAATATTTAGAAGAAAATTTCTGATAACTCAACCTTGAGATCTTCAATTCACATTGTTAACTGGTATACCATCTTAGATAAAAATTGTCTATGAAAAATCATTTATTCACTCTAAATTATATATTTTTAATGTATTTTTAGGTGGACTTGACTTAATGATTGTGCCTGGATTAGCATTTACAAAGAGGGGTCATCGTCTAGGAGGTGGTAAAGGTTATTATGATGTATATGTTCAGAACTGCTCTCATGACCCTCATGGGAGGCCATATACTATAGGATTAGCTTTTAAGGAACAAATATTGCATAGCATACCTACTGATGTACATGATTTTATGGTTGATGAAGTTATTTATCCAGATAATTAGACACTTGCTCAAAGTGTAGCCATATCTGAATATTATTGTTGGTTTAATGCATTAGTTATTAAAACTTTTTTTCAATAAAATAAGTCAAAAAATTTTTAAAACTAGTGTATCTATATTTGATTATTATAATTTGTAAATTATTTTATTAGCTTTAAAAATTGTTGTACATTCCCAATATTTCACTTTGTGAAGGATCTATTTTGATTCTTTCTGAATATGCTATTACAAAGTGTAAATTTTTGCTACATTTAGTTTTGTTTGTTTATTCTATAAAGCTTTTGAGTTTATGAATTTTCTTTTTTATGCAGATATATATGTCTGACAAGCTTTTTTTTTTTTTCTTGAAGAGTTCCTTTGATATTTAATTTTCACAGAAATTTTTTCTTTAATCTTATATTTGGTTCAGTAGATTTAAACATTTATTCACAGAAGTATTATTTATGCATAGTGTAGTCTATGACTTGATAGAAAATTAATCTTAGCTAAACAGATTTTAAAAAGTTTGACAACAATAAGCATAAACTTTCTGTGAAATATCTGTTCTACTTAATTTAGTGCTTTGTTCAATGACTTGCAAAGAAATAATTGGCTAGAGTCATTAGCAATTATTATTGAAGTATCTCCAGCCAGTACATATAATTGTATGACTGAGCAAGCTGTTTGCTTTTATTAATCAATTATATAATTATTACAGTTGTGCCAAAAGAGTAAATAATGTTAACTTTCATCTTAAACTACTATTATTTCTTTACAATTCTTTAGGTTCAGAGAACTATTTTCTACTCCAAGTAATTTTTGAAGAAGTGTTTCCATAACAGCATTTACTCATCAAATATTTTAAAATTTTTATAAAAAAATCTTCCATAATTGAAGAATATTTGGCGAACATCCCATTGGAAAAATTTTCATGTAAATAAGTAATCTAAACAATAGACTCTTGTTATCAATTATTACTACTATGTGTAACAGCAAATTTGCAGACATATGTTTCTGTTTATTGCTGTGCCTAAGTTAGTGCACTTGTTATTTTATAATTAAAATGAAATACATAAATTCTTAACATGGATCACAACTTTTTTTTTCATACAATTTATAAAGCTAAAATATTAGTTTTTTTTAAAAATATCTATATAAATTAACTATTTTTCAGTTTCTATTTTTTCTTTTTTGTTCTCAACATAGATCACACCACAAGGATCTTTTTGATATTGATGTAAAGTAACAATTTTTCAGCCATTTATATAACACATGCTGCATTGTTGCTTTCATTGAAGGCGACCTATCATATCAGTTCAATGACATATCAGTCCCATTTGACAGTGCTATCGTCTTCTCTACTGGACCAACATCAACAAATTATTAAAAATTATGTGTATAAGCCAGAAAAAAGAAATACAAATAATTGCTATTATCTGCTTTTGTATATACATATGAACAATTAATGCTGGATTAAAATCATACTTTGTTTAGTAAAGGAAATTATGCATGAACAGGGTATGAAATATTATATTCCATTAATACATTTAGACAAAAGGTAACTCCTGTGTGTATGTTATTTATATATGTTTATTATATATTTGTTATAGCGTTAAAACTTTTATTAGACTTTGTTTTTAAGAGATTTGTAGTATGCTTTTTTATATAAGGACTTTGGTGGTCTGCTTTTTGTGATAACTTGTTGAACTAAATTAAGTTTTTTAATTTCCTCAAAAATTAGAGTTCCTATATCAAAATTTTTGTATTTAGACTTGTCAATGAATGAAAGTTTGTGTAAAATGTGTAAACTACTCAGTGTACAATGCTCAATTTCAATCTGTATATCTCTGTCAAAAGTCTTATCTTATTTTGTAACAAAACACTACCTTTTTTAATTATTTTCAATTCTTATTTCAGTTTAAACTTGAATGTTAAAATTCTGCTTATTGAAATACTTGGATCAAGGAACTCTATACATATATACTGATCTCATTGATAGAAAAAAAAATAATCAATAGAAGATGCGAATTGTGTTTTATTCAATATTGCTGTTAATTATGTTTGTTATATTATTCTTTTATGTTGTTTTCCTAGACTATTATTAGAAATTTTTCTTTTTTATTTCTTTAATAGTTGCAATTGATTAACAGTTTAAAACTTGGGTTGCAAAATCATCCAAGAATTTTAATATTTTACTAGTTCTTAGCTGTGAACTTTTTTACAAAACAGCAGCAAAAAATTATCAAAGTGCTAAAGAGGACTTAGAACTTAAATTGTGATAAAGGGACAATGTTTTTTTAAAAAGAGCAAAATTTATATTGTAAAACATTTAGAGCTTCATAAGATAGTTCCTTTTAAGTAGAAAAATGGTAGTTTATTGCTCTCCTATGCATTTCATTTATTTACAATTTCTTAAATAATTTAGTATATATATATATATATATATATATATATATATACATGATTTCATGCATTTATATTTACAATTTCTTACTTGCAAATTAAAGTTATTAAAATATAAAAGTAAAGTTATAAAAATAAGCTTTAACCCCTTCTGTATAATGATGTTAATTACATTAGAAGAAGCAATATGAATTTTTTCATTTGGATTGCTTTAAAAATATTGTTTTAGAGAAAAACAGTTTGT
Source organism: Dolomedes plantarius (assembly GCA_907164885.2). NCBI lineage: Eukaryota > Metazoa > Arthropoda > Arachnida > Araneae > Dolomedidae > Dolomedes > Dolomedes plantarius. The sequence goes on along the minus strand of OU015496.1, from coordinate 66,621,510 downwards.
GTATGAAATACACATTTTCATCTGTATGCTCATTAGCTATTTCCTGTGATTTAAAGCTTAGTCCCTTTTGAAAATAACTTGTTTTAAAATTCTAAAAATGCATTTAAAATTAATAAATGGTGTAAAACTAGTAAAGTAGTTGGGAGACTCATTCAAATGTGCACATGGTTTGATCTTAGTTTAGTATTAGCATCTGTTTGCAATCCTTTAATGTCAAACATTTCTTAGCAATGAATTTCTAGAAAGTTTTAGCAATCATTTCTAGAAATATTTTTTAAAACTCCAGTGAATGCACTGTGTTTTAAGTGTTTTAATTCCTAATTTTGTAAAATGTTACAAAAGTGTTTAACAATCATCCTATCGTCAATAAATACAACATGAGTCGAGTAATCAAATCATTGTACAGAAGGGATTACACCCCCCCCCCTGTACTCGTAAAGAAAATTGTTTTATGTATCAGAATTCTAGTTTATGCAGCACATTTGTAAGTATCAGAATTATCTCTATTATTCATATTCATACATGATGAGCTTATAAAAGAAATTAAAATTGTACCAATTTTAATTATTCTGAAATGTTAAATTGTATAACTAAAAAATTATAAACTTTCTAAATATTTACACAGTGTACCATATCTGAAAGTAACATAAAAAAATAAATCTTGCTTTTCTAAAAATTTAAAGTTGTGTACTTCTTGTTGCTAATAAAATCCTGTTTCACTGTGTCTCACCAGCATAATCTGAATCTTGCATGTTTTTGAAAAAGAATATTTTGAAAAGGAATTTTTGTTTTATGTATAAGATGTAAAACAGCTTAATCTTTTGATTTTAATAAGTTTGCCATTTTAATTATTTGTTAATTTCACAGATTTCTGAGTTAAATCTTCACTATTGTTTTGCCACATTACACCTTGAATGCTGTTGATAATTTTTTTTCATTTTTATGAAGAGTTAAAGCTTTTAGATATTCATGTTAGTGAAACTTCATAATGAATTTTAGTTTGAAATAACAGATTCAAAATAGCTGCCCTATTATCTTTAGGTTGGGCAAATTACCATGTAATTTTAAATAAATTTCAATATGTTAAATACCATAAAGATCTAGAGCATTTGAAGGATTTGTAAGAATTTAAGGGAACTTTGTTAATTGTTCATGTTTGATGAGGATATTTTCAAAATTATTTAATGTCAAGACTGGATAGATTTAGTCACATTTATGTGTGTAAATTCAAATAACTTGATATGATTCTCTTTTGAAGGAGAAATATCACTTTAGCTCGATCAAGTGTTTAGACACCAATGACACCATCTTTACGAATGAAATATTCTTGGGGGGGAATCATCTTCAACACTGGAATCAGTTTCTTCTTCAGGACCATCAATCGTCATTTATATTGTAAAACACAATATAAATGGTCACTATGTTGTTCATTGTCATCTATTTCTTCAGATTTTTCAGCTAAAGACTCCTCATCCATTGAAACTTTGGCCAACATAGCCCGTAAGCGCTTTGTCGAAACTCAAATATCGCGTCATGACAGCAAATAAATCCACTATGGTGTTGAAACAAACCTATAACACCAGCACGCGCGACAGGCCTGAGGAACCAGTTTTCGACCAGAAGAGGGGTAGAAAAATGTTTGAAATTCCAGAATCTGAAAGAATGTGACTTCAGGGGCAGCTACACAAGGAATTGCTCATTTCTGAAAAACAGGGGTGTTTTTATGGTCATTACATTTTGCGGTCGGGCCTTATAAGCCCGACGTGCGTTCTCGTGGGTTATAGATGAAAACTGTGAGTTAGGCTCATTACTCTAAAAAAATTCGATTCCAATTGCATAGATGCCAAGTGTTCCGTAAAAAACGTATTCGTTCTGTTTTTTAAGCTTTGTTACGAAAATACATTTTCAAACAAAAATGTCCCGTATTTTTACTTCCCCAGCACCATCGCTTTTCCCCCCCTTACATCACGTTTTCGAGATTCCCCTCCTAGCAGCTTAGACTATACAAAAACTTCCTGGACAGCAAGCAGCTGCTACAACATTAGAAAGAAAGAGAAAGTCAACATCATGTGCTTCACCTAAACTAATAAAAAAAAGTAAAATCAACCTCATTTGCTTCACCAATACCAGTAAAAAAATTTAAATTAATGTCAAGTCCTTCACCCAACTCTGTAAAACAGTTAAAACCAACCTCATGTGCTTCTTAAAAATCAGCAAAAAAAGTAAAATCACTTGCAGAGTCACCATCATATACCAATAATAATAATAAACGCATATTGCAGTGGGAAGAAAGAATTTTTCTTACACTAAGCTCAAATCTTGACTAGGCTTTAGCATTTTTTGTGAAAAATGTGATTGTTATTTATGAAACATAATGTGATGTTTTAAAGTGAAGAGCCGAAAATTCGCAAGATGAGAAGAGAGTTATCGAATTTTTTTGAATTGTTGGTGAGATTTAGGAAAATATCTATCACAACTAGCTCGAAATGTGTATTTAATGTGAAATTTGATGTATTTAAAAATCAGGAGGATGATAAAGATTTAGTTATAGGATCCGAAACATCAGAATTTGTCAAAGAATTGTCTGAAAGCGATATCTTACAGTTCTATTCTTGTGTTAGAAAATATTATACAACATCTTGTTGCTTTTTTTTTTTTTCAATTCTGTCGCGCACTGTGTTCCTTATTTTTTTCTTGGGAGGTTGGCAGCTATGCAGTTGGTCAGGAGAGACTAGAGACACACAGATATAAGTGCCACTCAAATTCATAAAGTGATATATAATCACTCTACTGTGAAAACTCTGACAATCTCTGTAGTGTATTATGAGAGATACATCACAAGCATTTCAGTAATGATAGAAAAAGCAGAAGTTTTCATATCAGGACTCGTTCTTTGCCAATTTATGCACCTTCATGAATATTTTTTTTCTTCTGTAGTTGTACAGTCTAGCTTCTATCTATTAATGTTTTTTACAGTCAAATTTGGTTGAGAGCATTATGGGCATTTTTTAATACACGGGGGGTAAATTAGACTGGGATCTACTGCTTGAAGCTGATTCTTAATGACTACAAAAATCCATGCCAATAATGGGACTCAAACCAACAGACTCTGATACCAAATTCCAGCACTCTAGCCATTTGGCCAACAGTATTTCTAGCTTTGCTTCAAATGTTTTCAAAATATTACTCAAATAGCACCCTATGTTAGCTAACTACAGAAATGGATAGTGCATGTCCTTGAGGCATACTCCACAAAAAGTTTTTGATAACATGACAATATCTCAGCTCTATATACTTAGCTTTCCATTATTTGCTTTTCTGCAGATATTTGATAGTTTCCAAATACTTAAGATGATAGTTTATAAGCAACATGAACTGATATAAATTAAAATTAGATCTGACACTTCAGGAAATATTTTAGGTATTCACGGAGGGAAAAAATAATTTTTTTCTTCTTAAAAGCTATATAATATAAAACAAACAAATCACAATATGAAATTTCTTTAGCTTGTGTGAAGTCCAGAATCTGAAATAACTCTGTGAGCTAAGTTAGATAAAAAATGAGTTAACTGAATGTACATTTCACACCAGTTCCTTTTCTGAATAACACTATGATTTTTTTTTTTTTTTTTTTTTTTTTTTAAAGCTGGTTCATCTTCATATATTAGAAATGCAAACCTTATTAATGCCTTTAAATTGATTTTATGTTGAGAGAACTAATATCTATTTTGCTTCAGAATTGTTTCTGTATCAGAAATATTTATTTAATACTTAAAAATTACTACTGAACGAGAGGACAATTCTATCAAAAACCTTAAATGGAAACATTTTAAATTGCGAAAGCTAGAGTCATAATATCATCTACAATTAGCAAGATGAGAGGAAAAATAGAAAACTTAAAAAAATATAGATGTAGAACAAATTGTTAAGTGCTGTGTGTTGTTTATTTATTTATTTTTTTTGGCCTGCATTAAATATGATCAACAGCGATCGTTACGAGTTAAGATTGTAGAGCTCTATACTGTCACAGGAGTCCTATGTCTCTAATCCCTGCCAATATATATATATATATATATATATATATAAAACTTTTGTATTCTTTTCCAATGTCTTTTTTTTTATCACAGATCAAGTTTCTTAGCTTCTATATTGTGTGTATTTATGCTTTACTATGATATTAAAGAAAAATGACATTCATAAAGCTTACAATTAAAACAAATCACGTTTAAAATATATTTTAAAAATAATCATATATATAAAATATATAAACACAGCTTTATGAAATAGTATAACAAAATATGAACATTTTATATTTTGTTACAATTTTATACAATTTATAAAATATTAATATAAAAAGAAAATAATGAGAATTAAGAAAAATATCCCGTTTTAGAGAAAATGATGGAATTTTGATTTTCTTTAGCTTCATTTTGTTGCAAGTCCATAAATGTGAGGTCTTATGTATACTAGCAGTGATTTTGGAAACAACTTATGACAATTAACATCAGAAAATCCAGCATTCTGAATATCCTCTCCAATATTCCTCAGTAAATGACATCCATCACAGTATATAGTCCATAATGGAGCAGCAAATTTTTGGAGAGTGAAACCCCATTCAGACTGAGGATGGCTAACATGCTCCAAAAAAAGAAATTTTCCACCCTAAATAAGGAAAAACTTATATTGAGAATGAAATTGGATCAGATTTATTTACACTAAATTCAACTAAGTAAAGCTTAGTTTTTAAAACGGTAGCAAAATATTTGAAATTTTAGTAGAAAATGAGAGTTCTTACATTATTATCTGACACAGAAAAATAGATACGATGAAACTAACACAAAACAAGCCTGCAAATTACTTCCTGACCCCAAAGTTGGTTTCTGGTGCACTTTTAATGATTATCACAAGCAAATGTACTGGTCTCCTCCGAAGAGAAGATCCCCCAGAAAGTGGTCGCTTGGGAGTAGTTATTTTTCCATGAGGGGTGGAAAGTGTCAATAGCGATAATCAATGGGAGAGGAGGAGTTTATCACTAAACACCCCCAACTTTTTGCCAAATAACAGTATTTGCCCCAAGGAAGAGTCAAACAGGTTTTTCTTTCTGCCGATGGGTAATAGTTTACCCTAAAGACAGAAAGCCAGTGAAGTTTAAGAAAAGACAGTGTTTACAAGACAAAAGTAGGGAGGAAAACACATCTACAGTTAACGATTGAAAGGAAATTTTCAGCACTATACCTATTGGAATATTAACTCCCGTGATTTGCTGTATAATCTGAAATGTTTAAACGCTTATTTCTTATGTCTATTTTCCAAGTTATAAACTTGCAACTAAGCAAAATATCTTTCACGTTTTCATTTAATTTTTAAACTGGGTAAAAATATGGCTAACAAAAACCAAGTTATGAGAAGATATTTCACAGAGGATGAAATTAGAGTTTGATGAAATATTTCCCTAGTTAAATTGCAGAAAATGGGAAAATTTTATAAAGCATTGAAAAAATAAGTTGCATGTGATTTTTCATTAGAAGAGGTCATTAGTGTAGTCATCATAACACTTAAAAGGGCAGGACTGGCTTTAAACTGATTTGATCTATTAGATTAGGAAAATTAAAAATATGTTTAAAAGAAAATTGCGTTAAGAAATGTAAAAATTATTCAGAATAACGACCAAATGAAGTGTGTAAAGCATGCAGATGTATATCTCGATATGCTGGTTGAAGAAATGGAAGCATTAAAACATTCTTCCATCTTCATATTTCTGAAACCCATAAAAATTCTAAAATTCCTCACTACGAATGACAGAATTGCTGGCTTTCCAAATAGGGACTGGGAGCAGAAGCTTTTCTAGATTAAAATTAATTAAAACATACCCGAGACCAACAATATCGCAGTAGAGACTAAACAGTCTTGCAATACTTTCTATAGAGCATGAGGATATTAAAATTTGATCAAATCATAAATGATTTTACTGATAAAAAAATCTAGAAATATTTATTTGTAGATATTTTTGTTCTGTAAATTAAATCTGGCTTAAATACTTTTTCCATAACTTAAGGTCTTATATAATCGTTTTATGTTTAATCCCTCATTTCTAGAACCAACCACTTATATCCTAAATAAAAACAAAATTCTATAAAAAATGTCTTACATAAATCCAAAAACTGAATTTGCCGAAACTCTGATAATACTGTGTACAATACTCTGTACAATACTCTGTACAATGATCAACTCTGTACAATACATGCAATGAAAAAATCTATAATTGAAAACCACACTTTAGTAGTGTAATTTTTATCATTTATTCGTGCTGTCATCGGTTTCTGAAAGCCCATTTGTTTTATATTTGCATCAATTATTAATATAACTGGTCACACTTATTATTTTAAATGAAAACAAAATTACCGAAACAGATTGCGTCTCCTATAGCGAAAGAAAAAACTAACAATTTCAAAAACTCAAATACTTGGAAATCTGCATCTATAATTATATATTTTTGTATGATCCCGTATTTATAAAAGTAACCAAGACTCGAAATTTTGAGGATTTCTGAAACTCCCTTACATTACTTCGCAAAATAGTAAGTAGTACGATGCAGGGTTAAAAATTTCAAAATATATTGATTACATGAAAAAAGAAATCAAAACATATGATGGTTTTCTTAAAGCCTAAATAGTTAAAACCTTCATAATTTTCTTAATGCCTAAAGAGCGATAAATATTTTCCGTGGGAAATGGTATTGGGGTATTGATTACCCCCGACCCTCATTTCAAGAATCGATGTCCCCGAGGCAGCAACCTTAAAACCAGTTATAGGTCTCTTCTAATGGGAGGTCTGTAGTAAGTGTATAACTACAAACATAGGGTATGAAAACTCAGTAAGTTTTATAGCTAGCAGCAGAATAGCTACTAGAAATTTTCTTTCATATTAGTGTTGAACCAATGAAGTCATACTGTAAAAATGAGGATATATTGCCCACTGTACTTTCTCTGCTATTTTATAAAACAACAATTTTACGTATTCTCACCAAAATCTGTAAACAGTTAATGAAATTCAACTATTTTTCCCAATATAGTAATCACCAAGAGCAATATGGCTTTAACTCTGTTTTCATGATCACTGGAGATACTCCCAGCAGGATCCTATTCATATTTCCAGATGGCATATCATTATCAAATAAGATAATTTTAAGGGCTAAGAGGTAGAAAATTAAGTATAATATAGTTTTTGTTTAACTTTTCACATTTATAAACCACAATTCACATATCCTAGCATTTTTATATTTGCTATGGGTTGCCTTTTTAACATTTATAAAATATAAACACTTTCTATTAAAGAGATAACTAACTTCATTATTGCTTCACATTCAAAGAAACTACTTTTACCAATATTTCATTTTATAGCATGCACACATTTATATCTTAGAATAAATATTTTTTCCTGTAGAAAGCTAAAGCTAAAATATTCCTTATGAAACACTATTATAAAAATCTTACATGTGAAAATTACAATATAAATGATATACATCCCAAATATTTTAAAATTTTGTTAATTACCTATTATAGAATTTTTTTTTCTATCAATTTATAAGCAAGGTAGCTTATTCTTATCTATCTTACTTATTTTTAACTTGTCATATTTAAAATATACATAATTGTTCAAGATTAAACTAGTTATAAATATGAGGGATATTTATATTGATACTTAACTCTTTATAATTATAAATTTTAAAAGATAAATAAATAAATATATATATATATATATATATATATATATACACATTACCCATATATATATATATATATATAAATTTATATATATAAATACATTGCAGTTGTAAAATATAGCACTATAAAAAGAAACAAAATTTCCATTTCCAGAATTTCATATTTTTTTCCTGATTTACATTTTAGTCAGTAAAATTAACTTTCATTACACATTTAAAGTTGTAGCATCAAATTTTATATGTAAAACATGCATATCTTAAAATAAAAACTATTAATGTTAAAATACACATAAAGAATATCAATGCAAAGAAAATTGAAGCCCTATATACTTACTGGTTTTAACACTCTTTTTACTTCCTTCAACACATCCTGAACACTGGTGACTGAGCAAAGAACATAAGTTGACACTACAACATCCATGGAAGAATCATCAACATCTTTCATGTCTTCAGCTACAGAAGTAATTGATTTTTCATATATAATCTGAGGATATTTCTTTTGATTTTGGCGAAAATAGGTATCAAAATTGACATTCATATCTAAAGCTGTCAAAAGAGAATTTTCTGGATAAAACTGTAGGTTTGCTCCAGATCCAATACCAATTTCTAAAACTTTCAGAGGTTTAGATACATCTCTCTCGGCTAGATGTTCTTTCAGCAGTTCAAATGTTTTCTTGCGCAAAGGTATTAATTTAGGCTCACAAAGTTTGCTACATCTCACAAAGATGTAGGAAAACCAACGATCTCTCAAAAATTTATTATATTTAAGAATAAATAGAAATGGTAAAAGAACAGTTGCTGAAGACAGCCACCAAATGCCAGTCACAGCACCCCAAACAGCAACTTCCATTTTATACCAATTTTAGAGAAGGAACCCTATGACAAACAAAAAAAAAAAAGAAAAAAAAAAGAGAGATAAGTGATGTTAAAATTTACAAATCAAGAGAAGCATCATAAATATTTCACATTCAGTTTAGATTATGTTTCTTATTTAAATATTTTAATGAAAAGAATAATATTACCAAAAAAAGGACCATATTATTATTCCTAAATTAGATTTTCGGAATGAAATGTTTGACGACTTAGATGTCACAAATCTTAATTTTATTTAAGTGTTTGAGAACAGAAATACTCCCTCCATAATATTCGCATACATGATTCACATACATACCTGTGTCACGGCAGCCCTCAAGTGTTCTGTTTATCGTAAAATGTGCTAGAAACTTTGCATCTACAGATATCTGACCTTGATAAAGCTCTACAGGGGGGGGAAGACGGTACAGATACAATTGTTCCAAATAAATAATCAAACTGGAATCTCGAGCGTTAAACGAGGTTATTTTTAAACAAGTCGGCGAACTGAGGAACGAATTAAATGTGTCAAAATCTTCCGTAATCTAGTTTTGTTGATTGTAAAGCTTGTCATTCACGTTAACAATTTTTTTAGCGTTTCCATACGTTAACGGTTTGTTTACTCGTCTTTCTTTAGAAGTTTTTGATTGGATTTCAGATTAGTGGCAGTGGCCCGTTATAGCTGCGGGAGTGAACTTCGAGGTCTGGGTCTTGTTTTGTAAATAACGGACACATTTGCTCGTATCATAACAGTCACCTGTCTGCAAAAAGCCGAGATTTTCTTGGTGTATTTCCCTTTTCGTGCAGAGTAGTCTGATTTTTGAATGGACATTGGTAATTTTATTTGATCTTTGAATGTGATCTATATAATTTAAAATTACGAAGACCGACATAATAGTTATATGGATGTTTAAAATTTATTGTATTTCACCAGAGTTGCCAAATTGCTCTGGATTTTAGCCAAATTTCTTCTCAAAAACATCAAAAGTCAGTATATACCTTGCGAAATTTGAGATGTGCTACTGAAAAGTGCAGTAACAAAGTTTGAATGTGTTTGTCCTGCGAATTTATCATTACCGTCATTAATTTTCTAACATTCTAAATTGAAAAATTGACAGCAAATTATAAAATATACATACTCCTCTCTCTGAAAAAGTTTTACATTTTGTTCCTTAAGATAGTAAAGCAAATTTTGCATCTGAATTTTAATAATACAGATACTGTACGCTCATTAGAAATTTGCCGATATCCTAGTCAGGACTGTTTATATCCCCCGTTTTTCATCTGGGCTGTATTTAATTTTATTAGTTTTGGCCTGGCAAGTTTCCCCACGAATTCAGGATCAGGATGTTGATAGACAGCTATTTGTAACAAACTTTTACTAAGAGTTTGAAATAGTTTTTTAATTTAAAAAAAAAATGACGTGAAGATTTTAATGTTAGATGATAGTTGAAGTTCTACTATGTGTTTCCATAAATTTTTAAGTATTTTCTGTCTTATTTTATTACAAAGCTGTTTATGGCAAAATCAATTAAGATATCTGTATAATTTTTGGCACAATATCAACAGCAGTGTTCTTATATTTGCTTCTAATGTAGTATGCACTTTGTCTTTTATGACATTCACCCATCCACACCACAAATTTGTTGGGTCCTTTATTATAGGAGCACAATATAGGTTAGCTAACACAACTCGGCCTTGGAGCAGGAATTGAACCCACATACGGAATCTTAGCCAAACCCACAATCCTAGAAATAGAGACATTCAGATAATGCCTTAAGGCTAAACCACTGTGCCACCCTGCTGGCATTCTTATAATACTATACTACAGGGTTACTAATATGTTGTGTTCTTTCTTTTTGAGTATAGAAAATGGATTGTTCAATTTTATATTACTTGAGTATTATATGTTGAGTTTAACTAACTGACATAATTATGAGCCAAGCCCAGGCGTTTCAGCTAACTTGAATAATTGGGAACTGAGTGTTACTGTGCTAATGATAAATCAAGCTTGGACCTGGCATTGACTTTCTTTCTCCTCTGTGCACCTCTAGTATACATTCATAATCAATATCAGTAAATAAAGGACATTTCTTACTGTGTTCTAACTCTTCTGGAAATTTTTTAATTGATTAGAAAGTTAAATTTGGCTTATAAGTCAAGGATACATTTAATTTTCCCTAGCAATCTGGAATAGTCAAGAATTTTTTTAACTGGATTAGACGGAAAACTGTTGTGATATTTTATTCTTGTTTTAATCTAATCACTCAGAAATTGGTAACCGTTTATTATACAAATTAGGCTTCTCATCATTATTAGAAAATGTGACTACAGTTAAAATTTTCAAAAATTTTGTATCATTTTGCAAATTTAAGTCTATTTCTGTCTTGGCAATGAATATTAAAAAAAGGAAAAAAAATGATACTTTATCATACCACATATGCCATTCCAGTATGTATTTTATTAATTTTGAAAAATGTGCAAGCCCATGTTTCATCTATTATGAAAAATATGATTTTTAATGGACATTAGATAAACTTAGGAATATTGATCTAAATAATTACTGATTTATTTTAATCTTTTTTACCACAGGATCCTTAGAGTTTTTTTAAATTTAAGCTTAAATTAATTTATATTATTATTAATACAGTGGAATCTCGATCTGTCGTTTTTCAAGGGACCGACTGAAATGAACAACTAATGCGGGAAAACGATAGATGCAGGAACACAACAAAGCAATATGATCCTTGGGACTGGATGAAATGAATGACATCTACAGGAAAATGATATAGACAAAGGCATTCATCACTGAATGCCTTTGTCTAACTTGAATAATTGGGAACTGAGTGTTACTGTGCTAATGATAAATCAAGCTTGGACCTGGCATTGACTTTCTTTCTCCTCTGTGCACCTCTAGTATACATTCATAATCAATATCAGTAAATAAAGGACATTTCTTACTGTGTTCTAACTCTTCTGGAAATTTTTTAATTGATTAGAAAGTTAAATTAGGCTTATAAGTCAAGGATACATTTAATTTTCCCTAGCAATCTGGAATAGTAAAGAATTTTTTTAACTGGATTAGACGGAAAACTGTTGTGATATTTTATTCTTGTTTTAATCTAATCACTCAGAAATTGGTAACCGTTTATTATACAAATTAGGCTTCTCATCATTATTAGAAAATGTGACTACAGTTAAAATTTTCAAAAATTTTGTATCATTTTGCAAATTTAAGTCTATTTCTGTCTTGGCAATGAATATTAAAAAAAGGAAAAAAAATGATACTTTATCATACTACATATGCCATTCCAGTATGTATTTTATTAATTTTGAAAAATGTGCAAGCCCATGTTTCATCTATTATGAAAAATATGATTTTTAATGGACATTAGATAAACTTAGGAATATTGATCTAAATAATTACTGATTTATTTTAATCTTTTTTACCACAGGATCCTTAGAGTTTTTTTAAAATTTAAGCTTAAATTAATTTATATTATTATTAATACAGTGGAATCTCGATCTGTCGTTTTTCAAGGGACCGACTGAAATGAACAACTAATGCGGGAAAACGATAGATGCAGGAACACAACAAAGCAATATGATCCTTGGGACTGGATGAAATGAATGACATCTACAGGAAAATGATATAGACAAAGGCATTCATCACTGAATGCCTTTGTCTAACTTGAATAATTGGGAACTGAGTGTTACTGTGCTAATGATAAATCAAGCTTGGATCTGGCATTGACTTTCTTTCTCCTCTGTGCACCTCTAGTATACATTCATAATCAATATCAGTAAATAAAGGACATTTCTTACTGTGTTCTAACTCTTCTGGAATTTTTTTAATTGATAGAAAGTTAAATTAGGCTTATATAATTAGACTTATGCTCTAAGGATCCTGTGCTTGTTGGGATTCAAAATGAGCATGAACTGTGCCCAATTCTGTCATTCTAACCACTAAGATCCCCTGGGCCTTATATGTTTATGTTGCTGTAGAAAAGACCTTATTTTTTCTTTTTAATTGTTCCTGGAGCTGCAGGTGCAATGTTTGTTACTCCAGATTACATTTAGTTATACAATATATTCATACCATTTATTAGCTAATAAAAAATTTTCTTTTCAAATTCTTTTAATTCCTGTGAATATTATATAAAACAGGGGTCGGCAACCTTTTTAACTAGGAGGGCATATTTCAGAAATGCAGGAGTTAGGCAGACACCACTGGGTGAAAAGGAGGAAGGGAGGAGGGTTTAATATTTAAACATGAAAATATTAATGCGACATAAATTTTTAATTCATAAATTCAAATTTTAATTTTAAATAATAATCTAAAAATTGATAATGCAATATTTGACATTGCAAATCTGTGGCCAACTCGTAATGTGGCACATAAGTTGAATTCCCAGTTCTCAGGCATTGGTCCAAGTAAGTGTCAGTGGGGCTTGATCAGTACTTTGATTTTAAGTAATTCATATTAGAAAACAAAGATTCCCAAGCATAAATTCTTGGTATTAAATTCTTCCAATAAGGAATCAAAATGTTTGACAAACTAATAGGTGGTAGCATTTCCATCGCAATAATTTTGTAATTTTAAATTTAGGAAATGTGATAAATTATCTTTCTCAATATTTCCAGATATAATTTCCAGAGCGACAATTTATTTTTTAATGCATTTATCATACTAATCATAGAAGCAAGGGGAGAACTGTGTGTATGATATTAGTGTATGATTAATATCAAATTATCTGCTTCTTATCACTGCCTCTGACAGTACGTTATCAAAACTGGACATTGCTCAAAATAAAGCACTAAGACTCTTATCTGATAGACGAACCGACACAGCCTTTCTCTTGGTGAAAGATTGTTGAGAAAGGAGCATTTCTGGCCTGACTATGTCCCTTCTCAAATTAGACTTAAAACTCAACATACTTTCTTATTTGAGTTCCGAATACTTGCTGGTGTCTCTGATGTTTCCAACATCAGACAGCCTATCTATAGGCCGTCTACTTTCCCGGGTATGTTGAGATGTGCTACTGCTAAATTGGACTTGGTGCAGCCTGTATGTAAGCATGCCTCCCTACAGACTGAGTTAAAATCTTTAGCTCTGGCTACTATTCAGGAGAGCTACCCAAATCAGGACTGGTTGTATGTGTATACTGATGGGTCTGCCATAACATCATCCGGTAGAGCTGGAGCATATTCCAAATTTTTCAGTCTTAAAGAACCCCTCAGTGCCTGGTTGGATAATTTCAACGGCAAAATTTTTGCAATATTTATGGCCCTTAGAGCTATTGGTGAAATCCCTCACCAAAACATTGTCCTCTTTGTTGACTCTCAGGCTGCAATTCAGGCCATTACTGACTATAGTCTATACCCATCAGAACTCGAGTTTGAATGTAAACAGCGTATAGACTCATTTCTTAGTACTGGAAAAGAGGTTGTCCTCCAATGGATTCCTAGCCAATGTAGGCATTTATGGCAATAAGCAAGCTGACTTGTTTGCTAAGGAGGCTTCGATGCTACATCCACCTTGTCTCCCGATTCCTCTTCGAAATGTCAAGTGACTTCTCAGAAGCAATATCTGGCACAAAAGAATTTCCGCTCTTAAAGAGTTAGCTGATAGAAAATCTTGGGCTTGTCTACTTGATAACCAGAGACATGCTCAAGTTTCCCTCCTCCCCAGAGTCGAGGGAGTGGTGTGTTTTAGAGTCATCACCGGACATGATTACATGCAGACCCATCTATATAGAATTAAACTAGTCGATTCTCCATTCTGTCCACTCTGCAATGCTATGCAAATTACTCAGGAGCATCTTTTCAGTTGCCCTTCCCTACTTGACGTTTGCTCTTGTGATGACTTTGGGGTTCTTCCGGTTTCTGGAGACACCTCCCAGAACATTGTCGTCATGTTGTATTGGACTGCAAGACGCCTTATGTCTGAGATGATGGCAGGCATAATTTTAAAAAAAAAAAAAAAATTTTTTTTTCTTTTTTGCTAGTTTTAGTTCTGATTCTTTATAAGTTATACATGCTTCTGTTTAGTTTAATGAAATGCATATTTATAGTGAGTATATATGTAAATATGTAATTATCTTGTTCTTAAATATATTTTCAGAATCACTTGAATCAAAATAAAAAAATGGCTGGTAAAAATACAAGTCGTATATTCAATCATGAAGAACTTGAAGCTGAAATGCAAAAAATGCAAGAGGAAAAAGCGCAAGATGAAGGGATTAATGTCTTTAAAAAGTCTAAGCATTCATTAGATAGTGATGAAGAAGATGATGACGAAACAGCAAAAAAATATAATGTTTTAGATCCAAATGAATTAGAAGGTAATGCATGCACTCTTGGCATAGTATGTACTGATGAAATGGAGTTATCAAAAAAAGTTACCTTTTTTGACAACATATATAATTTATTGAAATGTGATTGTAATTCAAAAGAGAGCTCATATTTAACTTGTCTGAATTATGTTGACTTACATATATTGTTAATGTTCTCCAAAAATTCTTCTTATAAAATATTTTCCTTTTAATGAAATAATTTTAAAATGTATATATTTTAGCTTCAAAGTATTGTTTATTATACTCTACTAGAATTAAAAAATTCTATTTGTGAAAAATATGTTGTGCAATATAAAAAAGTATTATTTTTGCAGTTTTTATACTACAAAAGAATAATCTCTAAAACTTATTAAATTTTCAGAAACACATCAAAAATTTTTTTTATTGAATAAATTTCAAATTAGAAGAAAATATTATTTTAATTCTAATATTTTATCTGAATCTTCATTCAATGTTTTAAGTACCCTGTTGGCCAGATGATGGCCGAATGCCTAGGGTGCTGGCATTTGGTACCAAAGTCTGTTGGTTTGAATCCCACTCTTGGCATGGATGTTTGTAGCTGTTTGGAATCAGCTTTAAGCAGTAGGTTCCGGTCTAATTAGCCCTCATGTAGCAAAAATTGACTGTAGTGCTCCAAACCAACCAAACCAAATAACCTGTTTGGTTTTTTTCTTTCAGTAACATAGAAAACTGAATTTTTTTTGTCATTTATTCGTTTTAATGTAAGTCCAGGCAAATTTTGTGAGTTAAGCACTTTTCAATGAAAATATCTGTTTTGAAAGACACTTTTTAACTTTTACTATTTTATATACTAATTATGTAAGTCAAATAAACTTATAAATAAATTTAGTTTTCCATCATGTGCTTTGGAAAAGAGAAAATACGTGATGAATTAAGAAATTATATAAATTATATATACGTTTATATTAATTACCAGTGTATATTTCCTTTCTTGTTATCTGAAATATTTATAACTGGTAATACTAGTGTGGTATTTATTTTATGGTGTCATTTTTAAAAAAAAGTCTAGATCAGTGCTACACATGAATAAAGAATTTCTCCTTCACTTGCATATTCCCTGTCTGTGTCATATATAAGAGCATACTAGAAAAATGTTTATGTAGGGGAGATGCAAGTTTATTGCATTCTTTAACTTTTCCAGTGGAGTATGTTTTATGCATTTTTGATCAAAGGCTAAGTTTGATTTCATTTATTGTACATGTAATATTAAATGTTTCTATTTTCCAAAAATATCAAACTATTTTTAACTTAATTCTTTTTATTCATGTTACTCAAAGAATGTTATTCATAGCAAGTATGCTTAAAACATGGCAACTAAACTTACTATTATACTTTAGCAACTCTGCTATTGGTTTAAAATGTTTATATATATTTTTTTTCATAGGTATTGATTCTGAATTTAATACTAGAAGCAGTTTAAGACTTTCCTATTGCATTTCTTGCTTTGACGCATACTAAATCTTTAAAAGGTGTAAGCACTCCTGATTTTCACTTACTGCAATGTCAAATAGATACTTAGATGTATATTAAGCAAGAATTTGAATTCTGGAGTTTGGTTAGAGAGTAAATATGTTATTTTTTTTTATAGAACTAAAAATAGCGTTTGTTTATTTACTATACAGTGTGATGAAATGTGTTTAAGGACAAGTGCTTCATATTATTTTTCATATTTATTTTGTAATGGGGAAGATTAACTTTTTTCCCCTGGTAAAGGAAATTCAGTATATTGATACAAAGTAATTATTAATTATTATTTTTTATTTACTAATCTACTTTGTGTATTAGTGCATTCATTAAATTATGAAACTAGTTTTATAATTGGTAGTAATTATTGAAATTATTGAGAATTAATTATAATAATTTTAACATAGGCCAAGAGGATGGAACTATTGATTATGATGGAGAAATTAAAATCACACCTTTTAATATGAAAGAAGAACTAGAAGAAGGTTACTTTGATAAAGAAGGTACTTATATTTTTAACAAAGAAACTGAAGTGATCAAAGATCAATGGCTTGATGATATTGATTGGGTAAAAGTGAGTAACTTTGTTTATTTTGATGTTTTGAATGCTAATTAACCTTACTATCTTCCTTATAAAACATTCTGGTATTAATGTTTTATGAGTCTGACCTTTTAAGAATTACCTGATAATACTTATATATCTTTAGGTTTCTTGATATGTGAAATTTTTTCTCTTTTTTATCTGTTTAAAAAAATAATTGGATATTTTTCTGAATTCCTTTTAGACCTTTTTGTCTTAATTTCACTATTCAAATGGTCTATTGAAGATTATGCCATGAGTGTCCTAAAAATGGTGGCAATAACCTTTCCTTATGAAGGAACTATATGCACTTTAGTTGGTGCAGGTTCACCTGCTTTAACTCATTGTCTTGACTATTCTTTTACTTTTGGCTGGCAGTGATGCATCCATGTTTCATAAACTTTTATGAAATGATGTAACAATTCATCTGGATTTCAATGAAATAGCTCCATTTTGTGATTTGAAGTGCTTATGCATTCACGTTTTTGTTTCATGGTTAGTAAATGCAGCAACCACCTTGTCAACAGTTTTCTAATATCCAAATATTCATGTACAATATTATGTACACATGCTCTGATGAGATGCTAAAAGCTTCAGGTCCAGGCAAAATAAGCCCAATGTTGTCCAAAAAAACATAATTTAACATCCAAAATATAGCTGCTACTACAGCAGTATAGCATTGTAGTATGAATATTAGGTTTTTTAACCTAATATTTATACTACAATGCTAAAATTGTTAGACTATTGCATCTTTTATCAGATATGAGAACCAAATGATATTTTAACATATTCTTTCTAAAAAAATTTCAAACTTTGTCTTCTGCAGTTTAACCAAATTCTGCTTCTATTTGTTGAACTGCAATGCATATTTTGCAATGGCTGTCTTTTGACATAATGGTGGAAAATCTCAGTTGGAAAACTTTTAGATTTATAGAACTTGCAGATATTTGGAATCTTTTGCTGTAATACTTGAAATACAAAGCCAACCCAAATGACTGCTTTTAACATTGTTAGGAATAGGTATATCTTAATCATCAATAGTTCTAATTGTTTCACTGTTACTAGACATAATCAAGTTAGCTTTTTTCTTCTTCTTGGGTATGGTAAGTTGTATTAAAATGCAGTAGTATTTGCTGTTGGCAACAGTGTCATAGGTCTGTATTTATATTTTGCTGTTGGCAACAGTGTCATAGGTCTGTATTTATGTATGAAATGTACACATTTGATTTTTTCCACCATATCTTTACAATTCCATAGGTACAGCATATACATAGGAAGTGCATATGTAGGTCTGTATTTATGCATGGAATATACCAGTGGCGCACCTAGGATTTTTTCTTGGGGGGGGGGCCGAGATGAATGGATAAAAATATTTATAATGCATGGGGGGGGGGGCGAGATGAACGAATAAAAATATTTATAATGCAAAATCAATATTTCTACTTCTTTGGGGGGGGGGGGGGCAGGGCCCCCTGGGTGTGCCACTGGAATATACACATTTGAAATTTTTTTTTTCATATCTTTACATTGCTGTTTAATTTTTAAGGACTCTGAAGTTTGCATTTTAAGTTTAAGAATTCTTTTTAGGGCTACATTTATACTGCTCATGGGCTATAGTTTCTCTGTCCCTAAGGTACAATGACTAGATTTAAAAAAAAAAAAATATTACAGTTACACTGTTTACTTTTTATGGATTCTGATGTTTGTATATTAAGCTAAGAAAAATTTTTAAGGACCACATTTAACCTCTTAATGGGCTATAGTTTCCCTGTCTCTGAGGTGCAGTAACTGATTTTTTTTCTTTCTTAATTAAAATTAAACATCAAATATTGCAATTTTTTAAAAAGTTTAAAGTTTAATGTCTAAATTTTCAACTCATTTAGTCTAACTAAGAGAGTATAAGTCAGATACTCGTGTAGAGTTTGTGGAAGTACTTGAATTAATTTAAATATATGTCACTCTCAAAGCATTTAAGTGAAAGAAAGGAATAATTGGAGAGTTTTCTCTCATTAAAAGTAAAAGTTATGCTTAAACATAATTTATTCAAAATTTCGACACTTAAAATTCAGGTGTTCAAATTTAAAAATTTTAGGGTACTGAAATCCTAAATAACTTATATGAGCCAGCTAAATATGGTATTGGATAATTACTATAAGGTTTTTTGATCACAAAGAAAATATTTTGATAGTTGAACTTGATCTTAAGTACATTAAGGGGATGCCTCAGTCGAGAAAAATAATTTTGCAGGAAAAACATGCTCCAGTGTTGCCAGGAAAGGGACTCTCCTCGAATATTCTTCCAATCAGAATGCCTAAATATTGCCTTTCCCATTACGTAACTACTTCAGTTTTTGTTTGTGACGTCTGGCTGTCGCGTTAGAATATCACCTCATATACTGTACGTGTAGCCTTTTTTCAAAAATTTGAATGTGGTTGCTCGTGTTTTTAGTTATCTTTCAATATGTTTCTTTTGTTTTTGTGAGTCCCAGGCATATCTATACATATAAAAACTAGCTGAATACCCGTGCTTCGCTACGGAGTACATTCAAATTAAATACAATGTACGCAATTAATGGCAAAAAAATATATATATATATATATTTATAAAAAAAATCGTAACGGATATTTTTATAGACAAAATAATGTAGAAGAAAATATTGAAATTAAATCTAATAGAACATACTAAAGAATATAGTTAATATAGTACAGTTTGAGGAACATTTCTTTTACTGTATTTTAATATTTTTTTGGATAATGTCCTATCGTCTGCCGCATTAGAAGGGAAAAAAATTTTGTCAATTTATTTCGTTGTTATGCACGTGACGCAAAATTAGTTTAATGTATCACAAAAAGAAAAGAAACCACGTGATCAGCATTTAATAAATTAAATTCTAAAAATTAATCTTTAAAAATTCACCAAAAATCAGAAAATGGAGGTAAAGATTCAAAAAAGATTTCCTTTTAAAGGAATTTTTCGGATCTTTCTCGTGATATAAATTTTATAACCTTCGGATTATTTTAAATGTAAACTTTAAAGAATGTTTCAAAAACAGCTTAAAAATTTAATTTCAAAAAAATTAAGAATTTTTCAAAAATTTCTGTTAGTGCACTCCTACACTATAACAAGAATCCCCTTGCAAAATTTCAGCCATTTTGGTCCTGCGGTTTGGACTGTGCATTATATATCAGTCAGTCACGGAACTGTTTATTTGCAGATCCGTAAGGGGAATATATATATACACACACTGGTGAAATAAATTAAGGGAATTTGCATATTTTATCGAATTTCATGAAAAGAGCTGAACTGAATGTAAAACCACTGCTTCTAGACAAAAATGTAAATCTTGTACGTAAAATACGTAAGCGTACACGCGTGTGTAGACGGAGACAGTAGAGAAACAGGCTTTATAAGCGCGCGTAAGTTAAGTCGCATTTCGTTCGCTAGCACACCTCGGCGAATTTCTTGGTGTTATTTTGCAGCAATCGGTTAATTTCAAATTGTAACAGTAAAAATGAGTAACCACCTACGTTTAGATGATGGAATGAGGTGGCGAATTGTGGGGAGGCTAGAAGCAGGCCAATCTCAAGTCCAAATTTGTAGAGAGTTCAATTTAACGCCCAGCGTCGTGTGTAACTTGTGGAAACAGTTCCAGGATACCGGATCCATCGAGAGAAAGCCTGGGCAAGGTCGTCCAAGAGCCACGACTGCCAGAGAAGATCGCCATTTGTCGATTATAGCGAGGCGTAACAGGAGTGCTACAGCTTCTCAGCTCTCTCGTGATTTGTATGCAGCCACAGGAACCCGTGTATCAAGGGTGACTGTTTCCAAGAGACTTGTGAGAGAGGGTTGTTTGCAAGAAAACCTGCTGTTTGCGTCCCGCTCACTTCTACGAACAGGAGAATCTGTTTATCATGGATCAGAGAGCATAGAGATTGGAGTATAGATCAATGGGCGACCGTTCTCTTCACTGATGAGTCCCGGTTGCATATTACCATTCCTTACATGAATGCACGCCATTACATCGTTTGGCGGCTGCTGATTGGTCAATTGACTTTGCATCGGTAATTGCTATAATATTTGATCCTAAGCGCATTTTAAATGAGATAAATGCTAAAATATATGTCTTAGTTGCTTTCATTTCGATAATTGCATAATATTTGATTCTAAGAGTATTTTAAATGAGATAAAATCTATTTCTTAGTTGCTTTCATTTTTATATATTTTTTTACGCGATATTTTACAAGGAACGTGAATTTTTTACATAAGTGGCGCCACCTATTAATGTAAAAGTAATTTAAAGTGACAAACAATTTGTAAAAGAAATTTTCGCCATAAATGCCTTCATATTTCATTTTTGTGCATGAAAAATTTTAAGAAATTACCAATTTTCGTAGTAATTTCACTGTAAAATTTTAGGAGTAGAATAAAATAGAGTAAATATTACTCAAAATTGAATTTTTTCTTAAATTTAAATGTTGAATTATAAAAAAGGAAAGATATTTTCTTTTTTTAAAAATTTAAATGTTGAATTTAAAAAAAAAAATGAAAGCTTTATTTATTTATTTTTAAATTTAAATATTGAAATTAAAAAAAAAAATTGTTTATTTTTTTAATTAAAATCTTAATTGCAAGATGCAAATTATATATTTTTTGCTGTTTTGCACACTTTAGTTTTTTAACCTTACTCTTAAAAAAATAAAAATTATAAATACTCTTCTAAAAATTACCAAAAACAGACTGAAAATAAAGTCACTTTACTGTACAAATGCATAAATTTTATGATGCACAAATATGTAATTTTGAACGTTACTGCGTACTACGATACTATTATTTGAAATAGATTCTATTTCGTTCAAAAGTAGTGATGGAAGTTTTGATTCTTGAAAAACAGACATGCTTTCATAAGAATCAGCGCACCAAATACACAAATGCCGATGTAAACTCATTGACCAATCAGCAACCGCCAAACGATGTAATGGCGTGAATTCATGTAAGGAATGGTAATATGCGTCCCGGTTCAGCCTAAACACCGATTCTCGCCGTACGTTCACATGGAGAGATCCAGGGACCCGCTACCTACCCTCCAATGTCCGCGAAATCGACCATTATGGCGGAGGAGGTTTTGTTAGGTTTTTCAATGCCGGGCCCACAACCCTAATGGGTTTTTCAAAGCTGGGCCCAAAAATACTATGTTAGGTATTTGGCGGGAAACCTAGCTGTGCATAACGGCTCAAAAGAGAAATGCCGTTAGCTCTGCACAATAGCTTAAAGATGCGAAGTCGTTATAGAAAACAAAGGGAAGTTTGCTAGTAAAAAAAACTAGAAGCTTTTAACTTAAAAACATAAACATTGTGTGTGAGGTATGAAAACTAGGAACGACAGAGTTTAACGTTATCAAAACATAAACAATGCACATTTATTTAACCAAACACATATATAAAAATAACACATATTTAAAAACACACACACATATATATATATATATATATAATAGAAAACAAATGCACAGTGAATAATATACTTAAATAATCTCCAACTCGGATAAACAGAAATATCCCAAGACAGAGGCGAAAGAAAATAGCTAAATTGTTTTTACCGCATTGGTACCGCAAATTGATGAAGTTTGACTTGTAAATAGTTCTCGCAATAGTTCTTGCTTAAAAGAGAGAAAGAGTCTGGCCTAACGTTGAGTGTCTGGGGTATAGGTGACTGGCTATCTGTGACGAATTCCGGAAACTCACACATTAGCTGTAGTTTGCACGATGGGAGAAACACAGCACCGGCTAACTAATTCGGCGAACGGCGAGCACCTCGGGAAACGCCCTCTGACTCGACTGGAGTTTCATTCTCGGATGATCCATCCGTCATGGCTGCTTACTTCATGCTGTAGGTTCATCTACTTTTTGCTTAAACATCATTTACCACGTAGTGTCTACTATCAACTGCCAACAACAGTTAAGGACCGTAGTTAAACAGTCAAACTGCCGCTCTCCTACTGTCAACCCTGCTAATACGCATAATAACACAGCTGCACACCTAGCTTCTCTTTATATACCCAGGCGTCGCCTAGGCGCTACCTGGCTTTGCGAGTGAGCTACGGGAATATGCAAATTAGCCCACGGGCACGGTTGTGACTCGACTCCCATTACCGAACGGATAGGTAATGACGTCATTCTACCTGCTCTCACTTGTATTGACGTCACAACTCTATGGCGTCATAGGCAAAGCATGGATGATGGCGGTATCGCTGAGCTGCTCGCTAAGTACATACACTCAAGAGCCAAAACATTATGACCACCTGTCAATAACGAGTTGGCCCACCTTTGGCGCGCAACACAGCTTCGACCCGCCTTGGCATGGATGCCACAAGTCCTTGGTAGATGGCCGGAGACAGATTGTACCAGATGTTTAAGCAACGGTTACGCAAATCCGAGATATTGCGAATTGGTGGTCTTTGAAATCTGAGCTGCCGTCCCATGACATCCCAAATGTGTTCTATCGGATTGAGATCCGGTGAGTTAGGCGGCCAGGACATTAACTGGAATTCAGCATCATGTTCCTGGAACCACTCCAACACAATTTTAGTCTTGTGACACGGGGCGTTGTCCTGTTGGAACATTCCATTTCCAGCTGGAAAAACAGAGGCCATGTAAGGGTGCAACTGGTCCGCAATGATGTTCAGATACCCTGTAGCATTCATGGTCTGCTCTACCACAACCACGGGTCCCAGAGACGCCCAAGAGAACGTCCCCCAAAGCATAATACCGCCACCACCGGCCTATGTATGACCTACTGTACATTGAGGGAGCAACAGTTCGCCTGGAAGACGGCGTATCCTGACACGGCCATCGGCGTGATGAATGACAAACCGTGATTCATCTGACCAGGCAACTTTCTCCCACTGATCAATGGAACAGTCGCAATGTTCCCGGGCCCAGCGCAGGCGCAGTTGGCCATGACGCTTGGTCAGCAAAGGCACACAAGTGGGACGTTTGCTGCGTAGCCCCATATCCAACAGTGTCCGCTGAACAGTGTGCTGCGATACTATTCTACTTGGCCCTGCATTGTATTGGGCTGTCAGCTGAGCCACTGTCTGGCTCCGGTTTTGCTTCACCATGCGAGACAGTCTCCGACGACCTTTTTCTTTGATAGCGTGTGGACGTCCAACACTATGTCGTCTACTGCTGGTTTCACCGTCATTCATCCACTTTGCATAAGTACTAACAACTGTAGGTCGCGAACAACCCACGAGTCGTGCAGTTTCGGAAATACTTGTTCCGAGCCTTCGAGCCATTACAATCTGCCCTCTATCTAAGTCGCTTAGATCCGCAGCCTTTCCCATCACACACAGAAGTGAAAGAATGATTCTTCAGACTCTCCAGCAGCAGTTAAATACCACTTCCACCTGATCACGTGCCTTCCACGTCATCCAAGCGAATTCATTGCAAAATGTAGGGGTGGTCATGTTTTGGCTCTTGAGTGTAAAATAGCTGTGGGGAAAAAGACCGTTTTTCCTAACAAGTGCCCCCCCCCCCCCCTTTACAAAAGTGAGTGTTGATTTGCTCGACGATAAGAATCTAAGAGTAACTTTAAATTTTTTCTTTCTCTTTTTAGAAATTCAATCTATCGCCTCTATCTAGAGAAGTACAGATACCTTCAATATAACAGTTGCTTCAGAAACAAACTATACAGTTCGTGTTCAAAAATTTTGTTGGCACAATTCATACAGGCAAAAACATCTGGTATATTCTATTAGAGATAGTACATCATTCTGTAAATAATGTAAATAAAGTTATCCGTGTATAAATAAAACAAACAATTCACAATACAGCAAAGTAGAATATACGCATCTAGTATTCACATTCATATCAAACATTTGTGGGCCCACTTTCATACATTCATTTATATACATAATACAAGTAGCGTATAATATACCTTACGGTGAGCATATAAAACTTACTTATGCCTTACAACAGAAATAAATTTATAAATGTATAAACACAGATGCAAACTGAGTATGTGCCGTTTTCACTAATTGATGTAAAAACACAATGCCAATAAAACTTTAACTAAGTATAAACACTTGCTAATAATACTTGCTATAAACACTTGCTAATGTATAAAAAAAATATAAACACATTTCCTAGAATACAACAATTTACACAATGTATTCATTCTGATCAGGTGAGTCCGGGATATAGTGGCATTCTTGTTATTCTAATGAGGGACTTACAAACAAACAAAAAAACTTAATGCACACAAAATGGCCTCCCTCCAATAGTACTCCCCCAGAAAAGTTCTCCCAAGAGCTCTGGCAGATTACATTTTCACCCCCAACGAGGCGTAACAGGGGGCCGCTCGCTCTTAGGATCCCTTCCCTGGGGGTACTTACCGGATTCCAGCGGGAAATTTAAATTGGTCTCGCTTAAGCAGGATGAGGAAAAGTTGGGACATATACACAAACACCACTCGTAAGTGGCAAAAATTGACCTAAGGTGGCCTTGAAAACATATAGAGCGAACCCTTCCCCAATTATGTGAGGGAAGAAAAAGGTTCTCATAGAACAAAACCGAAACAATGGTTTTAATTCCGTAAACTAAAGAAAATGGAAAATTAATATAACTCATAACAAAACCCGTCTTAGCTTCATGGTTTTGTAATTTATTATAATGAGTGATTGGTTTATTTAGAGTATACTGATCTAATTTACTTTATGGCTTAAGTTATCTGGTTTCTTATAGCTTTAAAGTTTTTAGTTAAAAAGGGTTTGTTTAAACATCGTAAGGTCATTTTTAGTTTGTGGCTTGGTAAAAGGGTCCGCGAGATTCCTCTTACTCTGAATACACTTGATTTCGAAAACGTCTTGCAGAAGAAGATCACGCACAAATAACAATTTCACGTGGATATGTTTTGTGCGACTGTTCTCGATTGGTGACTTCAGAAAATCTATCGCCGATAAGTTATCTGTCAAAATTAATGGTTTATCTTTATTTAGCTTAATAATATGCAACTTGACGCATTCCTGCATAATTCGGTGGAGCCACAGGATCTCTTTACAGGTCTCTGTTATTGCCATGAATTCCGCCTCCATCGTGGACAGCGCAATTGCTTTTTGCTTACCTGTTCGCCAGTAAACAGGAGGATTTGCCTAGCAGGATTAGCTGACCTGACAGAGAGGTGCGGTCATCTCTATTCGCGGCATAATCACTGTCGCTGTACGCTAGGAGCCTATCCGAATTGCAGGAAAGGTTAAGTTTCAAATTCTTGGTGCCAATGATATAACCTAATAGCTTCAGTAGTCCATGCCAGTGCGGAAAACCTGGATTAGCTTGAAACTGACTAAAAATTTTGACAGCGTAGGCTATGTCGGGCCTTGTGCGACTTGCGATAAACGCTAGACAACCCAGAACGTTCCGATACGGGAGTTTAGACATCTCCGTCAATTCAGGTTCAGTCGTCGGGCATTGTTGCTTCGAAAACATTGTTCCCTTCGTTATAGGTAGAGAAACGATAGGAAATAAAAGCTTCAAAACGTTTGGCCACCTGATCGATATACTGGGCCTGGTGGATGAACACTTGGTTAGCTTGAGTCTCAAACTCCACCCCCAATAATTTTGTCGTTTTCCCCAAAATTTTGAGGTCGAAACATCTCTGCAGGTTTTTCACCGCTGCTTTAACATGTTCTGGCTTTCGTCCAAAAAGTACTATGTCATCTACATATAGGAGAAGAATCAAATTTCCGGAAAAACTATAAACACAATTTGCTCAGTCTAGCTTCTTAAACCCATTCTTAATCAGGATACTGTCAATTTCATAAAACTAGACCCTACCACTCTGGTGTATCCCATACAAGGCTTTCTTCAGTAGGCAGATATGGTCTTCCTTCCCCTTCTCGAGGAAACCCGGTGGTTGCTTTATTGTGATCGTCTCAGTCAGCGGGGCATATAGGTACGCACACTTCACGTCTAACTGTAGATGAGACCACCCAAGTTTAGAGACTAGTAATGAAAAGAAAAACCGGAGTGAAGTTAACAACGGGAGAGAAGGTTTCATCATATGATTCGCCCTTCACTTGCTTATAGCCTTGCGCTACAAGTCTTGCCTTGTACCTCACTACCTTCCCATGCTCATCGGTCTTAGTGGTAAACACCCATCTGCAACCGAGAGGCTTTTATTTGGGGTGAGGGGGTACGAGGCACCAAGCGCTTCTCTCACGTAATACTTCTAACTCGTCTTCCATGGCTCTCTTCCATAAATGGATCTCCTTACTTTTCAGGGCTTGTTTAAAAGTTCGAGGTATCTCGACTGGACCTAGTCACGTCGATTCGTCATCGGAGGTGTCGTTCGCGGAGAAGTAATTTGCCTCTTCGACATCCGACTCGCTAGACTCGTCGTTACTTTCTGGTTCTGGACTTGGCTGCTTAAGTTGAGGAACAATCCCCGTTGTCTTGATTTTTCCGCTAAAATTAAATAATTCCTGTTTATATGCGACATTGTTCTTTTCACAATACATTTTTACTTCTTTAAGGCTTTTCAACATTTGGCTTTGGCCTCCCTTGGCTTTCATCTCTCGATAGTAGATGTCAGTCCGGGAACCATCGGGTCTCGGTATAGCTTCTCTCCGCCATTTCGCAATCCGAAGCCTGCGTTGAGTGTATAAGTTTGGGTCTATCTCGTCCTCAGTATCAGACTGGGCATAGCTAGGGCCAGGTTGTACTTGCTCACGCTGGTATGAGGTTCGGGATGGCGGGGTGAAGGTATGAGGGGCCTCCAGGTCTTCTGGGGCAGGTATGAGGTAAGTGTTAAACTGGGTATGGTCGCCCATCACCGCTCCACTGCGAGATTGCTTAGCTTCGCATTGATAGGGGTTTAATTCCTGTTCAGCTCGGTCAATATAGTTTCAAATTTGAACTGCTTGTCTTCCCAGCGTAAAATGTTCTGTACTAGTTGATCAAACTTACGTGGTAAAAATCTGATTAACTGGAAGCATAAATACGTCTGGTTTGGTTCTTCCCCTATTCCCTTTAAACTCTCATTGATTTTTCGGATTCTCGCTGCAAACATATTTATTGGTTCGTTCGTGTAAATACGGCAGTTTACTAATTCACTAAACAGCTGCATATGTCTGCTGCGGCTATCGGGCTCAAAATGTGTTTTAAGCGTTATCCAAGCTTGCTGCGGTGTGGTACAATGTTCCATTATCATTTTAAAGTTAGGAGATAAATTTAGAAATATTATAGACAAAGCTTGACGCGATCTACGCTCGTAGTCCTTAATCTCCGCTGCGTTTGACTCATTGGGTACTGGCCTAGTTTCTTTATCAATGATTAAATTCCACGCATCGATGGAAATTAAAATAAACTTTACATCAGCTACCCAAGTATTGTAATTTGACTGAGTCAATTTTTCTACTACATGGGGCTGTGATGTGGCCATTATATATATACACTTAAATGCAAAAAATGAATATATGTATATGCACGTTACACGTTTGCTCAATATAGATAAATACTCAAACTCTATAAAACTGTATAATCACTGTACATATACAAAAACAATAAATATATATACATGCACATTACGTGTTTGTTTAGTATAGACACATATGCTAATAGATTATATAAAACTGCATATATATACAAAACAAACTTAAATGCATAGAGGCCCCCCCCAATCTTATTTAATTAGGTAAATATTGGATCTTATGCATTAGCAGGGAAAACTAATTTCCTCACACACACATTAATTTCTAAAAATAGACAAAACTACCAAAAAAAATTTCTAGGCGTAAATATCACTAGGCTATTGCTTTTGCAAATACAATATAGACTGGTGCTATAAGCTTCTCAAAATTACTAGCGCTCTGCGCCCATAACCTTAATGTTAGGTTTTTCAATGCCGGACCCACAACCCTAATGGGTTTTTAAAAGCTGGGCCCAAAAATACTATGTTAGGTATTTGGCAGGAAACCTAGCTGTGCATAACGGCTCAAAAGAGAAATGCCGATAGCTCTGCACAATAGCTTAAGGATGCGAAGTCGTTATAGAAAACAAGTGGAAGTTTGCTAGTAAAAAAAAAAAAATGGAAGCTTTTAACTTAAAAACATAAACATTGTGTGTGAGGTATGAAAACTAGGAACGACAGAGTTTAACGTTATCAAAACATAAACAATGCACATTTATTTAACCAAAAAAACAACATACACATATATATAATAGAATACAAACACACAGTGAATAATATCCTTAAATAATCTCCAACTCGGATAAGCAGAAATATCCCAAGACAGAGGCGAAAGAAAATAGCTAAATTGTTTTTACCGCATTGGTACCGCAAATTGATGAAGTTTGACTTGTCGTAATAGTTCTTGCTTAAAAGAGAGAAAGAGAGTCTGGTCTAACGTTGAGTGTCTGGGGTATAGGTGACTGGCTATCTGTGACGAATTCCGGAAACTCACACATAAGCTGTAGTTTGCACGATGGGAGAAACACAGCACCGGCTAACGAATTCGGCGAACGGCGAGCACCTCGGGAAATGCCCTCTGACTCGACTGGAGTTTCATTCTCGGATGATCCATCCGTCATGGCTGCTTACTTCATGCTGTAGGTTCATCTACTTTTTGCTTAAACATCATTTACTACGTAGTGTCTGCTATCAACTGCCAACAACAGTTAAGGACCGTAGTTAAACAGTCAAACTGCCGCTCTCCTACTGTCAACCCTGCTAATACGCATAATAACACACAGCTGCACACCTAGCTTCTCTTTATATACCCAGGCGTCGCCTAGGCGCTACCTGGCGTTGCGAGTGAGCTACGGGAATATGCAAATTAGCCCACGGGCACGGTTGTGACTCGACTCCCATTACCGAACGGATAGGTAATGACGTCATTCTACCTGCTCTCGCTCGTATTGACGTCACAACTCTATGGCGTCATAGGCAAAGCATGGATGATGACGGTATCGCTGAGCTGTTCGCTAAGTAAATAAAATAGCTGTGGGGAAAAAGACCGTTTTTCTTAACAGTTTTAATGGTCTGGGCAGGCATCATGTTGGATGGCCGCTCACCTCTCCTTGGCTTTGAAAGAGGCACTGTGACTGGCGTGAGGTATAAGGATAAGGTCTTGGAGCCCTATGTTCGCCTTTTCAGGGGTGCAGTTGGCCCTGACTTTATTTTAATGGACGATAACGCGAGGCCACATAGAGATCTTCTGGTCGACGAATTTCTAGAGTGTGAGGATATTCGCCGGATGGATTGGCCAGCCAGATCTCCAGACCTTAACCCTATAGAGCATGTCTGGGACGCTCTGGGGAGGGCAATTGCAACTCGCAACCCCCCTCCGAGAACCATCCAGGGAATGAAAACAGCGTTGCTGAACGAGTGGGACCAATTGCCCCGAGTGGGAGCCAATTTGGAAATGATAAACTGCCTTATTTCAAGTATGAAATCACGCTGCGAGACCTGTATATCTGTAAGAGGGGACCATACCCCCTATTAACCCTTCTATTAACCCATTTTTTTTTGTTTATTCTGCAACCGCTCTTTCATACATTCCGACTCCAACGAGTGTTACGCACGATCATGCGTGTGTATTACAATTATTGAATGGTTATTTGTTTTGTATTGTATCAATGTATGTACATATCAAATTTCATTAAAATCGGTACAGTAGTTCTAGAGATAATCGACCAAGTCTGAAAATTCTCTTAATTTCTTATACCAGTGTAGATGTATGTATGTGTGTATGTAAGTATGTATGTATGTTCCAGCATCACTCTGGAACGGCTGGAGCAATTTCAACCAAACTTGGTACACATATCACTTACAATCTGGAAAGAAACACTGGGAGGGGGGGGGGGGTAAGGCAACCCTAGCACTCCTAAGGAGGCAGAGGGTAAGGGGAACATGTAAAAATAATAGAAAACGACTGATATTAGTGTCGAATCCATAGATTTCGGGGTCGTTGAGACGAATAGTGACACTTTCGATACCGTTTAGGTGCAAGTTCAGCCCCCCCCCCGATCAGCATTGGGGGGGAAGGAGAGAAGGAAGAAGGGGTGAAAAAAATGTCCAATATACAGGAGAGTAGTGTCGAACCATAGTTTTCGGGGTCGCTGCGACGAATAGGGACACTCCCGATGCCATTTAAATGCAAGTTCCGCTTCCAATCAGCATTGAGAGGAGGGGGGAAACAAATTTCAAAAATGTCCGAGACTAGTGTCGAATCCATAGTTTTCGGAGTCACTGAGATGAATACAGGAAACTAAAAATGCTGTTTATAGTCAAGTTTTAAGTTAAATTAATAATATTGTTGTAAAGAATAGGAAATTCTTCAACGAACATTTTCCAACGGCCAGTTTTCAAGCACAGAAGTTCGTTACGTTAAACCCCTTCTCTGCGGCAGGTGACAAATTAGACCAGGTGCCGCTCCGGAAGTCTACTTTCTGGTCCGCATGCTGGCGGCTACAGCACGCTGGCGGGAAAGACAGAGATCAGAGTTGATCTGCTCTCAGAAGGTGACAGACCACATGTTGGCTTAGGCCAGACTTCGTTTATTTGGGAACTTTGAATCCCGGGCGCATATTTTGAAAGACTAGCGATCTCGGCACTCGCTTGCCGGTTTGACGAAAGCATCAGTTTCGCCATCTGTTGACATAATAGGAATCTTTTTATTATAAGTTTTTTTTTTTTTACTTCTACGTAATTTAGTATGTGTTAAAATCTGAATTACATATATAACACAGGATTTAAAGAGATTTTAACAAAATAAATAAATGAATAAATTGACATAAGTATATTATTGAATTTTAAATTTACTTTCTTCAAATGTCCACAGTAAATTTTACTTATTTATTAATTAATAATTTGAAAATGCTAAATTTGGTACTTCATATTTTGCAAAGCCAACGAAAAAAGGAAAGATGATTCAATTATAAACCTATGTTATTAGTTTATTTTTCCAGTAGATAGCGTCACTAAAATTAAAGAAAATCAGATTAAAAAATCATACAAATTACTCAAGTGCAAAAAAATTTTGCAGTCTATTTCAATAAATAAGAATAAATTCAAATTTAACAATCAAATTCAATCTATTTCAATTTAATATAAATATATTATATATTCATGTATTACGCTATATACATGTTTAAATATGCTATGTATAAATATATTTACATTCAAATATAATCATTCAGACATTACGAAATGACATTACGAAATCAAATACATTCAGAAGTGAAATAATGTTTTCACTTCTTCGTTACCGCACTCCTTGTGTTTTAATTCAATTATCCAAAAAAATTTCAACAATAAGAGCTAGAGAGCTAAGATTGGTGGCATTTTAAAGCAATTTTCAAGACCTTTTTCAATGATATATAACACAATTAGGGCTTAGAAAAAATTTATTTTATTTGAATTTAAAATTTGAATTTTTCAAAATGCGCCGCTTCAAAAATTTTCAAAATTTTTTTAATAATACTTTATATAGTACTGAAATGCTTGTATAAGTTTGAAAGTGGGATCTGTATGGGTTCATGTTAAAATATTGCATTGAATACAGTATTCCTGATTTGAAAACACGAAATTACTTAATACAATATGTTTTAAAGCCTAGAAAATTAGAAAAAAAATTTAAGATGTGTAAGTAATCGTACTTGTTTTGTATAATTGAAAGTAATCATATTTGTTTTGAAAAAGATTTAGAACCATTTTTATCAGATTGTATATACTTCAGCACATACAGTACTAGACTTTCATTCACTTTCTTGCTTTCAATGCAAGATTTTCAAATGCTCTTATTTTCAATTAAATTCTGAAAATAAAACAAAAAAAATCTACAGCAAAGAAAGATCAAAAGATCAAAAACATTGAATGCAAAGTTGGTGAGTAGGTGATGATAAAGTATGATAAAACACTGTATCCTGGAGAGATCCTATTAGTAGACATTGAAAATTTCACTATAAATGTAATGGTTTCAACAGGAAACTATAGATATGCATGACCCTCAACAAAGGACATTCATACTTACAGCTTGATAGGTATAAACAGTGGCGCCGGAAGAGTCAAATATAGAGGGGGGCAAAGTAAAATAGATTAAAACTTTTACACCTTTATTATTAAAAATACATATATACGGTTATAAAAAATAAACTTTTATGTTATTTTTCTAATCGGAGAAAAGTAATGAGAGATTTCTTCTGTTTTGAGAAAATCTATTTACTTTTTCAATAAATGTGTCTTTATTTTTACTCACAGATTCTCTGTGAACGCTAAGCATACTGAGACCAGAAAGTCTCTCTTGAGACATGGTTGATCTCAACCAAGTTTTTACCCGTCGGAGAGTACTAAAAGATCTTTCAATTGTTGTTGTGGTAGGAGGTAAGGCTAAAAAAATTTGTAACGCATTTTTGATGCAAGGAAAGAACTGGCAATGTTTATCTATTAATTCAACAACCTGGAGATCAGTATCAGTATTGTTACTTTTGACTTTTGAAACCCACATTTCTTTCCAAGTTTCGGCTGCACAATTCAAATTTTCAATTTCATACAGTTTTCAGAAGTTATAAATGTTTGATTTTAGCAAACTAAAGGTTTCTGCATGTATTATTAATTGCGGTTGAAAAATAGACAGAGCAAATGCACTATCCGTCTCTTCGGAAAATCGGACTTCAATGGACTGTATAATTGAATCCAGATATGGAGTAAATAAAGAAATTCGAAAATAATTTTCAGCACTATCAGTAGAGTAGTTATCCCTTTGCGTTTGCGTTGCAGCTAATCTAGGTATTTTAATATCAATATCAAATTTTCTTCCGTCCAATATACATTTTTGAAATATATCTTTAAAGTAATTCTCTGCATCAGCCCTGTGATCTTTCAGAATAGATAAAAGTAATTGAATATGTTTCTTCGTCGATAAAAGGTTTATTGTTTTTGCTTGTAAAATATTACAAACAGGCTCCAGTTTGGCACTATAGTGTGAAATAATATGCAAACACACAATAAATTTAGGAGTGGAAATTGCGCATAACAACTGGTTGGATATCGAACGTGTATCTCCATTTATTTCCATCGTATATGATAAATGTTCTAGGGCGTTTCTTATTTCCTCAAAATGTTCCGAAAATATTCTAATAGACTTATACTTGGCAGACCATCTAGTTTCACAAAATAAGGGAATTTTGGGTACATATTTTCTCTGATATGACTTTCGCGGAAAAAGTTAATGACTTTTTTTATAGTAGCTACTGAATTTTGTATATCCTGGATTTTATTTAAGTCGTTGACCACCAAGTTAAGTCTGTGTGAAGCACAATGAAAAAGAGAGCTTTGTTATATTTCTCATGAATTATTTTCTGCACTCCGTTTTCGCGGCCTGCCATTGTTGCACAACCATCAAATCCTAATCCTACTACATTTTGCATACTTAAGCCATAATTTTCGCAAGTTTGTAATATTGCTGATGATATACCTTCTGCATTCATGGAACTAAGTTCAGTAAATCCCACGAATTCCTCACGTACTGAATTAGTATTTTTATCCACGAATCTTACTCCTATCAAGAGCTGCTCAATACCAGAAATATCAGCAGATTCATCAGCTAACAATGAAAAACCTTCACTGGCGTTCACTTCTGTAATAATTTCATCTCGAATAATATCACCACAAATCTTAATTAATTCATTCTGAGTCTGGTGAGAAGTATATTTAGCAATTTTTGCACAATTTTCCAAATGATCTTTTAATACTAAATCTCCGCTCTCGACTCTAAAATTTAGGAGATCATCAAATTTTCCAGTGATTGTACCACGGAGAGGTAAATTGTGGGTACCACAAAAAATTATAGTGGAAATAATTGGCCTAAGTTTTTCTCGATTAGACTTAACTTGTTCTAAATCATAGCTACTGAGCTGTTCAGTGACATAAGTACTTTTACCCTCCATAACATGTCGAAAGTTTACAGCTTTAATTGTCGATGAACGATGCCACTCCGAACACACATGTTCTTTTGCATTTTCATGGACGTCTTTGTAATTCTTGAAGGGTTTTACTATGAAAGATCCAAAAAACTCTCTTCTTAAATTCTGTCGAAATGTAACACAATTTTTACAAAGTCCATCCTTAAGTTTACTGGAATAAGCTAACCAATCGTAATTTTGTAACCATTCGTGACGAAAAACTCTTTTTCCATCTGAGTCCCTTTTAAAATTGTAACTTGAATCGGGAACAAAATGTCGAGTCAATAACGCATATCTTGTTTCATCGGAAATAGAAGCATGCTTTTCAATAAAATCTCCTATATCTAAAGGATAAATATGAACAGTACGATTTTCACCAACACCAGATAATGACGTTGTATTAGATTCATGATCAATATCAGAATGTAATGATCCAAAACCTTCACTCACTACTGCTAAGCTGGTAACTATGTTAGTAGATGTACTAGGTTATACTTCTAATGGTTCAAGAAGCTTCGATTTGTAATTACTGTCAGTTTTTTCTTAAATTTCTGTTACAAATCCGATGCATTTGTACGCGTTTCAAATGCATCGGATTCAAGATTCCCTTTCGCGATGCAAAAACATTGTGAAGGGTTGCTTTTGAATCGCAAAAGCAAACGTCTGGCATTGGCGTTTAGACGCACTTGCGTACCTGAAATTGGCAATTAATCGCTCCTGCGTTTATGGAATGACGTTTATCGCGCTTGCGTTAATGAGTGTGAGGTTGCAATTTAGTATTCAGTTTTGTTAGGCTTTATGATTTTAAATGAAAATTCTAATATTTTACGAGCGCTAGCTAGGTAGAAACTAAAAATTCAGTTTTCTAGGGGGGGGGGGGCAAGTGCCCTCCCTTGCCTCCCCTTTCCGGCGCCACTGGGTATAAAGTATGAACTGCCCCAGCCTACACCTTGTAATAGCAGAGAAAACCAATATAAATTTCTTGATAAATAATTTTACATGTGCCTATTTATGGATAAAATTTTTACTATAATTAAATAAACCATTATTAAAATAATGTATTATTTTTGCCTACTAATAATTACATCAAAACTAGTTTGTTATATGAAAATAGTCAACTTTAATAGTAATTTGTCATTCCTTCATACTCAGCATCATTCCCTCATCTATTCAATAATTTAGCATAAAAATGTAACCAAATTAAAATAAATTTTTATATTTTAAAAATTTGATTAATTTAAAATTTGATTTAAAAAAATTATATATTGAAATAAATTTATATTATTGGAATTTAAAACTTTAAATTTTTTAATTTATGCAACTTAATTTTTTTAATTACATTTATTTTCTAATTAACATTAAAATTTTAAAATTAAAAATTATTGTGGATATTTGAAGAAAGTAAATTTAAAATTCAATAATATACTTATTTCAATTTATTCATTTATTTATTTTGTTAAAATCTCTTTAAATCCTGTGTTATATATGTAATTCAGATTTTAAAACATACTAAATTACGTAGAAGTAAAAAAAAAAACTTATAATAAAAAGATTCCTATATAAGTCAACAGATGGCGAAACTGATGCTTTCGTCAAACCGGCAAGTGAGTGCTGAGATCGCTAGTCTTTCAAAATATGCATCCCGTGCCTAGCGCCGTATCACGTAGTCAGTGGACTCTGACTGTTTGGGGAAGAATCTTAACTCCCCGGTGTCTTCGGGCGGAAATCTATGCTCGTTAATTCGAGATTGTAAAAAGTTAATAAATACAGTTTTGTTTTAAATCCTAAACTCCGTATTTCTGTATTAGTCTATGCTCAGCTACCTGGGAGAAAGCTGTCATATCGTCACAGTGTGAATTTGTAATTTTACTTTATCATTTGTATACTGTATTTACTTTTAAATACCTGTAAATTCAATTACTTAGGTTTTACACTATAGGTAGAATCCATTCCTTTTCCTGTGTAATAAAAAAATTGGGAAGAATAAATACCCGGGCAACGAAGGACAAACAGCTAGTTTCTTAATAAAAAAGGAAAATTGTCATGCATTAAAGAATTGCTTTTGTGGCAAACACTATTTTTCAATAAGATCAATTAATAAAATCCTTTTTCGCTTCTATTTATAGGTGCGCGTGTTCTTGACTATAAACAAGGATACTGTAGAAATTTTATCAATTTCTTAGATATAGTATGATGAGTAAGGTGCTAAGTCAAAAACAATAAGGAAAAAATCAAATAGTATCTCAAAAAAAAAAAAAAACCCATCTTCTAATGGAAACTTTTTAAAACTTTCAATCCTCACGCATAGAGCTAATAAAAAGATGAATAAATTGTAGTGAAAATAATTTGAATTTCTGCAGTTTTTTTCAGTTATCATATGTTTGTAATAAGTTTACTATTATGAAAAATATCGAAAATACATTTAAAGTCATCATCATGGGAACACAGTAGGTAACTTTAAAGTGAACTAAAGACAGACATATTGCTCAATTACAGTTTCTCGTAAAATGCAGTTAAATTTTTCATCGTGAGAACACAGTGCATATTAGGGAGCAATACATAAGCATACTGCTCTTTTCTGGAGTCTTCCAGAAAGCATTTCAAACGTCATCACGAGAAAAGAGATCCTAATTTACAAACGACTTATACAAAACATATATATTTCTCATTTCGTTTCTCGTAAAATGATTTCAAAATTTTTCATCAAACGAACACAATATATAACACATTACACATAAGAATTAAGGTAGAACAGAAAGAGAGTAGTAATTGTACTTCGTATTAGAGAAAAAAAATTTACACCTTGGGGCATTTTTCAGTTTAAAAAAAAATGCATTATTTTAAAACTTAAATTATGTGGGGAAAATCTGGCATAGTGGGTTTTAAATGCTCATAAATTCCTGTGGTGGACGAATTATAAAATGAATCCCATTGAAAGGTGCAGAAGAGTTCAAGCCACCTGAAAATACCATTTTATTAGATTTTATCAGCATTTATGTAGCTGTCAATAGTAGACACACAAAGCGTTCCAAGTTTCATTAAATCTATTAACTTGCAATAATTTCAAACAAAACAGATCTCCATGTTCAAATTAGATACAAAATCGGATGGAGAATTAAAAATTTTCTAACTAGTACATGTTTTCCGATAACGAACCATCTCTTGGGGCTTCTTTTCGAATCAGCTATCTAATCGCTAGGGAGGGCGAAGCATACATACTATTGCTGAACAATTAATGAAACCTTGTCTTATAGATGTAAATTCTTGAAAACTTGGAGATAATTTCATTAAAGACATAAATAGCATACCACTTTCTGATACTTCAATGGCAAGACGAAAAAATTAAATGGCACAATACTGTGAACATGAACTTTTGTGTCAATTAAAATCTTATTCGCATCGTTTTATGTTGCAATTAGATGAATCTACAGATGTCGCTGGCTTAGCTATTTTGATTGTATTGGTTCGTTACGTTTTTAATTCTTCAATCCAAGAAGATATGCTTTTTTTCAAAACCACTTACAGGAAGAAATACTGGAGAAAATTTTTTTAAACTTATTAATTCATATATGCAAGAACATGAACTAAGCTGGGATTTATGTTCACATATATGCACTGATGGTGCAAAATCTTTATTAGGCCGAGAAAAAGGAGCTATATCACGAATTATTGCAATACCTCCACATATTGAACATTCTCATTGTTATCTTCATCTCATCAGTTAGTAGCAAAAATAATGTCAAAAACATCAAAGAACATTTTGGATAAAGCGGTACAGATAATGAATTTTATGAAAAAAGAATTAAATTCAAGATTATTTAGATTATTATGCGAAGAACTATCTAGCACACATAAAACCTTGTTGTTACATGCGAAAGTGCGATGGTTAACGTGTGATAAAATCTTAAATCAATTTTTCTTATTAAAAGATGAAATTAGAATTTTTTTAAATGATCGTAAACATGAATATGCTCAAAATTTAAATGAGGAAATATAGTTACAGCTATAGGCATATTTGGCGGATGTATTTACAACTTTAAATGAATTGAATAAATCTCTTCAAGGCCTAAAAGTTTATATTATTAAAGTGATAATAAAATCAATGCTTTAATTTAAAAATTAGATTTGTGGGAATCTTATGTGAAAAAAAATAATACGCAATGTTTTAAAAAGCTAAGTGATTTTCTAATCGAAAATGGAATAAATTTGAATAAAGATGTTAAAGAAATAATTCAGGAGAACATTTTACAATTAAAAACCACTATCAGGGATTTTTTCCTCAACAAGAAGACTGTATTAAAAATCCATCACTGTATTAAAAATCCATTTCAAAATTTCAATAAAAATCAGAATTTATTACTGACAGAACAGGAACAACTGATTGAACTATCAACATATTTTATGTTAAAATGTAGATACGAACAAGAAGATCTTGATTTTTGGTTAAAAATTGACACGGAATATCCTCAAATTTCTGCAAAAGCTATAAAAGTCTTAATGTCCTTCGTTACAACATATTTGTACGAAAAGTCGCTTTCAACATATGTCGGAACAAAATCAAAATACAGAAATAAATTAGAAGCTGAACATGAAATACGTTTACAAATAATGACAACAGAACCCGACTTTAACGTTTTGTGCAAAATAAAGCAAACTAATCCCAGTCATTAAAACTGAAAATTTTATTTGTACATATTAACTTAATTTTGTTATACTTTGTTAACTTTTATTATAATGTAATAAAAGAATATTAAAACGTTTTTCTTTATATGTAGACCCTAGATTGCGAATATTTCATTGTTTATGATCCCGGGTTCCGCGAAATAATTTTATACCCTTAAGAGTTCCTTAAATTGACAAAGTTTGAAGACCACTGACTTAGAGAATGAGAGAAACAGTATTACTATTCTATCCAGTGGATCTCGAAACTCACTAGCAAGCACAAAATAAAATGAATATGTACAACCGGAAATAATCCCTCCACCCCATCTGCTTCAGATCTATGAATAGAACCTCCGCTGGACACGGAGGCTGAAGGTCGAGGGGGAAGGTAGCTAACTTCCCCCACTTCAATGAGGGGAGGAGTTTGAGGCGAAAACTAACATTTTATAGCTGGAAACGCAAAATTATTAATTAGAATACTAATTACCTATTAACACAAAAATGCCGAAAACATCTTTATAAAAAGCCTGAAGTTTCAAGATTTGCGTCTTGTTTTCCAAATTTTTAAATTATTATCAGTTATTTTGTTACAGAGCATTTTAGCAAGCAGTGTCTCTCGTTTTGGAAATTTGAAAATGTAACTTAATTTAAAAAATATTTTGAATAATAATAATAAAAAATTAGCAAAGCCCCGCATTTATTTTGGAAGCCTACTTTCAGATTCCGAAAACAGAATTCAAAAATATTCATTAGGGAACCCGGTATGCGAAATGTTATTTCGCCATTCATTAACATTGAATCGTACATCTGTGAGGTCTACTGATGCACCCCCTTAACCAGTGAACTGTGTTCAGTTGGATCAAATATTTTTTCAGTTCTTTTGAATATATTTATTATGATTCTTTAAAAAAATCATTTACCTGTTGTGTTTTGAATAATAATAATAATAAAAAATTAGCAAAGCCCCGCATTTATTTTGGAAGCCTACTTTCAGATTCCGAAAACAGAATTCAAAAATATTCATTAGAGAACCCGATATGCGAAATGTTATTTCGCCATTCATTAACATTGAATCGTACATCTGTGAGGTCTACTGATGCACCCCCTTAACCAGTGAACTGTGTTCAGTTGGATCAAATATTTTTTCACTTCTTTTGAATATATTTATTATGATTCTTTAAAAAAAATCATTTACCTGTTGTGTTTTTGGCTGCAAAACAATGAAAAAATATATGTGACAATTTGAATGCTGTTAGAATTTATTAAGTCTGATATGTAGCAGTTAAGCAAAAATTTATCTAAGCCTATTTCATAAAAAAAATTGGCTTAGACTTTGCCTAATAGTCATATATTTTGATTAGTGGCATATTTGATAAGTAAATTCATATAATCAGTTATTGTCATTAATGCATGTCTTCACATCTAGGTTAAAGCTACAGAAGGTACAAAAAGGAAACAAAACAGTGATAGTGACAGTGATGAAGAATTACCTTCCTTAAATGTTACTGAACATTATAAACAGATGCTTGACCTTATGAAACCTGGAGAGACTGTACAGAAAGCAATATGCAGATTAGGTGGATCCCAAACTTCTTCTCGTAGTGCTAGCAACCGTTGGAAAAAGAAGAAAGATAAAGAGGGAGCTTTAGATGAAACTGTGGATAGTGAAAATTATGAAAAGCTTCAGTTACTGACTAGACTTGCTGATGACATAATTCAAACTGGCAACATGGATATCTATCAACAAACATTTGAAAAATTGTCATTTCATTTGAATATAAAGTCAAATAGGAATAAATCTGGACCAAGTGAGATCACTGATAGTTCTTTAGATATGTTTGGTGATGATTTTGATGAAAAAGTAGATGAAGCTGAAGGACCTCAAGAGGGAACATGCTCACCATCTTCAACATCTGGTATGTACAATTAAATAGTTTTATGTTCATACTTTATAATATTTCAATCTTTGAAACTTTATGACACTGACATGTCTCATCTACTTGCTTTTTCTAGTTCCCTCTACAGTCTCCTATGAATAAAAGATGTGAAATTTTTTTATGATAGAGATAATATGTTAAATGCACTGAATTTGCAAATATTTTACTTCAAAAATATTCTCTCTCTGTTAATTATTCCAAAGTATTATTGGGACACCATTAAAGAAAAATCTAAGAAATGTGATTATGTAAGCTGTGAGTGAGTCATCAAATTAAGTTGATAAACACTTGTTGATTCATTAGTTTGTTTTATGTTACATCAGTTTTTAATACATAAATTTTTAAACGATCGCTTGAAAATTATAACTAAAAATTATTCTGTTTTGAGTGTTTTCAGAACTTAAAATAAGTGTCAAAAATCCTCTTGTGTGGGTAATGTCTTTTTGTAGCTATTGTAGTTAAAGTTATTGTAGTATGTAAAAAGGATGTATTTCAATACATTGAAATTAGTCGAGTACTGATCACCTGAAAAATATATTTATTATTTTTTTGGATTTATTTATATTCTTTCCGTTTGGCAAACATTATTTATGGTTGCCAATTGATTGACTGATTATGAATTGTGATTTTAAGCACAATTTATAATGTTTCATGCTTGAAATATTTTACGCTAAGTTAAAGCAGATATTCAAAATTATGTCTGTCTTATAGGGATGTAAGCTAAAAATATGAAAACTATTCTCACAAAAAGTTGTAATATAACTACAAGTTGGAAAAGAATCAATAGTTTTGAGAGGAGAGTTGTTACTTTATATTGTGTAACTGATTAACATTGTATGCCGGAGGAAGCATATGGTTGAGGCGGCCAGGGCCTGTAGGGGGCTGTTGTGCTTGTGAAGAAGATGATTAACATTGTGATAGCACCTGAACAAAAGCACCTAGACAACAGCATGTAAAATATTTTTACAAAATTCAAAACGTACAGACCTTAAAACCTAATTCAATTTGGTTAAAAATGCTGATTTAAAGAGAACCCGTTTTAAAGTAATCAAAGGATATAAAGTTTTATTTTCTGTAGTTTTCTTGGAGTTCAAAAAATTTGAATTGTATGCTGTTGTCAGTTCTGTTCATGTTCCAGAATTTCACAGCATGTTACCATTTTTCTAGCAGGCCAAATAAACTAAAATCGAGATACTCTCATTCTTTTTTCTCTCCTTTCATAATTTATCCTGTTTTTAGCAGTTTACTTAAGAATGCCCCCCCCCCCCTTAAAATCATCATTTTTGTAAAGTGAACTTAATATGCTTTTTTGTCATGTTAATTTATAAACTATTAAAAATATTTAAGGCTGTTAATATTTTTGTTACATTCATAAACTTAAAAATTGCATAAACTTTTCTTTTATAATTTTGCATCTGAACTTAATAGATTTGTCTGTTCAGTGTAAAGTTTTAAGGAAAATTGAGTTAAGAGATGACTTTCTGCAAGAAGATTAATTGTTTTTCTAATGATGTTGAGAGAGAGCTAGCTAATCATTGCTGACTGTATGTAAATTTTTGCTTGAATTCTTAGTATATTGAAGTTTGGATCTTGAATCAGCTTTATTTCATATCTAGTTCTAATTTGTTCAATTACTCACATTGTCAGTAACTCAGTCATTGATTTAAGTATGATTTACAATGTAGATAATTGCACTTTTTCTATTGCAGGTGGTGGTAATGAAGATGAAGTCATGTGGGAATTTAAATGGGAGGATTCTGAGGGTTCTAAAATATATGGACCTTATCCTACATCTCAGATGTTAGAATGGGTGAATGAAAAGTACTTTGAAAAAGGTGTTCATGTTAGGCAGTGTAATAAAGCAGATGCAAAATTTTATAGTTCAAAGAGGATAGACTTTGAATTATATTTATGAACTTAAATAAAAATATGTCTGTAAATTTATTCTTGTGGAATTATTGACATTTTTAAATCCTTATGCATTCAATAAAATGTCTTATATCCTTTTACAGCTCCTTTTTGAAAGTTATATTTTTAATTTTTTTATTTTTTATCTCTTGGAAAGCAGTAGAAAATATTTATGAAAGTCTTCCTTGAAGTAATTATAAAAACTTCAAGGATACTTGATAATACTTAATAAGATACTTAATAAAGGTTTTAAAATGTTCATATTTGTCAATTGAAACTTTTCAAAATTTTTAATGCTTTTCTAAAAATTGTTGATAAGAGTGAAGGAAACACTTGAGTGATTCAGGTTTATCATTATTATTTTTAGAACCGTATTATTATTTAATGAATGTTCAAGTTCTCTTTATTTGAAATACTCTTTGCTCTATATCTTTTAATGTATTAGGATTTTTTGTGATCATTTGTAATCATAAAAATATTCTGAAGTTTGCAATATTTATTAAAATTTCGGATTTCCCTGTTAGTTATTTCCCCTCCAATTTAGATTTCAATGTTTTACTGTTTTCGTTTAAATTTTGACTCATTTAAATATGCTTTTTTATAGTAGACAATTTATCTAATAAGAGGATGAGTTTTACTAGAGTAAATATGCATGTGCAATTGCCTTAAGCAGTGTTGTTAAAATAACATCTCTGCAGCAGGGGAGTGTAATATCATGACAGTAATGCGGAGAAAGTCACAGATTTATTGTAACTGCATAATTTTTCATTAAAAAACTTGTAATTAAATGAGACTGCAATACTCAGTGAGCATGTTTTTCTGCACCAGCCCTGTTCCTACTTTATCAGCAGCTTAAGAGACTGAGTGC
This sequence comes from Dolomedes plantarius, assembly GCA_907164885.2. Lineage (NCBI taxonomy): Eukaryota > Metazoa > Arthropoda > Arachnida > Araneae > Dolomedidae > Dolomedes > Dolomedes plantarius. The sequence goes on along the minus strand of OU015496.1, from coordinate 66,577,182 downwards.
ACAATCAGATGCTGAAATATATAAAGCCATTTACAATGACGTCTAGGAGTTCTTTAAGATATTTGAAAAATTTAGAGAAATGCTATAGTTAAGGTAGGTCAACATACGCACAACTTCATAAAGATTGTAAAATGATAGTTAATATTATGAATTAGTGCTGCCATCTAGTGAGTATTCTTGATGTTATAGAACAGGTGAAGTTGTCATTAGTCTAAATCAGGGGTGGCCAACCCGCGGCACGGTGGCGTTTTAACAGTGGCACGCGGAGACTTATTGAAATATTAACAAATTTGAAAAAATAATAATTTGTCGATATCTGTAAAAACCCTACTCATACACTTCTGAAAATAACAGCGCAGGAAAGCGGCATTGCTTAACACCAGTACAACGATGCGCTAAGACATCGGGGTCATTTCCAAATTTACACGATGTGGCTGTCGGGTATTGCTGTAGGTTTGGATCAACATGTTTCTGAACAAATGTTTTCTATTATGAACATAATAATATCGATCAAGATTAACTGATATGCACCTAAAACACCAAATTTTGTTAGCATCTTCAAGAACTAATCCTAATATAGATGACTTGGTAAAAAAACTACAAATTCAAAAGCCATTTATGAAGTACTGACTGTTTAATAATTATTTAGAATTAAATGTTTCAAGTTATTCATTTTATTTTATACATAACCTAACTGACTGAACCTTTAAAAATGTTTATTAACAATAAAACCTAAGTTTGTACTTTTGTTTTACTTATTATATTATTTTTTAAATCTCCACTACTCAGATTTAAAAAAAAAAATGTGCTATTTGTGTAAAAATTCCATAATCAGCCAAAAAATAACATTTTTTCACCTTTTTATATTTTTTGTATGTTGGAAAAGTTGGAAGTGGCACGCATAATATTTTTTTTTCAGATAGTGGCACTCTTCCCAAAAAGGTTGGCCACCCCTGGTCTAAATATTCCATTAGTAATATCACTGGAAAGTAGTTTTTATGTTATTGTGGAAGTGCTTTTTTTTCAAACTATTAAAAACTAACCCCATACAATCAACATAACTTTGAACAATTTTAATGATATCTATCTATTTATTCTATCATCATACGATCGTTTACAGTTTCAGTTTTAAGAGAAATTTACTGTTTTGGAAAAGAAAATATAATAAAAGTAAAGGAATTTGCTAATAGGAATTTTAAAAAAAATAGAAACTTATAATCTAAGTTTTGTCATTATCAGTTATCTTTAAGGCGAGTCTGCTGTCTTTTGTCCAGAATTCCTATAAAAATCTATTTCAATACCAGCCAATTTTCTTTATTGTGCATTTCTTTACCTAAAATGGAAACATTTAATCCCTACTGTGGATTTATGACACACAATTATTGGGCTTCCAATCCTTGTGCCGACTTGTCGCCTCTGAGCTTACAAATGCAATTCCTCAGGCCTGTACCACTCGGAAATGGGAGGGGGGCCATATTATTTTACAGAAAGCGGCTGTGGGCCGCAAGATAATGGGAAAAATTGGAAAGCGAAAAATATTTTGTCTAACTGCAGCAACAAATTACTGATTATTTAAAAAATTCAATAAATATCAATATTCGTTGCTTATATATTCTTTTCGTTAATATTATAAATCTAAAAATAATATTCTGTATTTTTTAGATCAATCATACTTTGCTGGCAATCAAAATTGCAACACCAGGAAGGAAAGCAAATAACAAAACTTTACTCATTGTACGTATACAGCATAGTAGGAAGAAAACATAAAATTTGTAGGCAATTTGGGGGTATACGGGGTCTGAAATTAGTACTCACAACTGCCGCTTCTGGCAGCTAAAACCGCTCTAACCCGGTTAGACATCGAGTCGAACTGGGCTTGCATGACAGATACGGGCAAGTCATTCCATGTTGCTTCAAGTCTATGCTACACTTTAGCAATCATAGTGGCTGGAGAGCGGTGGCGGCCCAGTCTCGCAGCAACCCAATGTTTTCATGACCAGATGTTTTCAATGAGTAAGAGATCTGGAGAACGTGCTTGCCAGGGCAACAGTCGTACACCATGTGTGTCGAGGTAGGTCAGGACACGACGGGCAACATGCGGTCTTGAGTTATTTTGTTGAAAGATGATGTCTCCGAGGCCTCGGAGATAGGGCACAGCCACGGGCCTTAAGATCTGAGAAATGTAACGCTAGCTGTTCAGATTACCAACGACGCGAACAAGAGGTGTTCGTGTCGAGTACCCAGTGGCTGCCCATACCATCACATCAGGTGCAGGGCCCGTATGATGATATCGAATGCAAGCAGGCCACATGCGTTCTTCTCGGTGCCTCCAGTCACGGATACGTCCATCATGATGCTGTACGCAGAACCGGGACTCGTCTGAAAAGACGACGTGGTGCCACTCCTGTATCAAGTTTTGTCGTTGGGCGCACCACTATCGCCGTGTGTCTCTACGCTGCAGTGTCAAGGGAAGCCGCTATGATGGTTAACGTGCAGATAGTCCGTGCTGCTCCAGACATCGTCGCATTGTCTGTGCGGATACTTGTCATGCTGCAAACAAGTCCATTTTCTGACTCAAGGTTTGTGATGTGGCTTACAATTCCGCAAGGCCGAACTGACAACATGTCTGTCCTCTCGGGCGTTAGAGGCGGGATGCTGTTGAGATCCTGCATGGCGTTCAATATGACCCTCCTGGACCCATTGATTCCACATTCACATGACAGTCATTTGATTCCGACCAATGCGAATAGCAATATCGCGGAACGATAAATCGCCCTCTCGATAGGCCACGATCATGTCACTATCGAATTCTCCCACGTGCTGGTAACCGTTTCTCCTTCTTATACGAGGCATAACATGATCTTCTCACAAACAACCAACATTCAAATGCGATTTCCGAATGAGAAACCCGCTGCGTAACTTTACTTTTATACAGAGTTTGAGATGCCGTTTCTCCGTCCTGTGGGTCGTTCGATTGCGCTTAAATTCTAATCATTCGCATATCCCAACATTTTCCTTTCATGCGAATTTGAAATTTGTATCATCCCTCCTTCATGGTGTTGCAATTTTAATGGCCAGCAGTGTATTAATCGTGTTCACAAAAGGCTTCGCGGGCCACAGAGTAAGTAATGGCGGGCCGTACGTTGTGCAGGCCTGCACTACCCTGTATGTTATAGCAAGAATAATACCTCGTGGCAGTCCACTTTCTGGCTGATTTCATTTTGAAGAAAAATGAAATAAAACTATTGGCGGCCCCATGCGATCCCTATGACGAGTCATCGCTGTATACACACACACACACACACACACACATATATATATATATATATATATATACAGGGTGTCCCAAAACGACCGCATAAACTCTGCACAGCTAGATTCCTCGTTGGGAGTACATAAAAACTGCCCAAAGAAGCGTTCCTGTACGATCCATAGTTTACGAGAAAAATACGAAAAACAAAGTATGACGTCACTGCCAGTGCAAGAAAAAACACTTTATTGGACATATCAACAGCATGCACAATTTAAAGCAGATGTTCAAAGTGTCCGCCGTGCATGTCGAGGCAGGCCTGAGCACGCCGTGGAATGGCTCTCATCACACGTTGCAGCATCGCGGGGTCCAAGCAGCATGCAGACGAGCAACTAAGTCCATTTGTGTTGTCATTACGTCTCGATACACCAGTTCCTTGAGATGGCCCCATAGGAAAAAATCCAACGATGTAAGGTCTGGCGAACGTGGCGGCCATAGAACCGGACCCCCACGTCCGATCCAGCGACCGGGGTATTCCATATCTAGCCAACCACGTACAGGAGCACAGAAATGCGCCGGAGCCCCATCATGCTGGAACCAAAGTCCCTGTATTGCCGCTAATGGTATGCCATCGAGGAACTCGGTTAAGACCTCATTGAGAAACACCAAGTACGACTGTCCCGAGAGCCGTTCAGGTAACAGATATGGTCCAAGCAGGCGATCCCCGAGTATGCCGGCCCACACGTTAAGAGACCAACGTTCCTGATGTTTCTGCGGCCGGATTGCATGCGGATTGACCTGGGACCACATATGGCTGTTGTGATGGTTGAATACCCCATCACGAGTGAAACATGATTCATCAGTCCGCAGGATATGTGCAATGAAACCATTATCTGTGTTCTGTTGCTGAAACAGCCATTCACAGAAGGCCACGCGTTTCTGAAAGTCATCTGGTTTCAGACCTTGCACGGTTGTGTACCGAAATGGGTGTAGCCTCTCAGACCGTAAAAGCCTGTGCACAGTACTTTTACTCGAAGTCATCTCACGGGCTAATACGCGTGTGCTTACCTCGGGCGTCTCTTCTACCCGCTGCAGTATTGTATCCGCCTGTGTAACCGTCAGGCCACTCCGCGGTCTTCCAGTATCGTGAAGATTGGCTGTTGGCAAGACGCTTCCCGTATTTCGCAGTCTGTCGTCCAGCCTACGGATGACGTTGACATCGGGAGGACGGCGGGACGGATATCGGCGGGCATACTCCCTAGCAGTTCGTAAGGCATTTCCATTACATCGGCCGTACATCAAGTACATATCGCAGTAGTCACGAACGGAGTACATGGCCACCATACGAAGACTACCGCTGCAAGATGCAGCCTTTTAAATACCAGTTCAACGGCGGCGTAACGTCATTCCATGGCGCGCGCGTATGCATGACGCGATATGCACGGCGAACGTTTTAAACATTATCGTCTGGAAAGATATGCAAATATTGTTGTTAATATGTCCAATAAAGTGTTTTTTTCTTGCACCGGCAGTGACGTCATACTTTGTTTTTCGTATTTTTCTCGTAAACTATGGATCGTACAGGAACGCTTCTTTGGGCAGTTTTTATGTACTCCCAACGAGGAATCTAGCTGTGCAGAGTTTATGCGGTCGTTTTGGGACACCCTGTATATAAATGTACGGAATTTAATGGCATTAAGATCCAGTAAAAATAGCGATCCTTGACTTCTATAGAGCATCATGAGAGTAGTGCCAAAATGATAATGATACGCCATTCTCGTTTGAATGCTCATACTTTTTGCCATCGTTTACTTTTACTTTTTGCTCATTCTCTCGTGGGAGCTCAAAATGCCTCTCTGAGTAGGGTACATTCATTTCTTTCCCCCAACAAACGTGAAATATTCTTAATATCGCTTATGAGATTCACGTTCTACTGTGGGCTCGAGGTAGCCTTCGGTGCTGAGTGTGCATGGAATCGAATCCCGACAAGCATCATTCAATACCTCCGTGTCTAGTCTGGATAGGGGCACGTTAAATCCGTTTACTGGAAAGTCCCTCTGTGAGGTCAGACAGGCTGGGAGAAGGTACGATCCCTCCCCAGATGTCTCCCCTGGTGGTGGTCGGTCAAAATTGAGATGACACCACGCTAAATCTGACTCCAACCCTCGTGGGGCCATTATAAATTGGAGCCGCACCCCTCAGCTCGCTATCCTTTATGGACCTGGTCTGGTATACTTCCGGCCAGGGGGCAGTAGAAAAAACAACTACAACGTTCTGCTGTAGTCGCTGGAGCAAACTGAGAACTATAAGCGAAATCGGTTCAAGATTGCTCGTCTAACAGTGATGTATTTATCACGCATTGTAAAATACCTTTGAAAATTTTCTCTGTATGAAATATAGCATTGCCCAAAGGGAGTAAAATATTAATTTTGGACACTCATAATTAAAAAAATAAATATTTCAGGTAGTCTCTTCTAACGCAACTACCGCGGGTTATTAACGTAGGATTACTTATCGTTGCTTACCTCTTTTTCTTTTCTTGCTTTCTTTCTTTCTTTTCTTCCTTTTTTTGACGCATTTTGGTACTTTTCTGTTTAACTGTTTACTGCTACTGGGTTTGGCGCGCTTTCAAAATGATAACTCGCGACGGACTCTGAATTTTTTCTTTCCGGAGGACCGTTATTGGGGAAAGTAATTCTACGTTAAAAACAAACACTGCGTTAGAGATACTTTTGTTGTGAAGGAAACACCTGCCCAGAGCGCCGAGACACTGCAGTTTTTAGAATGCAAGCCCCCCCCCCCCCTAGGTTCCCGCTTCTACCGGTTATTGAAGTTCATTGTAGCGTCTGACTGCCAAGAGCAGACGGCAGTCGTAGTGGAGCCCACCCGTTGAGAGGCACGTGATAAAATATTCGTAGTGGAAAAGTATCATCGTCTTAGAATGAATAAACAAAAGAATAAATTTAAAACAAATAACATTCTGAGTCGTTACCCTTAATATGAAAGGATTAATGTGTGACGCATGCCGTTGAAAATACCTCACTTCGTCGCGGGGGGCAGTTTGAATGTCGGTCTCGAGGTTTAGTGACCCGAAATCGAGGCTTGGTTTCGGCAAACGGCCGTTACAGTGTGATCCCGTTGGCATACGTGGATGGATGCAAATGTACACACGACGGAAATATAAACTCTTCAGGGTCATAAATATAATGGAATATTTTAGTTTCTTCAAGAAATGCATCAAAGCAAATCCATTTTACAGTATTGTATAGATTGTGCTATTATATTGTTGTAGAAATATCTTTAATTATCTCTCCAATTTCTGGGAAAGTATGAAATTAAAAAAAATTAGTTTTACTACAAATAGTTTTATTAAAATCTTGAGACTTTTTAATTACTTTAAACGTATAAAGATGTTCTTACTATAGAATTTCAATACATTGTGAGACATCCTATATCGCTTTTCTAACATTTTTTCAATTCTGTTAGTATTCGAGTGAATACGAATTCATTGTTCGTGATTCCAGCACTAATAGTCTCGCACTGCTGTGCTATTGCCAGTTTTAGATGAGTCTTAGATGTAACATCATGTATTATCAATATTACCAATACTGCCAGATGCATCCGATAGTGTTCAATCTAGGCGATTGAAAAGGAGTTTTGATCACTTCGGGACTATTTTAAAGCTAAAAGATCCGTGCATTTAAAGTCTTTTAAGGTCATTGTTTTGATACAGCTTAAAGGTATAAATTTTCAGGTTTTTGTTCCAAAATCCAAAATTTGGGCGGATTTATCTAAAAGTTCAAGTAGACATTGCGTTTTCGGAAACACAACTTCATGAGTTTTGCCGAGGACGTGTAGCCCAAAATAATAACTGCCATAATGTTTAATTTTAGTTTTTAATTCGTTTACCGCGAACCAGTTGAAACACCGGAGCCAAAATATTAATACCGCTATCATCAATGAAAATGACCCGATTTCAGTAATAAGTTTTCGTTTCCACTGAATTTGCAAACAATAGCCTTAGATTTTTTGTTGTTATTTCGCTTGCGGAAAGTCTTTTTTGCAACTCTACCATCGTACGCCGCTCACCTAATGACCCATCTTAAGATTTCAGGAGCAACACATAGACCGTTCATAGCATTAATTTCTGCTGCAAGTTTTAAGACGCTCAACCTTGGATGTGTTTTCTTCCAGTTTTTCTCGCAATGAATCTCTGATCTTAGCTTGGATGACCTCTTCCTATAACAATACGTATATATTTCTTTCTATATAATTTTGAAAGCTGTAGAATGAGCTCTACTCATCTGGGTAAATCTGTAACCGTTCTCTTTACCGCTTTTATAATTCAAAATTATTAAATTTAATATTATTAGTGATATTTTTTAGTGATGCCCATTCATTGTTTCTTGATATACACACACACAAAAAAAAACAAAAAAAATTCAGGTAGTCTCTTACAAAACTACCCCGGGTTACTAACGTAGGATTACTTATCGTTGCTTACCTCTTTTGTATGTATATATATATGTATGTGTTATGTATATATGTATTTATCTATCTATCTATCTATATATATATTTATATATCTGTCTCTCTCTCTCTCTCTCTATATATATATATATATATAAGACACAGTTGAAAGTGAAAAACCAGTATATGCTTAGAACCACAAGAGCCAGGAATTAAAAACATGAAAAGATACGTGAAAAATAGGTTTTTGACAGCATCTTTTCATCAGCGGTGCCGATACTGTCTAAAAACCAATGGATTGTTCTAATAAGTATGATCTAAGCAATAAACATACTTACACACACACACACACACACACATATATATATATATATATGTCAAAATTTTGGCACATTTTGGCACTTTTCTGTTTAACTGTTTACTGCTTGCCCAAGCGATACAGACTGGGTTTGGCGTGCTGCCAAAATTATAACTCGCGATGCAGGAAATCTGAAATTTTGCTTTCCGGAGGACCGTTATGGAGGAACGTAATCCTACGTTAAAGCTAAAATATTTCTCCGGTGAGAAAATTTGTGACAGAAATGCGACCAATTCTTAAATTTTTTTTTCTGTAATTGTAAGCAAACGTAGCAAAAGATTATTTGGAATGCAGTTTTATTGAAAAATGTTGAAGCTACCCAAAACTTCAATTTTTTTATTTTTTCGATACAATCTAGTTATTTTTTTAAGTATCCTATTGATGATATAGATAAATATATTGCATTGTTTTAAAGATAATAAAGTAAAGCATTCTTTAAAAAAATCTTGTGGGATGATAGTGTAAGCATCTTGGCGATCATTTTTTAGTAGACATTACGCGGTTCTAGCCTTTTTGTGGTATGTAAACTTAGCATTAAAATTCCATCCAACAGCACGTGTTTTACCTAACAGTGATGAATTCGATTATAACAAGAGCTAGATTCTCAGGCTTAAGCAAAGTATACGGTTTGGAACGCATTAATACCGAAGTGCATTATAAATGCGTTATTAATGCAAAATCACGTTTGTCACGACACGAGTCCCATGGTAGGAAAATCTGCTCTTCTAGAGGGATTACTGTGAGGTTATGATGTTGTTATCTGTGGACAATAACCGAGACACACTTTTAAGAGAAGGGAAAAATAATTTTAATATAAACCATACGTATTTAACAAATTAAGAGTTTGTTACATACAATTTCTTCCCGATTATACATTACAAATAAAATTATGGCACGTTCTTGTAATTCAAAAAGAAATAAAACAAACTTTTAAACGAGTAACAAAGAAACTTCACATTTTGTTAGCTGTACATTACTTATAGCTATACATATAGTACAAAAGTAACAATTAGAGAATAACACTTTATAATATTATAACATTCTTATAAGCACCTCCTGAGTATATCAAGATGCCGATTTTCACAAACTTTTATCCATATCTCTTTGTCGTTAATAAATTTATAGAATAGTTGTAATTTATTTGTATAGCAAAAAATAGAGTTTATAAAACTGTATATCATCTTGATGGAAATTCATTTTAAAAATAACTTGTTGGAAGTGATTTAATGAACTATGTTCATAAATGTGAAGTATTTGAAATTAATAAATAAAATAGCATTTCGATATTTTTAAGTATAGAGCAGTAATATTTAACGAAGGAAGAATTTTTATTTGAATGATCTTTTGTAACATGTTGAAGTCGTGATTGGATATGATTTGTTACGATTACTACAAGAAAGCAAATAAAATTCAACCTTTCTTTGGACAATTATTTCCAAAGTTTTTTTTTTTTTTTTTTTTGAATGAAATGAATTTTAAGACCCGTGACTCTTCCAGTCTCAGATCTTGTTTTTGCTAATAATGAACTTAATTTTCAAACACAAAACGATCGGTAACGATGAATAAAGCTACATGATATGTCACTGTTAAGGTGTGTTAGTGAGATGCATTAAAGTGTAAACCTAAAAACATATGTTATAAATGAAGAGGAAAATTGAATATTTAATTATTTGATCATGCACTTCAACTGCTCCAGTGCTTAATGTTAAGGTATTGCACATTTCCTCGAAGTGTAGTAATGATTGACTAACTCGATACTGTGTATGAGTATTGTCCATTCAGATGATATTCTGGCAGCAGAACTGGGTGAAGTATCCATAAATATTGTGATTTATTGTGTTATGTATTAATTCTTAAGCCTAATTTCCAAATCGACCCAAATCCTGCCTTTGACTTGCCCAAAGTTAGTCGAGAGTTGTTAAAAATTATTTTATAAAAGTGCTTTTGTCCCCGAACTGGAAACCTCTTCCAAGTTCTGCTGATCATCGGTAAAATTATGTGGCAGTCCGGCGGTAACTTTTACAAGAAAAAGGCTAGTACAGAGAGTAAAAGCATTGCTGTAGGAGTTGCGATAGAGGCAGCATTGTCTTCCTCTCCGGATATTTGCACAACACGACCATGGAGTGGCTGGACGGGTCGGTAATTGTTTACAAGAGATTCTTCAGGTTCACCTTCATCCTCTTCTTTCACATTGCGGAATTGTTGGAGCTAAGAAAGAGATAATTTAAAATTAGCGTTATATACATATACATACATACATACATACATATATATATATATATATATATATATATATATATATATAATAAAAACATGAATCTGTACCTCATAATAAGTTACGAATGGTATTCCTAAAATTCTTGCATATGGGCTCTTATTTGCAAGCATAATTTTCCAGGTTGCAGCCATATACTTATTTCAAACTGCGTTTAAATTTGTAATTACCTTAGTGTCTAAAGTTTATGTCCAAAAGGGAGCTTTATCAAAATTATCCCAGTCTTTAATAAAATGCAACAGTATTTACTTTGCATACTCACATTAATATGAAAAAGATGTATTCGAGAGGAAATGTGTCCATGAAATAACAAAATTCTCTGCAGTATGCTCAAACTTGGTTTTTTTCTATGATTTAGATGTAAAAATCTTATGTATTTCTCATTGGTACCGGAAGTATGAATCTTACATAATAATACTTTCTCCTGCAACGCTTGTCCGATTGTGTGGTTCGGAGAATTATTGAACGACAGAAATTTCATGTCTTTGGCCCTATATGCAGATATTTGCAAGTACTTCTAATATCACGATAGTTCTTTAAGGGTGACTAATGGGTGTTTGATAAGTCTAACTAAAGTGATTTAAAAAACAAGAAAACTTATCCGGAATGGTCTATCTATTTAACAGCAAAGTGACACTGGTCTGGTACAGCTCAGAACATTCTTTAGGTGTTTCCTGCTGCCTCTTAGAGTATTTCAGCATGATAAAATCACTACATAGTCTCTGAATGTTAATATCCATCATGCTTAGAAACCCCAAGATTTGTGCCACTCGAACCTTTCAATGTGAAGACATCACACAACTCTTTTGTGCCGCTGACGTCTCCAGTTTCGGAGCAATAAATTGGAGCAACCTGTCATAGCAGTTTTTTTATAGCGTTTTTTGGTGAGATTACTCGAGTGTGACGCACTTTGAGTGGTGAATAGATATCCCTTTGGGTCCCAGCCGGAAAGTCTAGGTGGCTTTCGGACATCTGGATTTCGGTGATATTCTCTTATCATCATTTTACCATTTTACTGCAAAGGAGAGTTCACTTAAACTAGTGGAATAAACATCGTTCCTAAAACAGGTCCTGTGTTTAAGACGAGATTCACTTTGTAAATTAATTCTATCCGTCATTTCGCCTTCAGGATACAAGATACCTATATTGCTTGAAGCATCTTCCGGTTCATCATAAGCCAGAGAGGGAATATTTTCAAGGTTGAAGTTTGCTAGTGGGAATGACATTAGTCCAAATAGCCACATACCACTCAACTTTCTCTCTGGTGGCAGTTTGAATTCTGAGTGTTATAAGGACGAGATCCTGGAGCCCTTGAAGATCAGAATTTTTATTTACGAGAGAGCTTTGGCCCTGTTTGACAACACTTGCCTTCACCAGGCTCAGCTTGTGTACGACTATACGCTATGATATTGTAGGGATGGATTGGATATCAAATTTCCCGAATTTAACGCAATATAACATATTTAGGTTGCAGAAGAATGCAGGTTATGCTATATCGAGAAACATTGCAAAATTTGTCAACACCTTTCAAGAACTCTACGCGAGTTTTGTGGCGATCTTATCCACGATTGAAATTTTTTAGCTCCAAAGTTTCTGAAGAGCCTGGTGTTGAGTATGTATCTACGTTGAGAGAATTGTTTTCCTGTCAAAAGTAATTTAATTTTTCTTTAAAACATTTTGTAAGATAAGTATTATCAAATTTCATGTTAGAGTCTTATCGATAAAACCCAAATTGGATATATACTTTTTCTATTGTAAGAATGTCTATCAATGAACTTTATAATTTTGATCCATTTTATTTAAAATATTTTTATAAAAGATAGGATTTACATTCCTTTTTTTTCTCCCAGAAGTATCTAAATTCTGAACGGAAAAATAATAATATATATAAAATAATAATAATAATAATAATAATAATATTATATATATATATATATATATATATATATATATATATATATAAATCTCAGAGAAAAATTAAAATCTCACAGATTATAAAGAATAAATTTCTTTCCAATTTCACTGACTTAGTATGTGCCTCTTCGAATCAATGAATAGGTAAGTTGCGTTTTGATTCAAACCTTTCCACTTTACGGAGAAAACAGGTTTCTTTTTTTACTAAACAACCTCGAAAATCTACTTTCAATGCAAAATATTACTTCATTTTTTCCCATCTAATGCCTCTCATATTATTTTTATATGTAATCCATGGTTTCAGAAAAATTACTAATTTAATGTTTCATATAAAGAATGCCCGAAATTTATCTCATATTACTTCATATAATAGCATTGATTTAAATATTAAAAAAATAGTACCTGTTTCTCACTGATTGGAACAAAGTCTTTGAAAACTGTCCATACAACAACTTCATTACAAGGAGGTGTAGTTAAAGATCCTTCGTAACGGTAGTATGGCATCAGATCATCTGGCAACAGAGATTCCAGGGTGAAATCATCCAGATCTGCTTTACCACCTTCTTTGCGAACATCATCAAGTTTGTCAATGATTGGTTCCAAAGCTTCATTGTCTTCATCATCCAACTACAGGAGGGATATAAGTTATAGCTATGTATTCTTCTACTTGGTTACTTATGTTGTCTTCTACTGCATGCAGAAGTTAGATATATTATTTTGTTTCATATTTTGGCATGCACACTAAATAAATTCGTAAAATGCCCACCGAAAGAAAAAATTAGCATTAACAGATTTAATGTCACTCTTAGGTCGCGTTCACATTGCTTCCAGAGCGGAGCGTTACTCGCATCGAAATATTTTTAACCAATCACAGACGACCAAACTTTCATCCTCGAGACTGTTAAGGTTAAATTAAAAAGTTAATATTAAAAATATTTTGACGCGAGTAACGCTGACGCTCCTCTTCGGAGGCAATGTAAACAAGGCCTGAAATTATTTACGTTAGACTTAGTCGAGACATTTTAAAATACATTACCGGATTTTTTCCACAAAGAACTTTCATAAAATATGAAATGCATGTTTCACCCTTTAAATTTTCATTCCATTTCAAACAAGAAGAAAATAAAAAATGATTGTTCCTTGTAAGGTTTTAAAGGTGATTTCAAATCTAGAATTTTATGGAGAAACATGAATGACATTTAAAATAATTTTGCATAAAATGTGTTTACAATCTTTTGCAGTAATATCACAAATATTAAAACAAAAGCGATGCGAAATATTTTTGGTTGCGAATGATAAAGAACATTAAATATTTTCCCCTATAAAACACAATTATTGATTCAAAGTATTTGATTTAAAAAAAATATATTATTTATTATTTAAATTAATATACAATATGCAGTGTATATATAAAATATAATGTGTAAGGATGAAGTACAGTGTACAATCTAATATATAAAAATGAATGTTTGTATCTCTGTAATTGTATAGAAATCCACAGTTTAGGAGCAACGATCGTGAAATTTTACATACAGGCGTCTTTAAAAACAGCCGAGGGTCTGAAGAACTTCAAAAATCGAAATTAATTACCGTTGATTTTTAATTAATAAAAAACCAAAAATTTTGAAACTAAATGTAAGATGTTACACTTTGTGGAATCACCCCTCTGAATATGGCGTCCACGTTAGGGTTAGCGAGCGAAAAGATAAAAATAAATAAAATCAAAAAGTTTCAAGTTATATATTAAACCAGAATAATAAATGAAAATAATAATCTTTCAAGTCAGATTTTATACTCTAAAATAAATCGGATCCAACGGCATATTGACACTATCACATGCGATGGGAAATTCGAATCAACCACGCAAAGTGTCACAAGATCATTTTTAATCGCTACTGCAACCCCCCTCGATTATGTCTTTGTGTCTATTGAAGAGTTAAAGACTAAGCTTCTATCCTGCTAACTTATTTCTAACTTAAAAGTCCTCTTACTCCATAAATACACGTATATTCACCAACCCATAGCAACTTTCCAGTAATTTTAGTACAAATATTCTCCTATTTACACAATACACCAGCATGTTATTGTGGCGCATTCGGTAAGAGCGTTCATTTACTACACTACACGACGCGGGTTCGAATACGGATCGTACAGATTTTGCTAAACCTGTATTTTCAGCTTTTTTATGGAGGCTTTTTGTTTCAGCTTTTATTTTATTATTTTTTAAATTATTATTATTATTATTTTTATTTATTATTTTTTTAAATTATTTTTATTTTATTTTATTATTTTTAAAAATTATTATTTTTATTTTATTTTATTTTTCATATTATTAATGTGTATAACATTTCGTATACTTTTTTTTCTATGTTATTTATACTGTGTTTATTTTTTTAATGGATTTTGGTAGGTTTATTATAAATTTATGTATTTTATGTTTTACTTTTCAGGAATTTTTGCTCCAATGATAAAGGCTAAATCTTTTCTATGTTATTTATACTGTATTTAGTTTTTAAATTGATTTTGTTTAACAAACATTCGACAATTTGACATTTTTACTTTTCAGCTTTACTTTCCTAAAGACAATTTGACATTTTTCCTTTTCAGCGTTTAGTGGTTTATTATAAATGTATATATTTTATGCTTTACTTTTCAGGGTTTTTTTGCTCCAATGATGAAACGTTAAATCTAGCTGAATTCTGAAGAAATTATTGTAAATTTATGGTTTTTTTATGTTGGGTTTTCTTTTTATTCATGTGTATAACATTTCACATGCTTTTTATTCTATGATATTTATACTGTGTTTAGTTTTTAAATTGATTTTGGTTAACAAACATTCTTAAAATCCCGGGCAACGCCGGATAAATTATCCCCTGTGTAGGTTGATAATTTATAAATTTTAAAACTGTTACGACATGTATATTTACAGATCCACAAGAACTTTCCAATATTTTTAATTAATAAATAACCAACAACTCTCGATTCACAAGCGTACAGTAGATGGCGCCACTATTTTAATTTTTTTTGTGTCTATTTCGTTGTTATGTGACGATAAATTTATTTAAAGTACCAGATAAAGAAATCACATGATCAGCGTTTAATAAATTAAATTGTAAAAATTAATCTTTAAAAATTCACCAAAAATTAGAAAATGGAGGTAAAGATGCGAAAAGAATTTCATTTTAAAGGAATTTTTATGATCTTTTTCGTGATATAAATTTTACAACCCTCAAATTATTATTTTAAATGCAAACTTGAAAAAAGTTACAAAAGCAGATTAAAAATTTAATTTAAAAAAATCTAAGAAGAATTTTTCAAAAATCTTTCTTAGTGCACCCCTACATTATAAGAAGAATCGCCATACAAAATTTCAGCCCTTTAGGTCCAGCGGTTTGGTCTGTGCGTTGTATGTCAGTCAGTCAGTGAATGAATGAATGAATGAATGAGTCAGTTACGGAACTGTTTTATATATATAGATAGATTTTTATTACTATCTCTATATCGTAACGTTAACTTCATGCGCACACATTATTTTTAACTGGCATTCAATTGGCTGTTAAAACTTTATATTTACATCCTATTTAAAAGAAGTAGGGTGTAAATTGTAGGGTGGAAAGTTGGTAAAATTAAAATTTTGTGCAATGTATTTTAATTTCTCGATTAAAAGTAGTTTTTTTCTAAAAATCAATTTATTTCGCTTGAAAAGCTAAATATTTTATGCACGCGGTTTATATTATTATTACTATCTTTATATCGTAACGTTAACTTCATGCGCGAGCATTATTTTCTTATGCTTTTTTATTATTATCATCTTTATAATAGCTTTATTTTCATATGGTTTTAAGCAACTATCGTTTTTATTCATATTATGTTGGTTTTTATTAATTAAAAATTAAGGGTAATTAATTTCGATTCCGGAAGTTCTTATCTTTATTTTCATATGCTTTTTCATTTACGAATTATTCAAATGTTGGTTAAAAAACTTTTGCGTAATTTATATATTTGTGTGTGTTTAATTATTGAAATTAATAAATTTATATTTCTGGAGAGGATGTTTCAGATTTTAGTGGTACTATGATGAAAGGCTGAATATACCAAAATTCTGAGGAGTTTATTATGGAGAGAAAAGGAATTTAATATGTAGAGGATGTTTATAGGAGTTAAATGTGGAGAGGAGTTGAATGGTTTGCAGCCCTCAATCAAACACTTCATTTTTTTAAGAGGCAACGCTGCAGTCATATCATTGTTCTATTGGAAATTTCTGCTGAACCTGTAATTGCAGCTTTTTTTTACCCCAATGATGAAAGGCTAATTCTAGCTGAATTCTGAGGAGTTTATTATAAATTTATATATTTATAGATTTCACAAGGTTTTTTTTCTATGTTATTTATACTGTGCTTAGTTTTAAATTAATTTTGGTTAACAAACATTAGAGAATTTGACATTTTTACTTTTCAGATTTTAGTATTAAAATGATGAAAGGCTGAAATTCTGAGACGTGTATAACATTTCACATATATTTTTTATGTTATTTATACTGTGTTAATTTTTAAATTGATTTTGGTTAACAACAAACATTCTTAAAATCCCGGGCATCGTCGGGTACTTCAGCTAGTGTATTTATAAAATATAATGTAAGAGTTTATTAAAATGTAAGTTTATTTAAATGTACACTATGCAAAAGCTGTACTGATGTCTACAAGATGAATAATAATATATGATTAAATAATGTAAGAGTGACTGTAAACATGTGATACACCGTGACTGTGTTAAAATAAAAATAATGACGGGCGACACAGTAAACGAAGGTTTGCTTAGTGGACCCATATGTAAAAATGTTATAAACTATATATGAATACAAGAAAGTATGGTTGATACAATGGGCTACGTATTGTAAACAAATGAAATGCACGGTAGTGAAAGTAATGGTTTGATGATAAATGAAATAATGAAGGTATAAGTAATACATTGTACTGAATTGTAGGAACACATTGTAAGATGTCGTATAAGCAATATGTTGTGTTCAGTACAAGAAAGCGTAGAGTGTATTATGAAACGAATCTGTTGTAGGTATAAAGACAGGCATAAGCTATATATAAAGTTATTGTACATATTGTATATAATGTTAATTGCATATTATGGGTGCTGCTGTAGGTGGTATATAGTTGTTATGATATGTATGGTATTGTATAAGTTGTATATGTAGAAATAGTATATGTTGTATTTTAGCGTACCGTAAAATCTCGAGTATAATACGCACTTTTTTTTCACATTTTAGTCAGCAAAAATGAGGGTGCGTATTATACTCGCGTACAAAAAAAACAACAACATAGTTTTAAACATTGGATAAACGAACGTACAGCAGCTGTAAAACAATGTCGCAACACGGGTGCATGCGCATCTATACTCCGTGATTCATCCACCCGTTTACTAAGTAGGTATTCCTTTTAAACAAACGGAACTCACAGTTCGTATCGTCAAGCGAGGATGATGATGGCGATATACATTACGACGGCAGCAATAATTATAACATGGACGCAACAACAATAAATAAGCTGTGTTCTAGTGAAAGTGATTAAGACTGATAATTTGACAGTATTGTTTGTTTTGAATTAACAATTTAAGTTTTTTTTTCTACCGAATTTGACGTTTTCGTTTCTTTTTATTACAAATTTTATTTATGTTAATAAATATTTGTGCAATTTTTAAATAAAATATTGAAAAGTTATGGGTGCGTATTATAGTCGAATTTTAATTTTTTTCCGAAAATTCCGCGCAAAATCAAGCATGCGTATTATACTCGGGTGCGTATTATAGTCGAGATTTTTCGGTAAGTTGTATTTTGAAAAAAACCTTTGCTTCCTTTGCCTTCCGGTATTGCCAGAGATATTGGAAAATTTGTATTGATTGGAGCTGAAATGGTCGTTTTCCGGATTGGAGGTGGGGGCGTAAAGCCCTCGCCCAGGAGCCTGCGGGACCCGACTGGGCTGGATTGCCGTCGGGACAGGTCCAGATTTCCACATGGGCAAGTGGGGCACTTGCCGAGGGCCCCAAAATTATGGGGCCCTCTAATTTAGAATTAAGTTGTAAATATTTTTTAAAATTTCCTATATGTACGCAAATTAAAAGCGGTTTCCATAATTTTATAATTTTTTTTTGTTAATATATTGACCATAATTTCTCTCTCTCTATTTTTATTGAGGGGGGGGGGGGGGGGAAGTAGTTTTATAAAAAATTTATATCCACATTAATATGGTTGAAAGTATAATGATGGAAACAGTCAAAGATTTTGACCTATCTAGTTGTAAAAATTTAAAGCAAGTGAAAGCATACTTACATCCGTAAGCGTTTCTGGTTTTATTTATCTAATTTATTTTTTAATTATTTATTTTATTTTAAATTTTTTTTTTGGGGGGGAGTTGTAATAACTCCTGACTGTGATCTATTTTGAATTCGAAAGAAAATTTCATGAATTCATTTATTAACTTTAAAAAGTAAATTACTTAATTCTCACTTATTATTATTATTATTTCAAATTTTTCACTTGATGGTCGAAAATGTTTTGAATTTCTGGTGCCAATTTATGGCGGGCCTGGGTAAGTGTCCTACATGTTCATGTGGAAATCTGGTCCTGGGGGGAACACTTTCCCCCCTTTGGATCTGACGTTGGGGGCGCCTAAAGTCTGCTTTGCCCAGGGCCCCATTAGGTCAAAGTCGGGCCCTGCGTCGGGATGATTAGATTTCATTATTGAAGGGCCGTGTAACCTTCGGGTGTGGACGGTGGTGATATTTCTTATTTAAATTATGCCTAGTTTCTAAACAAGGTATTTCATAGCTGAGTTTTAAATCTCCTCCACTGGAAGAGTTGGGGAGAATTTATCGAGTATTTGATTTTCAGCAGCACATTGATCACTGATTAAAAAAACCGGTACTTGAAAAATAGCTGTCTTTATATATAGATTTATATTGTATGGTGTTATTTATATTTAAATGCTCAGGGAGGTGGTTTCTTGTAATGTCAAATAGCTCTCTATTTGAGAAGTAAATTGAGGATTGAAATGGAAAGATTTAGAGGAGAAATCTGATGTTAGTACGTTAGTATCAAACTTGCTGCGAAGAAAGAGAGAAAAAAACTCTTTCACGGTAAAATACATGAAAAAATGCTGTACACCGTATTTTAAGATTATGACTGAAATGATTTTTAGAAAATATTTGACTACAAAATAAAATGTCTTCTCGTAATTATGATTTTATATGAAAAAATAAACTGAAGACAGGAAAGCATCTATTTCTTAACCCTCCAAAGCATAACATCAAATTAAGCACGTTAACAAGAGAATAACGCTCCATATAAATCAAAGTCTCTATGAAGGATCTACTATTTAACCTATAGCCTATAAAATATCAAAAATTTTGCGAATATTTTACATACTTTGCTACTAAATTTAAAAAAGGTAAATTTTATCAGTTTACCGTCGTCTTAAAGTATTCTATGAAAACATAAATCATTTATAGGGAGGAAAACTGGTTCTATTGAACTTTCGAACATTCTGACGTATATTGTTACAGGATAACCTTGACCATGTTCCTTTGAAGAACACGTGCAGCGTCCACTCCTTTTGACTTTGATACAAATAAAATCAGTTTTTATGGATCAAAATTTAATTCATCTATAATAAAATGTTACTATTGTATACGTAGACCTCGGTGTTTTTTACGATATTTCGTACTCGAAGACCTTTTCTGTCTCTGGCATTTAGTGGGATATAGTACGCATTGAATCTCCTTCAGACATGTTTGATTTGAACAACAGTTTTTATGAGTGTAAGCTCTGAAAATTTGAACCTCGAAGTACATAAGTGTTTTTATCTGACATAACAGCAATTACGTTTGATTCAGTAAGGCTGGGTAGAATCCTTCATTTACCGTTGGTGCGCGCTTTCTGTCTACCTTTTTCCCGAGTTCTACACAGATTTCATACCGCCCTCAGCCAAGAGAGGCGGTATTATTCCTTAGCTCCAAAGTTACTGAAAAATCTGGTGATGAGTATGTGTATCTATACTGCGGGAGTAGTTTTTCTATAAGAGGTTATAACATTATTTTGTTAAACATTTAATAAGATAAAAATGTCGAAAGCCACGTTTGATACTTCACATTGTGACTAAAAATAGGTACAGTCGAACCCCGTTATAACGAACTTAAAAGGACCAAACGTTTTGTTCGCTTTATCCGAACTGTTAAAAAAAATGCTAGAGTTCACAAAATGTATAACTCATTACTTGCAATGTTAAATCAATAATGATGTATTAAAAAATGATAAAACCTATTAAAATTGATCATTAATGAATTAAATTGACTAAAATCGATTACATTAAACTGACACAATACTAATTAAATTACGTACAATAGGAAAACGGAGGGACCAAAATTTTCGTTCGTTATATCCGTGAGTTCGTTATATACCGGGTTCGCTATAACGGGGTTCGACTGTAATACTTTCTATAGCCTTGATAGTATCTATGAATATGTCCCGCTTTTTTCTCTAATAATTTTCAAAACCTGGAGTTCCAATTTCACAGTTCCGAGATACCCTCGAGTTTATCCAAATGTTTTGCCACGTGTGACACCATGAAACATCCATGTCAGAAGAAATATGAATGTCGTCAATTTCTATATATGGAAAAACTGACTGGCAATAGGAATCATACTAGCTTTTCTTCAACACAGAACTTCCAGCGCTCTGGATCGAGAGATGATTCACATAGTACAAAGGATTGTTTATAACTACATCTGCCGTCACTAGGACTGTACAACGAGTTTAGCTGCTCAGGTATCGAAAGTGTATATTCTTGTCTGTGATTTAGGAACCGGAGGATGACCAAATGGCTAGGGCGCTGGCAGTCGGTTTCAGAGTCTGTGGGTTCGAGTCCTACTGTTGACATGGATGCTTGTAGCCGTTCGGAATCGGCTTTAAGCTATAGGTCCTGATTTAATTAGTCCTCGTGTAGCAAAAAATGACCGTAGCGCCCTCAACCAAACCAAACCTGAGATTCAGTATGAGTAGTAATTAATGCGTGGTTGAATGACGCATTAGGCAATTACCGAAATTTCCTCATTTTTACATCATTATTTTTGCCAAGCAAAATTAATGATGGTAAAGAGAGCATTTTATAATTTCTAACAAGGAAAAATAATTAAAGACAGGGAGAAGCTAGATATTGCTGTTTTTTGCAATCAAATTGTGTACATATATCTGTTTTAAAATAGCACAAGACAGTGATATTACCTGAACTTATATTTTCAAAACAATTCATTTTCATGATCTTGATGACTTATCTAGCTAATGTAGATATGTATTCTTAAAAGAAAACATTTACATTTGAAGGGTACGACTTTACTTAAAACTAAGTGATAAAGAGCACACTGAATCTGCAAATACTCGGATAAGGTTTTACGTTTATTGCGTAGATGGAAGGGATTTCTCTATCGTTTGTTTTATTCTATTCCGAACGCCTTCTTCCATTTAAGCCGTAAAGGGATCTTTTTTTACACCTCGGAGGCAAGTTAAACAATTTTTTGTTTTTTTCAGTGAGAATTTATGTGAACATTCTGAATTATAAAATGGAAATGCAGAAAAATTTTCTTTTTATAAATATATATTACAATGGATAATGCAAAAACATTTCAGTTTTGATTTCATCAAAACCGATCAACGTTTTATCCTTAGACAGATTTTTGAAAATATTTCAATTTTTGGAATATATTTAGTGCTCAACGATATGCATTGAGATGAATTTTTTTTTTAATAAACTATTTCGGTCTTTCTTTCTTTTTCCTTCTTTTTTTTTAAGTGCTAGGGTCATCTTTCGCTACACGAGAATTGATTTCGTAAAATTGATTTCGGTCTTTGAAATTTATGAGCACTTAGGTACAATAAGTAAAAAAAAATTAAATCTTCATGTTTATAAAATATTTATTTTTATCTATCATATATATATATATATATATATATATATATATATAAATGGAAAGGTTCAGTAATAAAGATAGGATAAAATGTTCGGATATTTCAAGTTTTACATTTTAATGGAATATTCAGGAAACTGTTAAAGATATTTCGAAGCGTAAAAATACAATGTAAAGCTTTTTATGTTCTAATTTTATGATCTTAAAAAATATTTATAATTTAAACATAAGGAAATGTAAAATATACAACATTATAGAGTTTAAGATGAGAATTTAAAAGATGGTACAAAGGTTTGCTTTTCTGACTGCAGAAACAAGACATGGCGTGACTTTGCTAAATGCGTTCACTGTATTCCATCACAGCAGAACTGTTTCAACGCATTTCTATTTGAAAATTATCTATTATATTTTCCCCCTTGAGGTAACTCAGAATAAATTTGAAGTATAACAGATTTTAGGCACCTAAGATTTGGCCACATTTGTCATAGAATCCCAATGCAAGAAACATCCAGTTAACAAAATCTCCTGCAGAATTTTCCCACTTAACAATATTTACGCGCAAATTAATCTTCGTATCACGAACAAAATCTGTGTGTCGATGTTTTATCCCGAAACAGAAGTATACAGTATCATTCGAACCTCATACAGATGAAACTCTCTGATCTTTACAAATATGCAAGAGCTTTATGATACCAATCTTTTCATATATATATATATATATATATATATATATATATATATATATATATATATATTTATATATATATATATATATATATATATATATACGTATGTATACAGTGCATAGAATTACAGTTTTTTGTCTTTTATTTTTTTTACGGATGTGTATGAAATGCAAATGATGTCAAAGATTTATTATGTTTGAAACTTCCCGAACCACTTTAATT
Source organism: Dolomedes plantarius (assembly GCA_907164885.2). NCBI lineage: Eukaryota > Metazoa > Arthropoda > Arachnida > Araneae > Dolomedidae > Dolomedes > Dolomedes plantarius. The sequence continues at coordinate 66,554,041 of OU015496.1, read as the reverse complement.
AATTTAATTTTTCATTATGTATTTTAACATTAAACTTATTCTTATTTTATATATCATTAAGACTTTGGTACAATGCATTTTAGAAGATTAAAGCCTTAGGGTATTATTGTTCACTGTATTGATTATGCCTCTGTTAAAAATAAATTTTCCCTTAGGCGAAAATGAGCTACTAACACAATAATCAAATTTGATTAGAATAAAAGTTACTGTAATTAGTTGTACTGTAGCTAATTTTTTTTTAAACGAAAAGGACCGATTGGTTAAATAGGGACTCGATTGTGTTTTGGCGGCATGTCAAAAATATGGCTTGGTTAGAAAAAGTTAGCGATAGCGTGTGAAATTACTTAAAATCCCAGTAATCAAAGCATAATCAAACCCAGAGTTAGTTGGACAATACTCAAATAATTCAAATATTATTTGACAAATTATACTTAAAAACATGTAATTTACGTTACTTTTTTCGTAAGTTAATTCAGGTTCATGATCATCAGTGCATAGTTTCTCGCCCATTAGCCACTCAAGACATAATATATTTTAAACATTTTTATACGATGCTTTAAGCTACAGGAGAGCGAAATAGAAATATTTCATCTTATTTTTTGTCATGTCTGAAAGACACTTTTATAAATATAATAATTTCTCTTTTTCTCAAGTTAGGGAAGGGAAGTATTTTTCTAAAAAGAAAGGTTACACATAGAAGATGTTTATAAGAACTAAAACTGAATGATTTCATTTCAGGGAAATTCAACTCACCTTGAACATTACACCAAGAACTGCAAGACCATCTTCTTTATGACTAGCTGCTTCGACTGATTTGTAATCCTTATTTCTATGAACCAAATGCATCTAAATATAAAGGACGGTAATAAGATTTTGAGAAATGGTGTTAAAAATTTTCAGTATATTTTTAAAATAAAAAAAGTATTTTTATTGATTAATTTACTTGGACAAGGTAATAATTGCTACTGATGTTAAGTAGAAGTAAATCAACATTCTAGACACATCCTCAAATTTTGCGACGAGTATTAATTTTATCATTCAAACGAATCTTTAGAATGCTAAATCCCTCAGTTTGTTTGTCTTCAGTTTAGGACAGCTAAACAAGCACTTAGTAGCGCTGTATTAGTAAGAGTATGGTTCTCTCGAAAGTCAGAATAAATCAAGTATCGTCAAATTTGGGCCCGCACTTACAGACGGGGTTACAGATCTATAAATAAAATTCTTATTCTATTTATCTACCATTTTATATTCTTTTAGGTTTGAACTAAATTTTAGAGAACACCTAGTGTAATGATGCCAGCGGTTGATCATCCTTGAAACCCAATTAGAGTTCAAGGGGCAGACAGATTTGACAAAATATTGACCCTAAAAGTGATAAAAAGATGAACAGTATCAAATTGGAATCTCTGCCATTTTTAAACTTATAGGATGATTATCAACAAGTTTAGTTGAAATCGTCATGTTGTACAGTAGAGTCTTCATTTAAGGAACTTTCATTCAATAAAACTTTCTGCAGAATCCTCTCTTTGAACAAAATTTACATACAAATTAATCCTCGTATTACGAAAATATTCTATGTAATGAACTTTTATTTCTAAATAGTTCGGTGGAGATTAGTTTCACTAAAGTGTTACTGGTGAAACGCAAGTATGTCAAAATTTAATCCTCATTAAGTTTAGGTGAAATCATCATATCAGTCATCATTAAGTTGAAATAAAATCATCAAATTAATCGTCATTAAGATTAGACGAATGATTGGTTTATGTGAAATTTTAATGCTGTTATCTGATTGAGAGAGGAAACTGTTTTATTTTTAGGAAGATGTTGAAGTATCGACTTATGATTACAGCTCTATATATCTTTACAAAAACCTTAAAATACTTCTTAAAATGTAAATAAATATCAACTCGATTTTTTAAACGAAAAATTTGGTTTTAGTTTTATTCACTATTCCCCAATTTAGAATCTACATCGAAAAATGCTTTTGCACTGTGCAACGAGTCCACTATACCTCTAATGGGAATGCTTGTCCATCGATGGTGTGTTCAGATCCCTTTTTGCTGTCTGAACCCCAGTGGAAGTGCAATTGTTCGAACTGGTACACATCGTCCATACCGCCTTCATCGATTGTCCTGGGAGCATCCTTAGGACCAGGTTTGATAACAACTAGGAGAGTAAAGTTGCGTGATGTAATAGGGAGAATGGTACATTTACAACGTTATACATATACAACGTAGGCTGATTTTCAACAAACACGCTGAAAGGAGTTTAAAAAATATGATGGGATATTACAGGTATTCCTCGACTTATGGCCGAGATAGAGATCGAGACATTGGTCGTAAGTCGAGTTTCAAATGAATTTTTTTATATATGTACATACATATTTAACTTTCATACATACATATAATTTAAAATACATTGTACTTTATTTAGAAGACAAATTTTTCTTCATCATCACTACTTATTATGTTAGCACAATCCATTGGTTCTGAATTTGCGATAGAAGATACGTTGCAAGTTTTTTTAAACAAAGTTATCCAAGGAAGTTTGAACAATTTGCATCTTCTCTTTTCCTTGTATATTGTCTGGTATGCAATAGCTTGGCCGATTTTCCTGACACTTGTGAATCTTTCTTAATTTGGATCCATTGCTTCTAATTGTTATAGTACTTTATTAATATAGTGAAAAGCATGAAGCCATTTCATTCAAAGCAATTTTTTTTATCGTACTTCGGCTTGTTCGTTTGTTTTTCATTTCTAAGTCTATTACACTCCTATCTTTTTGTAGCACTTTTACTAATTCCAGCCATACTGGGAATGAAATTATGTATGCACTAAACTTCACAGATAAAAATCGAACCACTACATATTAAACAATACAAAATAGTTAGTAATATTTTTATGTAATAATAATGTGAAGCGACACTGCGCACTTGTTTTGTTAACTCTCGAATGAAGGTTTATTTGATTTATCGTGTGGATATCGAAACTATTGTATCGTACATTTTTATTATTGTGTCAAAAATTTGTGCAGTATTGCAGAATATTCCATCATATTTTTTAATAATTATGTAATATATAAAGATATGTACTGTACATTCGAGGAACAATATTTTTGAGAAAAAATAAAAATAAGTAAAAATAAAAATTTTGGTAAGTCGAGGAATACCTGTTCTCGGTTAATGGTTATTTACTTAAAAGATATCATGATCCAGAAATAACTGTACTATAATAAAGTTAAAAAAATTTAAACTCATCTGACTATCCAGTGCGCATTAGAGCCTATAAGTTATGTTATATTTCAAGCATGCTATTGACAGTAAATTCAGACAAATGATTTCTATTAATGTGGCGTAATTTTTTACGCTGTAGATAGACAACTAGTTGAATTGGAGTGCACAATGGTGAAAGTGCTTCAACTTGATTGGTTGGTTATAGATCCAGTATGTCTATTAGCGAACTATTAAAACTTATATTTGTTTTGATAAACAAATTTAACTATAAATTGAAGACTAAAACATAGAAAAGTCTTCGTAGTTCAAAAAAGTAGGTTTTTACCCTAGTATTGACAGCATGCTATTGACAGTAAATTCAGAGAAAGGATTTCTATTAATGTGGCGAAATTTTTTGCGTTGTAGATTAGACAACTGGTTGAACTGGAGTGTACAACATTGAAAGCGCTTTAACTTGATTGGTTGGTTATAGATCCAGTTTGTCTTTTAGTGAACTATTAAAGCTTAAATTTGTTTTCATAAACAAATGTATCTATAAATTGAAGAGTAAAACATAGAAAAGTATTCGTAGTTCAAAAACGTTAGTTTTTACTCTAGTATTTAAAATATTACAATGATCGATTTCTAATGAAGAGTAATTCGTTTCCGATATGCATAATTTTCCTGCCATAAGATATTTCTAATTTTATATGTAATCAAATGCTACATAAATGATATATAATTTCGAAGCTTTCCGTGGCATACTGTCAATAATAATACCAGCTGTGGATAAAGTTTATTTCTTTGCGAATTGAATGTACAAAAAACATTTCTTCATAACATACATATAGACACACACACACACACACACACACACACACACACACACACATGACTATGAGTAAGACGCATACAGTGTAAGTTGACAAGCGGGATGACATATTGCAGAGAAAATAAGAGGCGGCAAAACGAAATATGTTTTAGAACAATACAGAACATAAATACAAAATTGGTCCAGTCATTCAAAATTTTTGGGGGTAGACATCATGAAATAGATATACATTTCTAAAAAAATTAGATGATGAAAAGGGATGAGATTTTCTCTTTCATTATCAAATCTTTTAATTAGTGAAAAAACTTTCAAAAGCTCAAAACTTTCATGATTGCAAATCGTATTTTTTATGTTAAGTACAGTTCAATTACGGCTAAGTTTCTTCGCTGCCAGATTCATGGTCAAAACTTCTATTTCATTAATATTTAAGAGAAAAGATCAGCTAATTACTTTTTCTTTTGTTGATTATGTAAATCAAATGCAACTTTATAAAGTATTGGAGGTTATTGTCAGCGGTGCTGATGAAATCGTTTTATGAAACTTGTATATTGACTTTTCCAACAATATTTGGAAAAATTCTTACGATATCACCCGTAACTTTTTCTTTCAGATGTTAAAATACAAATCCAATATCTTCCTGGGGGTATTACTATGTTTTATCACTCCACGGAGTATTGAATTTCCTCTATAAATGGCAAAAATCGAAACCATGCACCTTAGGAAAATATCAACCAGATAAAATGGGAAATAAACCTTTATGCATTACTTGTAAACTATAATGGAGAATAGTTAGCCAAAACTGGAGTTCACTCTTAGATTGAATGCCACTTCTGAATTATTAGGCCTATAACTGGCTTTTCTATTTTTAGAAACTTCTCCTGTAGTAGAAGATGTTTCAACCACTCGTTAACCTGATAAGCTTTTTGATACAGTATTATTTATTTAACTCAAGTTTTTCTGAAATTGGCCGAGTTAATGTCGTTGAATTGCAAACTGTCTGCCACTGTATGATAAGGTCTTTAAACTTTTGCTGACAAGCTAGCTTAAGCCGAGCTATAAGGCAGAAACATATCACGGTGAATGAAACCCATTTAATTATTTTTCATCAAAACGAGTGAATTCTCATTAAGCTTGTATGAAAATATGTCATATTCAAATAGCAAGTCTCTCATGTACTAATAAGGATTGTTTAAAGCTAAGAGCCTCTAGCATGAGAGAAATCGTAAAACCTGTAACTGATGTAATCTCCTTTAATCTATTGTAAGCTGCGTTTTCCTTATTTTTTTTTCAGTAGAGCATTTTACTTTAGTTTTGAGCCCTCAAATCCTTCTCTGAGATCACTTCTTATCAGGGATCTCATATCAGTTCTAAACCTAAAGATAACTTAAAAAAGCATGTCTTTAAGTTTAAAAACATAAAACCCAAAGTTTGTGCGAAGCGCTTTGAAAAGATAATGCTTTATCTAAACAATGTTCAGATAAAACATTAAAATAAGTGGTTACTTAAAATTAAAAAAAATCAAATCATTAACCTTTCAGCGGGCGCGCCCGTGTACAAAGTGCAACATTTTCGTAATTTTGAATGGTTTGTTTTTACATGTAATGTTTGAATGTTCTAAGCAGTTCCTATTTATAACTACACCCTTTCTAATGCAGGTCTGATTTTCTGACCCTTCTATTCCTTTCTATTCATTGTTAGTCGTGATTTAACCGTGGTAAACCAGCGATTATACTGGATTACAATACGACAAAAGCAGGAGTTGATGTAGTCGATCCAATGTGCAGCTATTGCACGGTATCCCGAATATCACGAAGATGGACAATCTCATTGTTTTTTAGGTGTTTGGACATAATAGGAATCCATTCGCAAGGTGTCCTTATATCCAATAAACCGGACAGTTTTAAAATAAGGCGATCGTATCTGCATTCTTTGGGATTTAATTATAAATATATCTCAATATTATCAACATTTTATATCTTGCCATGAAACGCAGAATTATTATTTTCAATTTGGAAAAAAAAAAGTTTATTACAAAAGGAATAATCAAGGTTGGAAGTGACGCTGCACTTTGTGCCACGCTCGCCTGCTGGTGTTCCAAAAATCGGCGCACCCACTGAAGGGTTAATGAAATAAACAATAAAAACATTAATGAAAGAAATAATTAATGAAACATACTTGTGTGTCCATTGTTTTCAATGACTGCTCCTTCCATGGGATCATCGTAGTTATCGAATTCAAATTCATCCAATTTATCATTAAGATCTACATCGCCGGTTACTATGTCGATAGGTGATTGACGAGATCCACCACACTTCTTGAACATCTTGGGCCAGTGTTCCGGACCTAGAACATTTTTATAGTGCATTATAGAACATTAGAAACAATAGCGTTAGTTATGTAACACTTCCAATGGTAGTTAATTACCTATTTATCACTTGAAATCTAAACCAGGGGAAATTCTAAATGATCTCTTTTAGAGAATAATGATTATTTCAGGCAATGAGTTGCGCCATTATAAGGCAATAGTATCAAAGCAACGTAATGGGGAATAACATTCAAAAATGGTAGTTCCCTTATCTCCTGCATTTCAGTTCGGGGAATTTGCAACCTCGAGGTTATGAAATCTGATACTTTTTTCGAAGGGAGATAGTCATAAAAACTTCGAAAAATTATTAAAATAATGACTAATTATTAAAATAATAAATTATCAAACATGTAACTTAAAATCAACATGCTTTATTATTAAGAACATTTAACTATGCTAGGGAATGCAGTCATTACTTTTCAAGTAAAGTGGATGTTAGACAGGAGATATAACTGCACAGGATTCTAATATAAGATTACACCCATACCTCGCTTTACGGTCTAGATACATTACGGAAAAGTTGGCCGTAAAGCGAAAAGCCGTATAACGAATCAATTATTTTGATACATACCCATACAAATTTAATTGGATCTGTTCCAATTTTTTATAAATAATGTAGTTTTTAGTTCATAAAGCATTTTATTCTTTTTATTTCCTATAAAGCTGCTTACATAAAAATATAAGTACAAAACAATGTAATAATAAACAGAAATTAAAAAAATAAACATATAAACAAAAAACAAAAGAAATCATATGCACATATGTATACATATAATAAAAAACATGAAATAAAATGTTAAAAATCTGTTTTAATGTGATGACGAACATTAACGTGAAGAATCATTAAGCTATAATATGCTGCCATCATCACTTTCCGCTGTTGTGGCCGTATAACGACACATTGTGGGCTGTAAATCGAAAAAGTTCCATAATTAAAAAAGGCCGTTATAGCGAAATACCGTACAAAGAGCTCCCTTTTAGCGAGGTATAGGTGTACATGTTATATAAGATACATTTTAATCTGATTACTATAAATGTGTTACAGTAATATAAAATAAAAAGAGCTGTTAAAAGTAAACGAACCATGGAATAAAAAAATAATTGCAGTGTATATACAAAAAAAGTTATTTTGGGAAAACTAAACTTTTCGCACTAAAGAGTACACTTAAAGTGCTTGAAAAATGTGTATACTCATGAATTTTTAAATTTTAGTCTTAGACAGGCTAATTACTTTTTTGCAATGTTGAAATTTTTTTTTGCTGTTTGAGGAAGTATAAGAAAAGATGAGTAACATAAATTTAGATTTCCCATACACCCTTATTTTTTTTCTCAAAACTGGGGTAAAATAAAATAATTAAATGTATAATATTTCTTGCTCAGCTGAAAAACAAAAATTCATCTCATGACATTCATCATTTATACTTATTAATGTTTTTAATAAGTCTAATTATTTATACTTATTAAAACATTACTAAACACTAATTTTTTATACACTAATTAACTATACTTTTTTTTTTCAAGCGGAGGCACTTGTCGTCGAATATTCGCCTATGTTATACCGCAGTTTACTGTCCATTTTATTATAGGGGCACCATATAGGCGGACAACATTACTCCCTATGACACAAACGGATGCATTTTTCGTGGCGCGACGCTAGGATACAATCCAAGCCAGACCCTGATTTTCCATTAGGCCCGGATCTAGAGGCCCCCGAATGTTGGGGAGCCCCCCAAATTTTTATTTTAAATGAAAAAAAAAAGAAAAATTCCCAATTCATATTTTTTTATTTTATCTTTTTTAATAGCAATTTTTTTATATATCCTTACAAATTTGATTGATTGGTTCATCATATGTATAGTTATATGTATAGTACATCATATGTATGTTATAGTGTATATAAGAGATTAATAAGTTTTCTGGTTGCATTGTATTGGTGTTTTAATGATGAAGTTAATATATTGTATTGCTTTTTGTTATTTGATAATGTTCTAGGCTTCAAATAGCCAATTCTTGGTAAAATGGTACTTTCACAATGATTCATGATTATTTTTTTGTGTATGTCAATTTTGGAAATTTTACTCCCACATCAGTGTTAGGGGGCCCCCATCCCAAGTTGTGCCTATAGTCAAGAAATTTCTAAATCGAGCCCTGATCCAAGCACCCTCAGACAAGCGCGCTGTACCACAGGGCCGCCACAAGCCCATACTTATTAATGTAGGGAACTAAGATAAGAGATGGTTTGAAGTCTTAGGCAATGAAAACTCCTTAGTTTATTAATTTTGATTAATTTAAGACATTCCATTTTGTTGATTTAGCAGTGTTACCTGTTTTAGATCACGCATTCATTGTTCACGATGATAGTCATCCATTTGATTGAAGCGGATGCACGTGTTTGACAGACACTATACTCCTTAACTTGGCTTATATTTGGTTTTATATATAGTCCTCAAAATGCATTAAATGTAAAATTTATTTTTCTTCACTGTTTCATGATTTCTCACGTTTTAAACTTCGAAGACTACAAAGCTTAATATTCACCGCTTCATCAAACAGCGTTCCTTCTACGTTTATCGCAACATTTTCAAATGCTTTTTCATACTTTAAATGTTTATCATCTCATTAACAAACTTGGCCAAAATGACTAACCAGGCGAAACTTTAGGACGTTCATTGAAAATCCCTGGGACAATTGTGAGCAAACCGGGATGTATGATAAGTAAAATTTTAATAGATAAATTCACAAAGGATATTAAAAACCGCCAAGAATTCACCGCGAGAAAGTTAGACAGCACTTAAGGCTGGTGTGCACTAACCCTATTGGATTCGTTCACCTCAATGTTAAGCTGAGCCTCAGTGATATGATGAAATGTGTTCAAGGATTACAGACTTGGATTTAAAGATTTAAAAAAATTGTACTTCGTAGTAGAGAAGTAAACTGTGCACCTTGGGGCACATTTCGTTAAAAAAAGTTTCAAATAATACTTTTAAAAGTAAATTAATCGGGAAAAAAAATCTGGTATAGCGTGTTTTAAACGCTCATAAATTCCTTTTGGGAAGAAATTTATAAAATGAATCCTGTAGTAAGGTGCAACAAAGTTCAGGTTATCTGAAGATACTGTTTATATTAGATTATCAGCATTTAAGCAGCTGTAAATAGTTGACACATTTTCTCCATAGGTTAACACTGAAGTGAGCGAATCCAAAAGGATTAATACACAGCAAAAATAGCTTAAATATACTCTTTTTAACATAGGATTACGTTCCTCCATAATGGTCCTCCAGAAAGCAAAATATCAGTCGCTAAAACCGTCCATCCGTACCTCGCGTGTTATAATTTTGGCCGCGCGCCAAACCCAGTCTGTATTGCTTGGACAAGCAGTAAACAGTTAAACAGAAAAGTACCAAAATGAGTCAAAATTTTGACATACATATAGGTGTATATATATACATACGTACATATAAATAAATACATTTATACATAACACATACATGCATATATACATACAAAGAGGTAAGCAAAGATAAGTAATCCTACGTTAAAAACCCGCGGTAATTTCGTTAGAAGGGACTACCTGAAATTTTGTTTTGTTAGGTTCAACTCTGTTGCCACGAAAGGCATGGAAACTTCCTTCCCATCCAGTCGAGAGCTTTCTGTGACTTCTAACTTCACAGATTTTATGGCAAAAATATATTAAATGCAGATAAGACGGTTTGGGTAAAAATTCACAACTTTTTATTGACTCATCTTATAGACCTATTTATTAACTTTAAAATAATGTTTTATGATTTACTTACTATACAATGAATATTCTAAATGGCGGAGAAAGATTTTTCTTCATTGCTCTTCTAAAGATGTTTTGGAAGCACATCTTGAATGGCCAAAAGTCTTGAAAAAAAACTTAGTTTACTCCAATTAGTGCCTTATTTATTCCTCCGTTAGAAATCAATTTAATTAGAAAAAAGAAGATATGAGTTATAAATGTGGAGCATTTTAAGTCATTTAACTTGTTAATTCAGTTTAAAAAAGTGTTCGTTAAGCTTCAGACATGTTTTTCAAAAGAATCAGAATTTTATAAAAACTGTCCCCCGAGGGAAGTTCTAATTAGAAAAAAGATTTTATTATTTTAACATCACTTTTTTTTTTCTTCTTTTTTTAACACTATTGAGACTAGTAACTTTATAAACTAGTAACTTTCCCAACGACTGCGTTTTTAGAAAAATTCAGTTATTTTTTCGTCAATCAACAAAAAAAAAAAGTTAATAATCAGGGTCTTTTTATCGCATGGGCAAATCGGGACTTTGCTCAGGGCCCCCTGATGCTAGGGGGCCCCAAAACTGTCCTCTTCAACTTGCAAAATCTCTTTAACGATGTTTCTCAATGCTAAAATTCATAGGGTGCTAGATAAGTGAAAGTTTTTAATTTCGCTCTCTGCTTTAGGAAAAATGTTAAACTATCAGGTTGTATCAGAAGTACAGCAGAAGGTGAAAGGCGTGTTCAATTTGATCTGAAACATGTTTATGAATGTTTCATCTCATCAGCCATGCACTGTAATAGCAAATATAGGACTCGCATGCAGGGTTGTTTGGTTTAAATAATTTTTTGAATCAAAATTTAAATCAAATGATTTTCTTTAATCCTGATTTTTAACAACTTTTCCTCACACGCTTGGTGTATGCACCTAGTACTTCTAATAGTATAGGATACCATGGATAGTTCTTATTTTTTTTTAATCCTTGCAAGGGGGGGGGGTTTCCCCAAATAGCATCTGCCCAGGGGCCCCCAGTATTCATAATCGGGCCCTGTTAATTACGCAAACAATTATAGTTAAAACTTAATATTTTCCTTAATTACTCAACAACTTTCTTTTATAATTGTCAGTCTCACAAATTTTTGTACATAAATTAATACTGGAAAATTAAATTATTGCTTTAGAGAGAGCTAGCTTCCCTTATAAATATCATAAAAATTTCCTGAAATATTGAAATTATCAAAAAAGGTTTTGTAGGAAATTAAGATTTTTGAATTTGTTTCTTGGTTTTATTGACACCAAAGAGAATTTCTATTAAAATTTTATTTTGTCAAACGTATCCCCAAACCCACGGGGATATTTTTGAGTCTGTTTACAGAACTCAACTTTCAATGTACCTTTAATGAAAATATATAATTCCGTAAAATTTACAATTGAGGTATTTTGAGACTACATAAGAGAAATAAAATGTATCTGAGTAAGGAATTTTTTTTATGTATTTTTTTTTTTTTTTTTTTTTTGGGGGAGGGGGGGTTGAATTTCTTTATATCTCGTTTCTGAGCTCTTCAGTGGAGTATCTATACAAAGCTAAACAAGTGTCAATATAGTCATCTTGAATACTTTTTATAATGTGCTTGCTGTTTATAACATATCAGAAGGCAAGCTAAAATTCTTGCAACCTTTTAACTGTTGCTAATTATTGTACACTAATGACTCCATTAAAAATAAAGAACCACATATCTTTTACTTTTAACAAATGAATAAACAAAAAGGTATAACGATATTTGGTTGAGTTGATATGTTAAACTGATAACTAAAGAGTTTGTTCTCTCAAGAGGATGAAATGTGATAGTTCTACATTAAATTATTTTCAATTTCGTTATCTGCAAAAAGTAAATCATCTAGAATGTTCTATATCTTCATTAAGAAAACTTTCGTGTGTGCACTCATTAACCATGTGAAAAAACATTTAGTATTTAGTATTTTAGAATAGTATTAACCTATGGCAATTATCTTTTCTATTAAACATCTTTGTTGTTACCTCCTAGATGACACAACTAGACAATTTTCTTTTTTTTGCGTAAATCACAGAAGCGTTAAAAAAGGTTGTTCTTTCAAGAAAACGAAATGCGATTGTTCTGTAGAAGAGACAAAATAAATAAGAACATCAAAGACAAGTCTCTTATTCGTGAGATTGAGCTGTTGGTAAAGTAGTTTCTAAATCCCATTTCTATTGTAACATTGTGTACTCAATACATTAGATAATTACACAAAGGATTACGTCCTCCTACCTTTTTTTTGACAATTTTTGTCTATACAAAGTGATATTCAACATAAAATGGAAAGAAATAAATGATAAGAAATTACGCCCTCTCATTATCTCACGTTAATGAAACTTTTTCTAACCAAACTTTCATAATAACCCGCGAGTTACCGATAATTAAAGTTACCGATAATTTGAGTTATATACCGATAATTAAATTTATATATTTATAGCTATATATCCGCATATATTTAATTATCCGGATAAATTTAAACTTTAATTATCTGTTGGTTAAATTGTTATTTTAGCGATTTTGTTATTTGAAAATACTAACATTTCAAATTTTGATAAAATTAAAATATTTTGACCTACTCTTAATTGTATTAAAATAAATGATAAGAAATTATGCCCTCTCATTATCTCAGGTTAATGAAACGTTTTCTAACCAAACTTTCATAATAACCCGCGAGTTACCGATAATTAAAGTTACCGATAATTTGAGTTATATACCGGTAATTAAATTTATATATTTATAGCTATATATCCCCATATATTTAATTATCCGGATAAATTTAAACTTTAATTATCTGTTGATTAAATTGTTATTTTAGCGATTTTGTTATTTGAAAATATTAACATTTCAAAATTTGATAAATTTCAAATATTTTGACCTACTCTTAATTGTACCAGTGTTTGAAAATATAGACGAATATTCATAACTTGAAGTCATCTTAAGACAGTAGTATTTATATATTAGGTCTGTTAAGGTATCTGAATACGTTGAAATGGCTATTTAGGTGCAAAATTTCGAAATTTTTTATTACTCTGTTTCAAAGGCCAATATTTTAGGATTCTAAAACTATTTTAATTTTTTTCCCCAATGGCTAGGAGCTGAGCGTATGCTCTTCTCCGGGAGAAGCCAGTAGTGTGCGACCACTTCGCCGCATGCTTTGCCCCGGGTGCACCACAGGAGGTGGGTCCACGCTGCACCCGTTTGAAACATACCGGTCCCGTAATTTTGACGTGACCGGAACACTTGACGCCGCACCTCCAGAGGTAATGTTTGGGAACTTGGAAGACATTGCAGCTACGACAGATTTTTTCCGTGCACCAGCCGCCATTAGTGTATACGTCGGCGGTTTTGTAAAGCGTCGGTTATCGAGCCAGCAGTTTCCAGATCACTAGTCTAATACCTTTGCCGACCTGGCCGCCACGGCCTTAGGCGCCCTAGGCTTTAATTTAATTCGTACGATCATTGGATGAGAACTTATGGCAAATTTAACAAACCGAAAGCGATATTATAAAAGACCGGAAATAACATGTTTGAATGCATTTTCTGAAAAACTGATTTTTGCAGTTACTTTTGTAAACGAGAAAGCTAAGAATTTAAAAAGTTTTCAATATATTTAAATGAAATTTTGCCATATTGTTTAACATATTGCTAACTATGTTTTGATCTAAAAATTAAACTATATGTGTTAATTTAATCATTCTACAGGTGCCTGTACTTATAAAAAAAATTTATTTTAAATCACAGTTTTTTCACTTTTCTTGGTATATTTCAGTGATTTTTAGAAATACTGTAAATCTTTTACTTCACAGGTAAGCGTCACAGTAGTATATAATGTAAAGGAAATTAAAATATATTTTGTTGAATGGAGTGTAGAGTGTCTAGCGTAAACACTAAATTGTACTAAACATTTATAAACAATTCCCTATATTTTAAAATTTTATGCAATTTTTACCTAAATTATATGTGTTTTTATGATTTTATACCACATTTGAACTGAAAATGTGTGTATTTAATCAGTATTATAAATTTTTGAAAAATAGTGCTGCTACCTTAAATATATAATGTACGAGTCTGCAAACATGATAAATTATAATTCCTCTAGATTGAGTTCGAATCTCAGCTGCTGCACGTGTGATGAAATATAAAAATTTTGTGTTTTTTTAATATTTGGCTTCTGTAACAATCAGTTTTCTCGAAGCACACTTACTTCGCATTTAGAAACTTTTCTGTTGATGGTACCCTCTCTTGTTGCTGGCTTTATGTATACGCCGCTCCCACATGTCACATCCAAACTTTTAAACCTGGCACTATACTTGGTTATTTGTTTTATTGTTTCAAGGGAATAATTACCTTTTTACCCTCTGAAATAAACTTACTTTCAATTAGCCCAGTTTTTTTTGTACACAAACTGAGAAATACTTATCTGATTTCTTACTTACTTCCTAATACTTTGCTTACTTTCAGGTGGTTAATTGTTTAGTGTAAACTTTGCGTGCATTTAGCTAATTGCATTTTATTACCTAACTTTTCAATTAGCTAGTTATTTTATACGAAAAAAGGGCTGGTAGTTAATTATCTTCTAATATATTACTTTCATTCCGCTAATTGCTTTATGAGTAAAAAGGAGTATACTTTCCTAATTGCTTTCCATTATATGTCTCAGGTAATTATTTTATGTGTAATAAAGGGGGGATACTTAGCTAATTGCTATCTAATATTTTACAATTACTTCGATAAATATTTTATACTTAAAAAAGTGGTGTGAGAGAGAAAGTAAAATATACTTTTTTTTTGTACTTAAAAATAAAAAAAAGATGGTTTATTAATGGAGAGATAGAAACCAACACATATAGCTTCCTTAAATCCATCCACTATAAAAGTCTGTAATAAAAATTTAATAAGAAGCTGTGTTTTGAATTTAAAAAAATGGTAATTTTTTTTGTTGCTGTATCCTCCAGAAATCTTATGAAAGTAATTTTCAGAATATACGTAAAAACTTGGCCTGTTAACCTTTTCAGTACTATGGGAATTCCAAATTTAAAGTTTAATAACAGTTTTGGGATTAGTAAAAAATCGGTCAAACTCTGGAAAGAACCAACCCTAAGTTAAATATTTATTTTGATATAAGTTTCTCCAAGAACTTTCTATTTGGAAGTATTTCAGTATTCCAAGAAGTTATAAAGTAATAGTTATAATTCAATAAATGAATTTTAGAGATGCATAGAGATATGTGAGTTTAGAGGAAATAAAGGCAAAAGACTATAAAATAGCATTTGAATTACTTTGAAAACAATTAATGAGTTGAAGATAAAATCTTCGTGAATGCTCAATATTTATTAGGGGTGGGTGTGTAACTAGTTTTAAAGGTAATTAGCTTTGTGTAAATGAAAGATATTAGTTCCTTCAAATGAAGAAACAATAATACACTCATGGACAAAAAAATTAGCGCACCAAGAAATAATTGCGGGATCGTAACGAAACTTGCAATGAAGGTACATGTCGGGGAGATATGCAAATGATTAGAAATGCAGCGTGATTGCGCATTACGTATAGCCGGTAGAGGGCGTTGAAAATCGTACTCTGTGGAGTATAAAACAGGTAACCAAAGCTTGTTTAAGTGTGCTGAATCATTTACAAAGGAAGAGCTGAGATAGACATGCCATTACGCCGTGTTCGAAGACAATATAAGCAGTTGTCGCAGTTTGAGAGGGGGAGAATCGTCGGGATGATGGAAGTTGGGTGGTCAGCTAGGCGAGTAGCTCGTCAATTAGGCCGCTCTGATTGTGTTGTAAGGAGGTCTTGGGACCAGTGGACCCGATAGATGTCATGTACACGAAGACCAGGCTCAGGAGGCCCTCGATAGACCAGTCGTCGAGAAGACCACCACATCGTAAGAAATGCACGCGTAGAGCCAACTGCTTCATCGGCACAGGTAGCATCTTCACTAGGGGCCTCTGTGTCTTCTCGATCCATATAAAGGCGCCTGGCTGAAGGACAGTTGGTATCGCGGCGCCCATTACGTGTGCTGCCCTTGACGCCCACCCATCGACGCCTCCGTTTGGAGTTTTGCCGCGCACGAGGAAACTGGACTGTAGCGGAATGGAACCAGGTCGTCTTTAGCGACGAATCCAGATTCAATCTCGGCAGTGATGACAATCGTGTTCGTGTGTGGAGAGCCCGTGGTGAACGCTTCAATCCTGCCTTTGCTGTACAGCGACACATCGCTCCCACAGCTGGTGTGATGGTATAGGGTGCCATTGCCTACAATACACGGTCACCCCTAGAATTGTTCCGTGGCACCATGACAGCCCAGCGGTATGTTCATGAAATCCTGCAACCACATGTGTTGCCACTCATGCAACGGCTCCCAGGAGCCATTTTTCAATGCTCGGCCTCAAGACAATGCTCGGCCTCATATGGCAAGGGTGTCACAAGACTGTCTCCGCACTGTTACTACCCTTCCTTGGCCTGCCCGATCCCCAGATTTGTCTCCAATCGAGGATATCTGGGATCTTTTGGGGCGACGAGTTGGGCATCCCACGAGTTTGAATGAACTAGAGGCAAGGTTACAGCAAATATGGAACGAAATGTCTCAAGACATCATACAGAACTTGTATGACTCAATGCCCGATCGTATCGCATCGTGCATTCGCGCTAGAGGGGGGGTCGAACGGAGTATTAACTCCTCCATTCTTTTGCCTTTTTCTCTGAAATAAATTATCCTTTTTCTTTGATTTTCTTATCATTTACTTATATCAAAGTAGTCATTACGTATGTAAAATTTCGTTTCATTTTGACGACTCCTTCTTGGTGCGCTAATTTTTTTGTCCATGAGTGTATTTATACTAGCATTAAAAGAATTAGAAAGAAATTACTGAGTTGAAGTTGAAAGCTCCTTAAGGCTCCTGTGTACTAACCCTATTGGATTCGAACACCTCAATGTTAACCTATGGAGAAAATGCGTTACTGTTTACAGCTGCATAAATGCTGATAATCCAATAAAAATAGTATTTTCAGATAACCTGAACTTTTCTGCATCTTACAACAGGATTCATTTCCTAAATTTCGTCCATCAAAGGAATTTAGGAGCGTTTAAAACACACTATACCAAATTTTTTCCCAAATAATTTAAATTAAAAAATCATTTGCATTTTTTTCAAAAAAAACAAAAATGTCCTGAGGGGTAAAATTTCTTCCTCTGTTACGGAGTACATTAAAAAAATCTTTAAATCCATTCGTACACATTTTCTCCATAGGTTAACATTGATGTGAGCGAATCCAGTAGGGTTAGCACTCAGCAGCTTTAAATGCACAATACTTGTAAAGGGTAGCAAGTTCATTCTGAATTAGTTAATCTTTTTCTATTTGTTATGTGAGACCAACTCACCAAATGCTTGAAGACGAGCTATTCCTGTTACCCTTAATTACTTGCCTCCTCTCAAAAATATCGGGGATTTGAGGGGATTATACCTACAATAATCGTTTTATAAAAATACCTTGTTGGCATCAGCAGATAAAAAGAGGTTTATTTCCATAAATTTTATAATTTTGTTTATCAAGTTTATATGACCTTTAATAGTCACAACATACGGCGGATGAAGTATTACAAATCGTCCGCTCGGTATTTAAAGACCAGAGGAATGTCTTTGTTATGATAATTATTACATTAAAATATATATATCTGCAGTTGAAATACTTGTTTAGTTAAAATTAATTTTAAATTATCTTTCGAACATTACAATTGTAAATGTAAGTGGAAAAAAATATATGTATTACCTGTATTTTCTTCATAGTTCCAAGCGTGGTCTTTGGCGTCTCGTTTGAATATGTCATGAATGGCTGCAAGAGAAATAACATATTATTATATAAAGAAGCATTCTTAAATAAAATTTTACTTTATAATTTCTTTTCGTATGTTTTAAAGAACAGGAAAGGATACAACTATTTTTAGACATTGAATTTTACTTCAGTTCAAAATTTTAGCTACCGTAGAATACTTTTATGCATGCGTGTGTATGTTTGAGAACGTGACTTCCATACTGTTTCGATACCGGACATAAATCTTTAAATTTATATTATTATACAACTCTGAGTTCGTCTGTAGTTCAGGTTCAGGTTCAGGTATTTCAAATACTGAAAGCGCCCATATTTATAAGAATACGATGCCCTTAAAAATAAATCAAGTTTCCTTATAGTCAATCAAAAGGTTACGAGGTATAGGAATTTTTTAATTATATTTCACAATATAATCTTCATTGAATTTAGAGTACCATGTTAGGATTCATTTCAAATTTCATTGTAGATATCGTCAGGCCTTTTTCTTTGTTTGATGCAAAATTATTTTATTTTCTGAAAAATGGCGATAATCGGCATTACTAGACACTTGAAATTTTAAATTAAGAATATGGATCATTATTTTTAGCAAAAACGAAAAAATAAAACAGCACCATCAAATTAAATAAATGTTTTTATTTTTAAGGATTCTTGAAAAACTAATTATAATGACACTTTTCGTAAAACTGGAGTATTTGAATTAACTTCTTCAAAATGTTTGTTCTAAATATAAAAATAAATATTACATCAAGATCCTTCTCTTTATCATTATAAATGCTTGTTTATTTTGGGGCGAACACTTGATTTTATGAACTGGCTCTTCCATGGACAGAATGTGAATAGACGAGCCGTGATCATAGAATAATTTAAAAATGTAAATTATTTCCAGTTATGGTTTTTCTTAACCAGTAATTTGTTTCAAAAGTTCATTATGAGTCTGTTAATGTCGATTATTTGAAAATGAATTAAGAAGAGATATACAAGTCCTTTACATCAGTATATTGCAATATTAGAATACATTCTATAAGAAAATTGTGCTTCACTTTGAAATTAAACTAATAAGATTTTTTAGAGGAAAGAACAGAAAACAAAACTGATTCAAAACAACATTTTTATTTATTTATTTATTTATTTTTTAAATGAAGAAATTCTACAAAGTTTGGTTACATTAAGACGTTACGGTTCTAAAACTTTGTCCTCGTATATTTATTTAACTTGAAGTAAGCCATTACAAACACTACATTATATCCAGGTAGCACGTAATTCCTCTCTCTACTTAAAATAAAAGCGAAACAAAGAATAAACTAGTAACATCTAGGGCTAGAATATTTTTAAACTTCTTAAATTTCTGGAGATAAATTTTTAGCTCTGATGTCAGTATAGCGAAGACGTGAGTAGTTACTGAAAATTTATCAACCCCATGTCAGGCTGAGAACCTCGTTCACTATTTATAGAACAGAGATTCTCACTGTACTTCCGGCGTCTTCCAAGCTTTGAATGTTGCAGAAAGGTGTGCAATACCGGCAGTTTCGCCTTTCTCGAAATTAAATAAAAATTCTAACTTTTCTATGGTTACATCGAAAAACTTTCTGTAGCACAACAGGAATTGAGAGGTTTATATACTATTGTTATGATGCAATTTTTGCTACGTGCCTTGTAAAACTTCAAGTTACATACTAGATTTTCTTTACATGTAAACCCTTTAACCACTTTATTTAACAATTAATTTTTTAAAAATAGATTAACCTTTTCCCGACGAGGTGGGATGGCATGTATCCCAAGAATACAGTCCCAACAATGAATATATAAATATAAATATAAATATATATATATATATATATACATATATATATATATATATATATATATATATATATATATATATATATATATATATATATATATATATATATATATATATATATATATATATATATGTATGTATATGTATGTATATACATATATATATATATATATAAATGTATAGACGTATATATATATATATGTATATGTATATATATATATATATATATATATATATATATATATATATATATATATATATATATATATATATATATATATATATATATATATATATATATATATATATAACTGTTTTTACAAAGACGATATGAAATTTCACGTTCTAAAGTGGAAATCGGAAAAATGGGCCCCGAAAGCTAAAGGTTAACTTATATGTAATTAAGAAGCACTTATAAATACCACATGAAAATCATATTGTATTTGGGATAAAATTAAAAAAACTATTATTATTATTATTATTATTATTTTTAAATTTCCAATTAGACAACTGTCTATTCATAGGTTGTGAAAAATCCATGCTATTTTTGACTAACAATAAAATATAATACCTTCCCCACTTAACATAAGACAATTCAAAAATATATTAATTCTACACATCTTGTATTTTTTAATGCTATTAACTAACAAGACATGTAAACCCTTATACGAAAACATTTCATGACTGTTACAATAAAAAAATTTCCATTTTTTACACACATTTCAGCCTGAAAATAAAGTTCTCGAGACAAGTTCTTTTGCCACGCGTTGATACCTTATGAGAGGACGTAGCAAGTCTTAATCGGAGAAATCAATAGTTTTATTAAATCAAGAGTTTCATCTTAGAAAAATACTCATTACGGGAAAAGAATGTAAGAAAATCGAATTGCGATATTTTCTTGTGCCATTGCTTTAGTATGTTTTAATTCTATTTCGAATACTCAAGATATCTAACGTTATTATCAGAAGTTGCCGTACGATACGGTATATATCTAATAAGCCATTTAGTCCTAAAAAACTCTTCTGTCATATCATTAGGGTGAATTCTTTATTCATTTAAAGATTTTTTATACGAATAATTACTACGAAGGTTAAAAAAAATGAAGTAACGAACATAGATAAAAATTTCTCAAAAACGTATTATAGAACCTAGAGTCAGCAATATTTTTACAGATGATTGCATTCTTTTTTTGAGCCCGAAAAAAAATTATTCTGAAAAGAAAAAGAGGAACTGCAAGCACTTTATTTTTGTTTTACTATGCAATCTGTAGTTAAAGAACTCTGGTATATAATTTTTACTTACGCCGATTTTCCCTAATTAATAAGTAAAACATAACATTACCATTTCAGAATTTTATTCACTGATGTAGGTCCTAAAATATACATTTAAATAAGGATATTACTTATAACTGTTATAGTAAAATAAGAACACAGATACTAAAATTTTCTGATAAAAATTGAATAAGGGAAGAAAAGGCACTTCACACTCGTAATGAACTTGCGCGGTGGATTAATTGTATTTATGTGCTGCGTTCATCGACTGTTGAAGAAAGTAATTTCAAAATGATTCGCAAAATTTAATAAGCGTTTTGGCATATGCAAGACAAAATTTCCTTTTCTAATTTTGGAACATCAGTTTAGTGCTGCAGTTTAGTGCTGCAGTTTGTAAATTTTCCGGCACTGTGTCAGTAATGCGATTTTCATAACAGTATTATAACATGACAGTATTATAACATATAACAGTATTATAACATAACTGTTATGTAACAGTATTGTAACATAACAGTATTATATATTATATATTCTTCATTGTTTATTTTTTCATAAAAGTATTATTATTACATATAGTTCATTATTTTTTTATCAAAAGTATTATTACATATTCTTCATTATTTATTTTTTTATAAAAGAATTGTAACATATTTTTCATTATTTATTTTTTCATAAAAGTATTATTATTACATATTTTTTATTATTTAGTTTTTAAATAAAAGTATTAATACATATTCTTCATTATTTATATTTTCATAAAAGAATTGTTACATATTGTTTTCATTTTTTTCATAAAAGTATTACTTACATATTCTTCATAATTTATTTTTTCAAAGTATTATTACATATTCTTTATTATTTAGTTTTTCCACAAAAATAGAATTATATATTCTTTATTATTTATTTTTAAAATTCTTACTTGTTCTTATATTTTTGTTAATACGTTTATATTTCTGTATCTTACGAAATTATTACTAAAATATTTCGAACTCTTCTCATCATATTTATTTAAACTTTTATACGTTTCGTTAGACGTATTATAATGCAAAACAGTGCATGTTTTCACGTCTGAGATTGTTTAAAAATCGATATTTCTAGTACCACAAGCGATAAAAAATGTCAAACTGCTTTTCAACTTCATTTTGAACTATGTATTGAATAGCAGGATTTTATGCATGAGTTGTTTTTAAGTCAGAATCGATTTTACGATATCGATTGAGAAAGAAAATTAAAGTTTTCCACAGTACAGTAAGTAAAAGAATTTTTAATTAATACTAACTTTTGTACGAAATATAAGCAAGATTTTCTCAAGTATCACAAGACGGATGCAATAATTGAATGCTAACAAAATTTGAAACCTTTTGTATTAGTATTTTAACACTAAAATGTAACGCAGTACATAAAATGCTACGTGTAAAGTTCGTTTTTTATAAATAGAAAACTAATTTGATGATAGTTATTATCTGTTTTGTGCATCTTGTATTTGAAATTTAATTGAATACGTATTAACATTTTTTATAAAATATATCTCATTTGTTTGATATGTCTTTAATTACCTGATATGTTTTAATAGTAAGTAAATAGTTAGTGTGTTATTATATATAAAGATTAGCAATTTTTTAAAGCAGTGAAACTCTTTGATATTCAAATTGCTTGAACCTGAGATCCTTTATATTTTTTCTCACGAATTAATTTATTCTCCCTATGCTTTTGTTCTCCTCAAAATACTAAGCCTGATTATGAGATCGTCAATGCTTTATCTTCCTTTTTTATGGCTCAGTGTATTTAGAAAAAGGCTGGTTTTTAAACTATGTTTTTTTTGTTCATATGTTCAGAGCAGAGTAAATTACTCAGAATTACTCCATCAATATCTAATTTTATATACATGGTAAAAAGTTTAGATGAACAAATTTCGCCCCATTAACTAAATAATTATTTAACTCCTCATGACATTAAGAATATATAAAATCGCGCAGTCGAATTTAAACCTTTCCTGCAAAGTCATTGAGGGACTTAACCTTTTTTAACGAGTAAAATCTCCCGCTTCTTCTTGTCAATCAAACGGTGATTTTGCCACGCAAGTTGGGTTCCATCAAACCTGTGATTTGTCTGTGAAATACAGTGGAATCTCAATCGATCGTTTTTCAAGGGACCGACTGAACTGAACGATAGATCCAGGAACATAACAAAGCAATATGATCGTCGGGACTGGGTGAAATAAACGACACATACGGGAAAACAATGATTCGGAAAACGATCGATCTACAGTGCACTGCAGTGGTTTAATGTATAACATTTAACGTATTATTTATAGAGAAATTCTAGTGTATGAATAATGCTTGAAGGAAATATTTTTGAATAGGGAAGGTGTCTGAAAATGCATATATATATATATATATATATATATATATATATATATATATATATATATATATAGTATATAATATATATATATATATTATATAGATATGTATATAGATGCATATATATATGCATATATACATACTATATATATATATACATATAATATATTGCAGATATATATATCTATATATATATATATATATATATATATATATATATATATATATATATATATATATATATATATATATATATAAGCAAGAAATTTTGGAAAAAAAGTTGACACTGAAAAACGAAGATGAAAATAGTTTCCACGATTCGGATTCATGAATATTTTACGCCACACTTTCAGGCAAATAAATTATATTCAGTTCTCACGTCACACATTCTAACATCTATTTTATCTATCACCGAAAAATATTTCCCCTGTTCAAGAAATCGATCCCAGATTCTTTCGAATTCCGGATGGTCGGAAAATCCACTACACCTAGCCATGTCATGATCCTTTCAAGTGTCTTTTTACCTTGTTATCGATGAAAATCGAAATTTCAAAAGTCCTTTATGGGAGTAGTAAATTTTAATTAAAATATGTGCAGGTAAATCTTTGGTTTTCAAATAATGGTGCCCCTGTGGGTAATACGGAGTTGGCTAATGGCACTTGATTAATTTAGAATTCCTATTTGAATATAAAACATATTTTGTTTGAGTTTCTGAAATTTTTGAATGTTAGTTTTGGAGATAAGTATTTAAGAAAACGGTAAGAGGCGCAAAATTTACACATTTTCACATGTCCATATATCAAGTATCAGGTAAATTCAAGAGGAATCAACTCGTATCAGAAATTAATTTTAGGAGGATAAAATAAGTTAAATAAGTTAAATCATTTTGATTTCTATCACTGAGTTAATCATGTTACTACTTTAATTTTTATTTCTTGCCATAGAATTTAAATTAAAACATGACAAACGTGCATTATTATGTTTAAATTTTGTGTAGAATCTACTGTAACAAAGAATTAAAACATCCTTCAAATTATACATATTCATTCAGATTTTTCCTCTTTAGAATGCTTTGAACAGATCAAAAAGTGTGTCTTTCCACGATTTTTGTGTCGTCATGAATATTTTTTTTCTCAAAACTAATTAGTCTAACTGAATGAAAGCTAGCATTTCCTTATCCAAAGAACAATCTCATAAATCGTTGCTGGTATTCATGAGAATTAAAGTGTCCTCTATTAAATCTTGCTTTACAATCGCTTTTTCAACTCTGAACTCTCGCGTATTTTATTTAGTCACTTCCTTACACTATTAATGAACAATTACAATCTAATAATAGAATTCTGTATAAGCAATAAATTTTATTTACAGGTCACTACAGTTAAACGATTTGTCAAAATCCCATGTCGCGCGTTTAGTTTATTGGGTGGCTTTTGTTTGGTGTTATTCAACCTGTGCTTTTCGGTCAAATCGCCCATTTGTTACTTCCGAGGATTTCACACTTGTTTTGTCAAGCGTGACTCCTGATGTCTTTTGTAACGACGTATTTATTTCTTTTCTAAATGCAATAAAATTTCTTCTAATTTGACGCTTGTTTTTTTAACTGTCTTTTCATATCCTTCAATATGCATTTACTGTCATTCATCACAGATATACCAAAAATTACTAATTAGAATTTGGAAGAAAAAAAATCTAGGGAAATACTTTAAAAACACGCATGTGTGGGTTGATTTGCAATGCTACTTATATTTTGCATTACAAGACGTAGGCGTAGCGTCGGGCACGTGCCCCCCCCCCCCCAACTTAACTCGAAGCAAATTAAAACGTTATTAGAAGTTCAGTTAAAATCAGAAAATTGTAGAACACTTTTATGACATTGGTTTTTCCACCTTTTCAAACTGTGAAACTGAAGATTCCGATTATGTCTTAAACCATTAACATAGTTTTTGACATTGATATATGATCCATAACAAAAATTCGATGCCATATTTTTTTTTCTCATTTTATTTATATTATATTTATTTTTCTCATTTTATAACTTTTGAATATTACTGAAACATCAATTCTATTGTTATTCAATTTCAAAAAATCACAATATTTCATATTTTAAAGACCGTCCGGCAGTCAATGCGTCGAAGAGGGCCCTAACTGAATTCAATTCGTGCCGCCCCAAAAGTTAGAGGCACGCTACGCTTATGCTACAAGAGGGTTAAACAGGTGGTCCTAACAGCTTAAAGCCGATTCCGAACGACTACAAGCATCCATGACAACCGCGGGACTCGAACCGGCAGATCAGAACCCTAGCCACTATTAGGCCTACCTCGGGCCAAGGCGTATTTTAGGTAGGAGATTTTAGGTAAAATGTAGCATCATTTATATCAAAACAAATTCCAACTTAGATTCAATGTTTTAATTTTATTTATGCTTTTATCTATATTTTCTAAACAGAAGATTAACCCCGCAGTTGATACTTATTTGAGCTATGATATCTATTTTTAATAGATATACGTAAAGAATAGATGCTTTTTCTGGAACTACGATTAGTCAACGTTTGAAGCGTTTACTAATAAAATAAAGAAAGACACTAGCTAAGAATCACAATAATGAAGTTATATAATTGAAGTGATAGTTTTTTATACTTATCATATGCGGGCATGTTATGCTTTTTCTAAAAAATACGATACAAAAATATTTTTGTAAGTGTTGACTAATAAAATAAAAAGTAAGAAATTAACTAAGAATTACAATAACGAAGTTATATTTAAAAATGTTATTGCCATGATTAAAAGTAAGAGGACATTTAATTTTTTTTTCTGAAAACTAACATTCAGAACATTAAAAGAAACATTAAGAGAAAAAAAAATTATTAAAACATTAAAAGAAAAAAAATTAAGTAAATCCGTTAATGCCTAAATGAAGGTTTCTTTGCTTCAAAGTAGAAAGTGAAATCTATAACCCCAGTTTTGAAACTGCAAATGAACCGGAGGAAGATGTTTTGATATGCTTGTTTATTTACGTTAGAAAGCAAGATGATTTAAATTAAAAGAAATTTATGCCTAAAATGAATGATGTAATTCAAATTATAAAGCTACCCAATTGCATTTTAAACGTGTCACGCATTATTCAGTAGTTATCTTACTTTCGAGATTTCAAATTAACTACTGTATAGATTTCCAATAATATTTAATATGAAAGATTCGTTAATATTATTTCATCTTTCATTTATAGTTATATACAATGATTCCGGTTTCAGTCTATCCATGTTTATTTTTAAAGGACCCTCTGTTCGAAGTAAGCTTCTGCTCATAACGGTTCGAAGCTAATCTTTTAGCTGCTTCCTTTACTTTCTGAATGAGAACCAATTTTAAACTGCACTATGAATATTGAATTCGCATTATAAATATTTTTATCAGTTCAACTCGCCCCCCCCCCAAGATTAAATCCTGGGTGCGCCACTGTATATATATATATATATATATATATATATATATATATATATATATATATATGTGTGTGTGTGTGTGTGTGTGTGTGTGTGTGTGTAGTATATACAATCGCAGTATATTCTTTTCCTTCTATAATTTAAATTTATATTGTAATAGGAATGTCTAATTATTAAAGTTTAAATGCCAATCCGAATTTCAAAAATAGTGACTATGTCTTTCATTTACTTCACAGAAGAAAAAGAGGCAAAGGTGCATTGTTTAGACTTGGCGCCCAAAATTCTGAGCCGGGTCTTATGAAGAACGATGTGGTTTAAAATGTATGTGTTGTCTGTAACAGTGAGGCTTTGTACTTTGGTATTTTTAGAAAAAACAAATGCAGCAATATCTCCAACGCCGAAACCAAGAAAGATTCTACACACGAACTTCTGCTGAAGAAACGACGATTCATCCAGACGCAGGATCAGTCACCGGAAGAAGCTGCTCTAACAAATTATATTCCCCCCTCGCTTCTCGGATGAAATATGCAGACTCTCATCCTGTTTTACCAATTGAGTCTTTCATCCATTCGCCCAATCAAGTTTTCGACGAAAGATATCTGCGTTCCATCATTTTAAGCTCCTATACAGCCCACAAGCTTTTTGAGGCAGTCAGAGGTTAAGCGAACAGTAATAGCAGCATACGGAGGGAGAAGGGGGAGGGGGAAAAATGATCTTTTCTGTACGAGGGAAAGTGATTTTTAAATTGATAAGTTTCTAGGTTCCGAGGCACGGGAAGCGCTGATAGCATTACGTCAGTTGCGAAGACGTCAATGTGATTGGCGTCATTGAGGCATTTAAGAATCCTCTGATTTGAAACATCATGACTCTTTCTTTTTGAATCTGCCCGAACCAATAAAACTTACAAAGTATATATGAGTCGAAACAAAGTATATACAGTCGAACCCAGTTATAGCGAACCCGGTATATAACGAACGAAAATTTTGGTCCAGCTGTTTTCCTATTGTACGTAATTTAATTAGTATTGTGTCAGTTTAATGCAATCGATTTTAGTCTATTTAATTCATTAATGATCATTTTTAATAGATTTTATCATTTTTTAATACATCATTATTGAATACACATTGCAACTAATGAGTTATATATTTTGTGAACTCTAGCCTGTTTCTTAACGGTTCGGATACAGCGAACAAAATTTTTTGGTCCCTTGAAGTTCGTTATAACGGGGTTAGACTGTATATATATATATATATATATATATATATATATATATATATATATATATATATATATATATATATATATATATATATATATATATATATATATATATATATATATAATAAAATAACCTCGTAATATAATATCCTGAAATTTATATCCTATCATTTCCAGAAATTCCACTATAAAATATTTTATATAATTTTGAAGGAATTTATCCTACATTTTCAAGAAGCTTTACTGTCTGAAGCCTTACTACTAAACGATGAACATTTTTTGACAACATTTTATATGCATCAAGATATATACACTAATTCTTTGATACATAAATCGTCCCTGACAGTTGTTTTAGAGATTCTTATATTATTTATAAACCGTGCACAGTGATGTATTTATGATCTTCGAGCTATGAATCTATATCTCTACGAGGGTGAAAGTCCCCCCCCCCCCTTGTGATTGATAACTTTCAGGGGAAAAAAGTTTTAAGCAAATCTCGGTGAGATGTTTTCTTATTACGATCGCTCATTTTTAGCGAGTATCGGGGAAAATATTTGACTGTATTTAAACAGTAAAGAGTTGAAATTACAAAATGATATTTGTTACCAATAACAAAGAAGTTTTTTTCTTCTTTCTGATAAAACAACTTGTCCGCCCGTCACCCATAGGGTCACTCTCTATTTATAGGCTATGAAGATTTCGATATTAGTCTGAAATGCAGATTTAATTTCAGGTAATTTGATTGAATATTTCATGCCTTACGTGGTATTCATCATATAAATAGAATTAATTATTCCTCCTTATTTCGAGAAATATTTATTACCACTTATTAAACAATTCTTTTAATGGCAACATTTTTTATTTATTTGACCTTCTTTAAAAATTTCCGTAGAGCCTTATAAAGGAGCTTCACCATGATAGAACTTCTTTTTTAAAAACTTAATTGATTTTGCCGTAAACAAAAGAGCCCTTTCTCGGCATACACAATTGCAGTAATGAACTTTGAAATAAACTTGACGTTTTTTAATTAAACTTTTGGATGACTTGCACTTTGAAATAAATTTAAAAACAGCTATAGCTCTGCCCGATTCATCGACATCAGGGATACTGTACAATACAGCACTATCCCCCCCGCTTATGTGGTACTGAATTACAAACAAAAAAAAATTCACTCTCAGAATGATGTAGATTAGTAATTTTAACTTAAAGCTTTCTTTCAAAACTCCTGACTAAAAGTTTGTGAAACAATTAAGTAAACTCCATGTCAGCGTTTCAAATTCATTTATATACTACCATTTACAAAGCACTTCACAAAAATTAAGCTCATTTTTGAGCCGTTCTTGGGATGGCTGGAATTCACGAAAGAACTATTTATTTAATTCTTCAAAGAGCTAGATGGTTGTATAATAACAAACATTTTAATTGCCATCAGTAAGTAATTTTTTATGGCTTGCTAGGTCCATGTTGTCTGACAACGAAGCAAAATACGAACATTATCATTGCTTTTAATTCAAGAAGGCATAAATTATTACTAAATGAAGGACAAAATTGCTTTTTCCATTAATTAATTAACAAGTTGAGGATTTAAACGAAATCAATGTTATGTCAATTAATAAGATGTTGCGACATAAAATGACAATCAAATTTATTATTTTTTTTTTACCATAGGTGCATCGCTTTGAAACTTATAATTTATAAAAATGGATTTCAGGTTTTATTTGTTATTATCTCACGTTAAATCCGTTTGAGTTAGCAAAAATATTTCTTTTCGGAACACCAAGAGGGCTGCGAAATAACATGAGAAAATTTATATTTCTTTATTTTATTATGGAATCTTTAATAGTATATTTTTCATAAATGAGCAAAATATCTCATCATTGTACCTAGGGCAAATCATCAGCAAGGAGAAGGAGGAAATATTTTGAGTCATAATAGTAAATTTGCATTTGAAAATCGCACATTGTATCTGGCTTTTGAAAATTCTTCTCTAACAAAGCCTTGAAAACCATATTTGATAACTTTATTTGTTATTTATTCCTTTTTAAAATGACGTGATCAAATTTTGTGTTGTATATATTAAACATATTTTCTGATATATGACTTTATAAGACAGCAATATCATTGTCTGGGACTCTTTGGAATAACATTGCAGAACGAAGTGCAAAGTTGTTATATCTAAATGCGCCGAAGCAAAATTTTTTTCACGAGACTGTTTAGTTTTTCTTAATTGCTGCACAGTGCATGAGACTAATAACTTGGCTTTTTTCAACTTTTTTGTTATTGGCTTTTGAGCTATGAGTATTCAGTTGTCTAGATTTGTTAACTTTTCAGCTAAACTTCCCAGAGATATATGTTGCGTTAAAAAAATAATGAATAAATCTGCTCATGGGCCTTTTTAAAGCTTTATTTATTTCAACAGTTCTTTCTAGTTAATTTCTAATGTAGTTCAATTCCCGTTTGGGAAAAGGAATAATCACAATGTTTTAGAGATCTTCATTATCTGTTGCAGTTTAATGTATTGACATGAACAAAGAAAAATAAATCGTAAGATGTTCACTACTTCTTTTTCTTAAAATTTCGTATTGGGCATTAAAGCTAATTCCTCCAGAAGTCCACATTAAAAGTGCGCTTTGTCACAGCTTCCTCATTTTAGACGGTTATCACAACAGGTTTTTGATCCCTATTAATAAGTTAAGACACACGTCAATAGTTTTTTTTATATAAGATGTCCTGTTGGTATTACTGTTTTTAGAGAACGCTCTATGATGTCTTAAAAGATTACCAGACTTCGACATAGGTGTTGTAAGCGGTCTAAATTTTGAAGAAACTCAATTAAAGGTGCATTTATGCATATGACCAAATACCTGTTGCTATAATTAACTGTCTCATATGCTATCCTAACATTTTTTTTATTAAATTAATATGTGTGATGAAATAGGTAATGTTCTTAAAAATCAATATGTTTCTCTTTTAATCAGATCAAGGAATTTAAAGTTTTACAACTTGCATATTCGTATAGTTTATTAATTTTTTTTAATTTTTGTTGATTATCCGTCAAAATTAAATTTCCCTTCAGTTACTTTTCAAAAATAAGAAAAAATTTTACCCTTTTATTGAAGGATACAGCATTGTGATCAACAGGAAAAATTAGTAAAGGCATTAATAATCAAAAATCAAGCAGCTCTTTTCCCTTTAAACACACTATAATGTTTTATAATGTTATTTATTAAACACTGTGAGATTTGAGAGCAGTCTATCGACAATATACAGTTCATTTAAGGTACGAGTGTGAACCAGTTTATCTCATTCAAAGCGCTTACTAAACCCTTTAAAGGTTACTATATGCTTTACTGATGCGAGTCAATTAATTACAGTAATGATAAGATGAAGTCTGATATCTTCTCAGATGTGAGGGTGATGCAGAAACCCAGCATATGTCTCTACATTTGCTATCCAACAGGGATTCAGTAGTTTTAAAATTAACTCTTGAACTGGTAAATGAGAGAATGTAACTTTCGGGACTACTCTAGGAAATGAAAATGTTAACTATGATACCAAACTGAACCTTTTTTCAAATTTCCTGTTGAGATTCGATTAAATCTAATTCGTTACCTCGAAAATGCACCTATATCCTCTCAAAAATTTCTTAAGTGGTGAGCAGCAGTATACTGAAGGGATTTTAAACACCGAAATCCTTTTGTATCGCTGAAAAGAGAGTGTCAGATATTCAATATATTATTTCCCTATGTGTGTTTCGTGGAATCCTTGACTTTTATTTCTCGTGGTGTGCCTTTTAATAAAATTCCATAAACTATTGGAACAGATAGTCTGTATAATAAAGGCAGGAAAATAAAATAAATTTGGAAACCAGTGTTTTAATAGAACTGTCAACATATTTTTCCACAGTCCCGAGGAGAGAGAATGAGCTAGACGGGCAGAAACTAATTGCTTATAAATTAGGTCATTGAAACTGATCAAAGAGGAGAAGGTTTATTGGGGCGTTAGGGAGGCGCAACCGGAGTTGTTTTATTGACCCATGTTAAGGCTTTATATTCGGCAGGTAGAAATAAAAGACTGTTCAAATCTTTCTTAAAATGATGACCTTCTTTTCACTAAGAAAATTAAATAATGTATATATATATATATATATATATATATATATATATATATATATATATATACAGGGGAATCTCGATTTATCGTTTTTCAAGGGACCGACTGAACTGAACGATAAATGCGGGAAAACGATAGATGCGAGAACATAACGAAGCAATATGATCTTCGGGACTGGGTGAAATAAACGATACACACGGGAAAACGATGATTCGGAGAACGATCGATCGAGATTCCACTGTATATATAATGTACAACGTATACCATCGTTTTCAGGGTTTGCGATCCAAAAATTGTAATGAAAGTGAAAATAAAATTTACGTTCTTTGTTTGAAAAACATTTTAAAATACATTTGATATTAACTATATCTAATGAAATTTTCAACAGTGTAAAATCGTGGTCCAAAATCTTTTCACATGCATCAGTCCATCTTGATCTATCAGCGACGTATTATAGATCTAGAGGACAAAATGGCGACATCTGATTAGGGGTATATATTTATTTATAAAGTAACGTAAAACGACTGCTATAAAAGTTCCAAATAGCTGAATACCAAATGTGTGAGTACCAATAACAGTTCAAAGAAATTTGTTTTGTTATTAATAAGACTCTCAGAACACTAAATAAGTAGCATTGATCAGGTATTACCCATAATACACCAAACAACATGTAAACCTGTCAAAACACTAGCATTTAGGGGTATTAACTATGTTATAAGAACTGTCAATCAAAGGTTATAATTAAGTTACCTTTCGTCACGGGGGATTGGTGAATTTCAAAAGGGGGAAAAGCGCCTAATCCTTATATCCTCTATGGAGAAATACGTATAAGGAAGAGAGGAAGTCGACTTGAAAACGTTTTCACATACGATACAAAGAAACCGTGATTTCAAATCACATCATAACAACGCTAAAAGTGCAAGATATTTGATTATGTGAGCCATAACTGAAAACAGTCCCTCAAATGCAAAATCAGGTTTTTTAATCCAAATCTTTATAAACAATTAAGATCCACTAACAGAAAATTTCGATTAATTTTGCTATTTCTGCTATTTTTATTTATATATTTATTATTTTAAATCGCATATTGGTACTTGTTTGATAATAGAAGCCGAAAAAAAAAACAGAATAAATTAGAAAAATCTCCATTAGAATTAAACAATTGTTCTGTTCCATAATTCCAAGTTAGTAGTGCGGATTCACGTTTAAAACATTCACGTTTAAAACATTACAGAATTAAATTCGATGACTTTTGAAAATGCACGGTTAAAAGAGTGAATAAAGCTATATTTACGTGCCTCAAATTAATGCCGAATTAATTTTTTTATTGCTTAGTCATGCTTATCATCTGTGATTGGTGCGATAGAATGCATTAAAAATGTGCTTTGTCAGCAGATTAGCCCGAGAAAGTGATGGAAATAGGAAGAAACTATTCGCACATTTTTCACCTCATCATGATATAACAATATGCAACATCACTCATAACAAAAAGCGAACTAATTTGTCGAACCATTGTTCAATATTTTTCTAATGTCAACAATATTCTTGTTGACATTTGAGATTTATATATAGAACAACAAGATACAAAGACGAGGTTCGTGCCGCAGCATGTTAGACAATCGCTAAAAGACTCACCTTTTTTTTGTCATTTACGCTGTTGAGAAGACAGCTGGATATTTTACAAGCAATTAAGAATTGTCTTATGAAAGGCAATAATGGAAGATGACTTTATGGATGGTAAAAACAAACAAACCATGAAACCAAGATCGAAATTATATTTCCTTGAAAAAGAGCTGGGCAAATTAACTTTTGAATCGCAATATGTTAAGAAATTCATCTCAATTATCTCTTACGGTCATTTGTTTCGTTTTACAACAACCTTTTCGGAAGTTGCTGAAGCCCAAAAGGGAAAATGTGAGAAACTACTGGAAAAGTGAAAAAAAAATTAAAAAAAAAAAATTGAGAAGCTAAACTTAGGTCCGAGCAGTGTCAACTACCTGCATTCACTGTAAGAGCCTTTGATCAAGGGTCAGCCCTCCGAGGGTAAACGTTGTTATTTCCCTTAAAAATTAAAAGCATTTAAATTAAAAGAGTTCACAAAACACGGAGTGGAGTTAACAAAATTCGTGATCTTCGCTCTTGAGTTTTTGTGTGAAAAATGTTTTAGCTTCAATTGCAAAATGACGCTTTTTTCTTACGGTAATCATACAGCGACAAGCTTTTGTTGCTTTTGGCAAATCTTTTCTACTCTAAGCAAAAATTTAGCAAACGGAGCATTGTTTGTTCTTGAAACAAGCGCGTATAATTATGCAGTGTTTTGGAGACTTATTGTTTTGAACCTGGTCTTGACTTGTTCATTTCTTGAATATAAAGCATAGGACCGAAATAAAAAAATAAGTTGAAGTGATATTTGAGCTCTTTCTAAATATTTTTTCATCGCTATTTGTATTTAACAAATCTTTAAATGCGGTAGTTTGCAATTAGGTAATATGTTGTCTAGAACATTTTTTTACATTATTATTTAAAAACGTGTAATGTATAAGAAATTTAAAGCTTTAATAACTTACATTTATTTTAAACTATAAAAACTGACTTTTTTTCAAAGCCAAATATGTAAGATTATTAGTACATTGTGTAGTAAGGGTGTTGTATAATTATTATCTATTTGTGATTTGCTAAAAAAATATTGCTAAACCAGAGGATATTCTATTTTGACAAATAGTTATAACATTTAATCAGTATTTTAAAAGGTCTCGTATTGTAGAGAATTAATATACATAAAATTACATAGAATTAATTTAAATACAACTCTAAAACCGAGTAACGTTTATCACATATTACTGAAAAAACGACGATATCAAAGATTAACAGCATCTTCCTTAATGAGCGCCTTTCATGTTTTAGTAAAAAATTCAGAAAAGACGAGTTGAAGAGGTAGATTCCGACACTCAAATAAAATTTTATGAGTGTAATTAAACACGTTGAGCACCATACCATTGGACAATAAAATTCAGTATAATAGCGTAAAAATAAATGAAAGCACTAAATAATTAAATATAGGCTATTGTGATGGAGAAGTGTTCCTTTTATTCAGCAGTCACAATTTAAAATAGTCTATAAATGGTAAATAACTTCTATTTGGTATTTTTTAGTCCAGAGAAAGTGAATGTTTTTCCTTAGAAATCCAAAGCAGATACCTCTTGTGTACTTCATCGTGTTTTTATCGCTGTTTAACGTCCTTATCCATTTTCAGACTTTCTACTAGAGAGACAAGGGTTGCCGTAAAAGAGTCAGTTTTAGGATAACCAAGGGTACCCCTCTAAACAATAAAAGTAAGATAAGTGGATACAATATATAGTGAATTTAATGTATTTAGGACTATAATACTGTTTCTGTTATGCCCCACTTAAATTAAACGTTCTTTATGAGTTTAAACGTACTAAAAAGAATATATTTTACTAGATTCCTTACATTATAACAAAAATGTCCTAATTATTAGGGTGACTAGAAGCGTTAAGCAGGGTTTTGAGCTCTAGAAATATGAAAATGGGCAACTAAGGACATATGGAATCTAAAAACAGCTTATCTATGCGTATTATAACAGAGTAAAGGAATATTAACACTATTAGCTTGTTTAATATTAGCAGTGAGTATCTCTATCAGGATGTGATAGTCATACTTAATATATTTTAAATTGAGATTATGCATAAATCCAATTTGATTATTTAGGATTATG
The DNA here is from genome assembly GCA_907164885.2 of Dolomedes plantarius. Classification (NCBI taxonomy): domain Eukaryota; kingdom Metazoa; phylum Arthropoda; class Arachnida; order Araneae; family Dolomedidae; genus Dolomedes; species Dolomedes plantarius. The sequence continues at coordinate 66,518,052 of OU015496.1, read as the reverse complement.
TAGCTGTTTTTCCTATAATCCGCCAAAAGGATAGGACAATCGGTTTTGGAACCTGTTGTCTGCGGTTTCGAATCCAACTGTAGGTTTGGATCTTTGTAGTCATTCAAAATTTGTTTTAAGTTGTAGATCCCGATTAATATAGCTATCATGTTAAAAAACGGGCTCCGGCTTGCCCCAATTGGTCGAAAGATCTGTACTGTCCGTCCGGCGCCCAGGCCCACAACAATGAACTGCTCCGAACTTGGGAAATTAACCATCGTCTGCGTATTCAGGAATTGCTGCGCAGCGCCGGGCTACAGTTTGTCAATGTCGGGTGGACTAACGTCCGGGACGACGTTATCAGATGCATTTCATGTTAAAAAATATCACCGTGCTTCTTTCAACCTATCAATCTCTCTTGTCGAACGTATATTATACTTTTACCAGAATCCTCTTAGAAAAGGTGTATCATGTTCTACAAAAGGTTAGCTGACTGAATAATTTGCAGCAATTTTAGCTGCATAAGTATCTCTCTCTCTATATGTAAAGAGTATTTTCGTCACAGAAATGCTCTACAGGACATAAGACTATCAATATGTCCATATTTCACAAGCTTAGCCCTTTTAGTTAGAGTCGCTTCATGTTTATATGATATTCTTCGAGAGTTTTAGGAGAATACTCTGAAAATGATATTGTTGTCGATGCTGTTCTAATGCGACATGCACTTTTGTCTTCCGACTTTCGCCCAATCTAGATTTGTTGGTTTCTAATAATGGTTGCACCGTATATAGGTGAAGCAACATGGCCTCTAATGCCACCACAATTTTTATCGAGCACCTCCAGGGGCGACATCTCGTATCAAAATTTAACACTGTGAAAGTTAACCTACTCAGTGCCTTGATAAAGTGTCAGAGGGTAATGGAAGTTAGTGTAAAGCGGTGTCTTTTTAGATAAGATGATTAAGAGGATTTCATTGGGATAATACATTTCAAGATATCCTGTACGTCTTATCTATAACGATAAGAGATTTGTGTGGTTGAAAATATGGAAGATATAAGGTATGATGTGTATTCGTAAGTAGCTTTCAATTTGTTTTTTTAGACACCTTACTCCATATCAGATCTCTTAAAAGTATAGAGATCTGATATGGAGTTTTTCAACCATTTTTAGTTCATGAATACCTTTACAAAAATCTTTTTAAAATTTACAAAATTGACGGATTTTCAAAAATAAAGTTAATGTAAATCAACAAGTGTAACATAACATTTTACACAGAAAAGTATATTGTTGGTTATTTTAAATACTTTATATGCTTTTTATCTATGATCTCGGCGAAGAGTTTTCAACCAATGACATTAAATTCTTCAAATGTTGTATGTTACATTTGTCTTATGTTTATATGGCATTCTTCAAGAGCTTTCTTTTCCCACACAGGGTTCTTGAGTAAAATTTTATAGCAAAGGTATTACCACCATTTTGTTTTTAGAGATTAAGTACTTTTAAAGTTACTCATTGAAGCATCATTGAATCAATGTGTGAATTTAGTATGGTAAATAATCAAAAACATGTTTTACAAGTGAACGTGTTTTCTCATAATCGTTTTTTATTAATTTCATGCTTCAAGTATCGATTTTAGATTGGTGAATATTGAAAAATCTGTTGATAAAGTTTCTACACACATACTTAGAAATTTAAATTTATAAGATTGATCTATTTAATAACATTGAGATAGTGTGTTAAATTGCTTGCCTGTTTCTTTACAAGCATGGAAACTTTTTACAAGTAGTAAAAATTCTCTTTTTTAAGATCTCTAATATTTAGAGACGTTTATCAATATCTTCTCGATATGCAGATGCTTTTAGCTTAGAGGAAGGATTTAGATAAGCTGTAGAACTTACGGGAAAACTGCAACGACATAAAAGTAAATATAATATCACTTCAGAGGGTTGTGAACAAGAGTTTCTTGACATATGAGCATTCCATTTGATTAGCACACTTCCTGTATAATATTTGAATCATGTTTCCATGCAAGATGTTTTGTGATAAAGAAATTCTATAAGTTCTTTGTAATAAGAATAAACTAGGTTATGAAACACTGATTTGATTTATTTTTCACACTGCGATTATTTTGCTGTGTTACCTGAAACTTCTTTAGTAAGTGTATGAACAGAAGCGCCACCATGTTTTGATTCTGCTGAGTAATATTAATCATATATTTCAGTCACTGAAGGTCGTATTTCAGTTCTCTATACAAATATTTCAGCTTTCAACTTCGTATTGTTAACATTTCTTTATCAAGCTATTAAAATTATGAGAGGAAATATTCTGATTAATCATTTTATGCTGAAAAATGTTTGAATTCCAATTGAGGAAGTTTCGAAGTTAGGTTTTCGGCTTTAAGTGATATTTTTATATGAACTTAAAGTACTTTTATGAGAAGAAAATTTCAACAATGGTATTTATTACATTTTCATATATATATATAAAGTCATTTTTCAATGCATGTCTAAAACGAACTCCTCTTTAACATACCTTAGCCTTTATAAATAAATACAAATTTTCAAATCGTAGATTTTAGACTGGTGTTTTAAAGTAACTCATATAAAATGAAACAAAAGCTGTCATTTTTAGAAATATGTATGAAAAAGATCTGATCATAAAATATATCTATGATGGATATTTAATATATTTTCTCTTTCTGCTAAATCTCAAGATTTCTTTTTGGACATCATGCAGATCCATTATCGAAGGTACTAACCACTTTTTGTTATAAAATTTGAGCACTGTACCTCCCACAAGTTTTACTTGCTAAATGATTTGCTTTTGTCTATCACTGAAATGGTAGCTATAAATCTGATGCCTAGCAGTTCTCCATCGCTACTGGATATGTGACTATCCTGAAACTCTAGTCTTTTTTTTAATCATACTTGTCTTATCTCCATATTTCGTTTGTACTCTCTTCATCAATGAGTTATCTGCACACTGAAAGAAGTAACCAATAGAGAGTGATTTAAAAGAGAAAAGGGCATATTATCTGAAGGGAAAAGTACAAATAAGACTGCTCCTGTGTTACCACAATGTCATCAGATGTATATAAAATGCCTTTTTTTCCCTGAAAAATCACTTATTTCTCAAACGCTGCGTTTAGATGTGTACTCCTTTTTTCTCTCAGTTTCATGCTTTAGTGTCGAAGGTCTTTGAACTCAAATAAGACATTGATCTTGCCCTCACGAGAGCATTACTTCGCATGGATTTCTCAACATAAAAAACATATTAAGACTCATACCTTTGGAAAATTATTGACATGACACTTCACAAAAACATGTAAAAGCCGAGCTTTTCCAGATGCATTTCATCTGAAACAGTTATATGAGGAAAGACAGTAAAACGCTCACCCTGAATTCTTTACAAAGGAAAAAGGCCATTGTCTTACTTGCTCAAGCACGACATAAACTGTTGTATATCCGCGCGTAAACACAAACTTTTGATCAAACAAATGAGAGTAACGTGTCCATTCGATTGGAACACATACATACGTGGAAACATTGCGAAAAGCATCGTTCGGCATTGGCTGTCTTAGATGCAAAGAAAAGAGGCATTTCAAGCATTTCCGATGCTCGAAAATAGTTGAGTCGCAGATTAAGGGACTTTCTAATCCCGCTACAAACTCTGAAGCTTCCTAGGAATTATAATGTTTTTCCCTCATTGTTCAGTTACACACATTTTGAAACGATGTCAAGGATGAGTCAGCTTTCTTCCCTTTCTTTTCATGAGCCATTAATCCAAGAAATGTTCTCTCAGAGTATGACTTTTAAAAGCAGTATGAGTCCCATCAGACTAGATCACTTATTTAAGAAAAATGAAACAAATCTCTAATGCCTCTAATGTCCTCTAATTGGAATTTGTTCCAGATCAGTCCATATAGACTAGAGGGCTGAGGGGTGCGGCTTCGGTTTATAATGGCACCAAGAGGGTCAGTGTCCACTTTAACCAGGTACCACCTCAATTTTGACAGAGCAACCCCAAGGGAGGCATCTGGGGGATCGTACCCTCCCCCACTCTCTCTGACTCCATAGAGGTACTTTCTAGTCTACAGATTTAACATGCTCATATCCGGCCTAGACACGGAGGTTTTAAATGACGCTTGTCGGGATACGATCCAAGCACCCTCAGCACCGAAAGCCGATGCACTACAAATAGACTACCTCGAGCCCCCCCCCCTCAAAAAAAATTAAACCTGGATTAGCTTTTCTAAATCTTCAGTCAAACACCTTAATTTCTCTAAGGAACTTCTGCATTTGTAGTGCCTATTAAAATCAAAATCCTCCTAAGTATCTGTGGTCGAGGGTTCATCAGTGTTACATCATTTTTTTTTTTTATAAATATTTAAAGATGGTGAACCACAGAATAGATCTAGTTATCCACTAAATAATCATTGAAGGGAATATAGGGCTTTAAAGGTAATTAATGGAGAAATTTTAAAGCATTCGTTTCGTTTGCGAAATAATTAGGAATATTTCAGGAGGCTGAAAATTTTCAATCACGTAATTATGGAGAATGCAAATTGAGGATGATTTAAGTTTAAATTTACTCAGGCCATTTGACGTATGGATTACTTGCGGAGAGTATGTTTAAAAGTGTTTAGAGCATCAAGTATAGCTTTTGTATTTTTAAACGAATTGGATAGGTGGATGAGCTTTGGGAGTTCTGCGGTCATCTTTTGCTTAAATAACGCTAAACACACCAACATATACATATTAGCAGACGTGTGTAAGTTGGTGATCATCGATATCCAATATTTAAAAATGTTTAAGACGAAGTTGAGAAAAATATTGTTGCCATTAAATAGAAACTATTCTAAAGCATTTAGTAATAAAAAAACATTTCTGTAGCTGATTTAACTGATTTTTTAAAATATATGCCATCTCTTAAATTATAAAGAATTCACACTATCCCTTCGAGAGAAAACTTGATAAAAAACAAACGATTTCTGTTTCCTTGTACGAGTAGTAAACTGAGTCAATACAGAGAGAATTAATTTCTTCGCTTTGAAAAGCTAGCTACTTAATATTTATGCTTTAGGAAGGTCATCTGTCTAATAGTTATTTTTGGGAAGACAGCGTTTTGCCGAATCACTATTTATTTTGATGTGGGTGAACAAACAGAGCTCACCTGAATCTGTTGGGAAGCCCTATTTTTTGCATGCATATAAATAGAAAATACGAACGATGAGTGAGCAGGTTTTAGAGTCTCTTTCGCCAAGTAATTATAAAATGCAGCTAATAAAAATTCTAATTACACACGAATGAACAAGTCAATAAATTGTGTCCGGGAACTATGTCTTTCAATGAATAGCGCAGGCTAAAAATAAAATTAGAGTTCAAAATAAACGCATTTTAGTGAGCATATAAAATTTCTTATTTCTTTATGATAGAAATGAATGTTATTAAAATATAAATGCTCAAACACTTGTATAAACGATATGAGCACTAAAAACTATTTGAGCCTTTGATGTGGAAAAAACGGAGTTGAGATCTAAACACCGTTTAAACCTTTGATGTGAAATAATTATTTGAGGAATGTAAAATTTGTTATAAATAACATAAGTTTGAAATTTAATTAACATCAGTGTTTCTTTAATCATTTTTTATAATATTCCCGCAAATTATTTTAAACTATTCTCTTGATAACAACAGATGCCGCTTATTGTAAAAACATCGGGACTTAGTGGAATAATAACATTAAACTATAAAAAGAGAAAAAAGGCATTGGTGTAATTTAACCGACATAATGGAAATATGTAAAAACATAAAAATACATATTCTTACAAAATTTTCCTTCGCTTTAAAAGACTTCAATAATTCTTTAATATTCAATTGCTTTTAGTTCTTACGTAAAAATTCACGTATGAACTGATGATATTCATAGTATTTGCATTTCAATTTTGTTTCCTTCTTCACCTTAGGGAATTTTCTTTTGTCATTCTCCTCCAAGAATATTTTCTATCATGTACCACTCTCTTATCGCTTTTCTTCGACAAGTGTAAATTTTGTGACCTTTCTTGTAAAACGCCTCCATGTTGAAAGAGTGAGCACAAGAAAAAAAATCGTACTGAAACACTTTGTTCCCATAAGGCGATTTATTTATTTTAATGACTAATGACTTCCAGTGGTTTTGAAAGGAGATGGGACGTTGGGAATATGATAACAACAGCCGAATATCTATACATTTTCTATATATTATTATAATAAGTAAGGTCTACTTACTGAATTCGGATTGCAAACATAAATTAAGTTTTGTCTGGTAGCTTACAAACTTTTCCTTTTCTAAAACGGCGAAATTTAGTTTTGCATTCACCAAAAAAAAACAATGCGTTGGAACTTGTGCTTAGAAATGCAGTAAGCGCATTTGAAATGTCTGTTATTCCTAGTGTTATATTCTTTACAGTCAAATGTTTTTACATGGTTTGTATTAATTATTTCATACGTTATATCCGTACTAACGGAAATACCAAATTTTGCGTGATTGCAGTACTCTCATAAAATGTATTGGGGAAAAATAGAGAAATCATTTTTTTTTTATCTTTAGTTAAGTTCTTTCTTCAGCATATACTCATGTAAATGACATTTAAGACATAAACATTTGACAAATAAAGTGACTTCCTCAAAAACGCTATAAATAAAAGAAATGTAGGAATGGTATGACACTGCTTGTCTTCCTTAAATTGAATTAATCAAGGTAAATACATATTTTAACAGGAGAATTCCCTGCTCAAATTTCCTCCTGTGCCATCTTAAAACTGTTACAAGGAAAACTCTCTCACTTCTTCCAAGCTAATCCCTTCTAGGTTAGCATGAAAACTACAGCTCGTTCTTTTATACATAATTAGCCATTGTATCCTTCTAGAAGCCATGCAACATATCTTAGCGAATTCTTGACGCTCTTACTGCCTTCTATCACGCAGTCGGTACTCGGAAATCGGGACGGATAATTAATACTGCTCACAGAGAGGCCTTAATGTGCCACCCCAAATGATTATTTACTTGGTATGACACACCCTGTTCCTGGTGCACAACCAGTGAAATGCGACACTTTTCTTTAGTTGAGATTCCAGCTGTTCCACAAACAGTCGCAGCCGCTTTCTCCATCAACTAACAGTCCTTTTATGTCAGTGATGGCTTCGTTATTAGCACTTCGATGGGTAGCCAATCGAGCGTACAGATCCGCCATTATGTGCACGGACTGGGAGCAGCTCGACAGAAGTGCTCCTTGTGTTCTCTGGAGAACTCTCCAGAAGTTAGAAATTTTAAGAATTTTATTGATAATAAAATGCTTATCAATAAACACCCTTAAACAGTATTAAGTGGGTGCGAGAAACTGGTAGGAGTTTATTTAGTTTAAGTTGTTGCTCGCGAAACTTATCTCGATTAGAAATTAAACGAATGAAAGACCGAGATTTTTTTTTTTAAGGAAGCGAACAAGAATCCGTTAAAAGATGACTCATAACGTACTTTTATTTTAGAATGTAAAAAACAGTGAAACGGAAATTCATTTTATTTGATTCTTTTTCTCCTTTTGTGACTTGTGTTAGTAAAACATTTGTTGAGAGAAAACTTTTTTTTCAGAATGAACTAGTTTTTTTTCCCGTGTAACAAAGCATCTTAACTAAGTAAATAATGAATTTTTTTCCCCTTTTTATTGAAAATTTTGTAAAAGTTATAATAAAAGTAATATCATTCCACATTTCAATAAGAATTACAAAAAAAAAAAAACTTAAAAAAAAAAAAAAACTTATTCTAAAGTGCTGTATATCAATAATTTTTAAATCAAATTAACTCTTAATAGTATTCAAATCGAAAAAAAAGTATTGGTAGGACTACAAAAAAAGAATTGAGCGGATTCTAGGTTCAAGGAGCAAAATTGTTTAATTTAATTTGCTCAATCAAATTTATGTTGGAAATAAATTTGATTCTGCTACATGTGTAATTTTTACCAAAATTTTAACACAATGGGCAGTTAATTTAGAAGATAGAAACTTTGCAGACAGAATATTTATATTTCGAAGTTCATATTCAATAAACAATATTAAAATTATTTAATAATGAGTTTTATACAGTACTGAAGCTTATACAGTATTGAATTTAATATTGTAAATTATTTGAAAAGGAGCTTTATACAATGCTGAAGCTTATACAATACTCAATTTAATATTGTAAATTAATTAATAAGTAACTTTATAAAACACTAAATGATTTTTCTTGTTATATAATATTACAGTTTAATGCTGTTAATATCCTAATCATCAAAGGCTTAAATTTTCTTTTTTTAACAGTCAAAGATGGCTTCTAAACAGCAATTTTTAAACATAATTTTTGTAAAAGCAACTACATTTTAAGTTTAGCCGCATTAAAAAAACATTTGCGGAACCCAAATAACATTTCTTTGAACTGTACTTTGATTCAGGAATTAAGGAGCACATTTTTTCCTTCCTGAATAATTATTTAGAATTTAGAAGAAGGACAAAAACATGAAACAAACAAAAAAAAATTCTTTGTCACGATAAAGCGGTCTCATAAGACGTCTTCTGAAAGAACGACGTAGTAAAGAAAAGAAACCAAGTGAGACAACTCACGCAAATGCATTTGAATCTTGATTCAGTAGTCTTTTTTTTTTCTTTTTCATTTCAAAATGGCTCTGCCTGAATCACAACTGTTTAATGTGACTCATCTCTATTTTATGCTCTTCAGATTTCAGATTTTTAGACATCTTTGTGAAGGGACAATGGTAATTTCCGGTTGGTATTGCAGGATGGATTATGAATATCATGAATATCGACAACAAGCATTTTGTGGACATTTGTGCTAAAAACTCATACTTTTGGGCACCTGAATGCAGAAGTAGTGTCATTTTTGTGAATAAATACGGAAGTTTTCGCTTTTTTTATAGTTTTAGTGTCCTGCGAAATTCCTGCTTTCAGTAAAACACTCCTACCGATTGAAGCGAAAAATACAAAGAAATTCTCACACAATGAACTCCATTCATCGAAGGTCAAACGCATTTTAATCGTTACAAATGTTAGGTGACTGCCCCAATTAATTGTTTTGAAACTAACACAAATTTAGGTAGATGTCATATCATTGATAGATAGAAGATAGATGCATGTGATAGACTCCCTCATCCAGGATCTGCAGAATTGGATCACTCGCCCAAATACTATATTTCTATTATAAATACTTAGATTCATTCGTAATTCAAATGAAGTAGTCTTTTGCAGTGATAATGTTCAGAAAAATGTAGGTTTTAACCTCATGCGAGACATTGACAGCTAAGTTTATTTAAGAGTTAATTCCCAATGATAATTCCCACTCGTTTTCATCCGTTGAAACTGTAAACTAAATTATATTATTAAATATTTAAATGCATTTTTTACTTTTTTTTAGCTCACAGAGAATGTTTTAATCTGTTGAAACCGTGAACTAAATTATGTTATTAAATATTTAACTACATTTTTACTTCTTTTTAGCTCACAAAGAATGTTTCATCTGTTGAAACTGTGAACAAAATTATATTATTAAATATTTAAATGTATTTTTTACATATTTTTAGCTCACAGAGAATGTTTTCATCTGTTGAGACCATGAACTAAATTATATTGTTAAATATTCAACATTTTTTACCTATTTTTAGCTCATAGAGAATGTTTTTATCAGTTGAAACCGTGAACTAAATCATATTGTTAAATATTTAAATGCATTTTTTACTTATTTTCAGCTCACAGAGAATGTTTTCATCTATTGAAACCATGAACTAAATTATATTATTAAATATTTAACTACATTTCTTTACTTCTTTGTAGTTTACAGAGAATGTTTTCATCTGTCGAAACTGTGAACTAAATTATATTATTAAATATTTAAATGCATTTTTTACTTCTTTGTAGTTCACAGAGAATGGCTTCATCTGTTGGAACTGGGAACTAAAATCTCGAAAAATAGAACATAGTTCTCCGACTAGAGAAACGGACTAGTAAAAAAAGGACGGGAGAAGAAGATGATAAAAAGCAATTACAGAGAAGATTTTTTTTTTAGCGGGCTTTGACAGACCACAATTTTTTGAGATCTTATTTGTTAATGTGTACTCTTTTTGATTTGGAACGACGATTCCGAGTACTGTCAGTAAGTCTAAGCCGCTAAGGTTACATTTTAATTACAAAAAAGGAGGGATTTTTTATACCAACAAAAGAAGCGTTCTGCGAAATGGCAATAAATATTCCTCCCTAAAACATTATATGGAATTAATACATCAACTACTTTCTCAGGTTTTACAGGATTATAATTTTTCTTTCGCGAAATTTCATCCGAGCAAGATATTAACAATTCGAGCATGAAATTAATTTATTCTGTCTCTCAGTATTCTTTTTTTTTCAACGTTTCACAAAGACGTCATTTAAGTTATGCATTTAAGAAGATTTTTTTTCTTTCTCTTTTTTTTATGGTTTACATTATGCATTCCCCACCTCTTTTTTCTTTTTACTATTTCTTTTCTTTACGCTTTTTTTATCTATTTTCAGAATTTAACCAGAGTTGAAAAGCCAAGTTATTCGTATTGTTTATGTTAAACATGCGAAACAAGTTTTAATAATGAAATTTGAGAAGATAAATAAGTGTTTCATCGCCGTATTCCAAGGAGATACTAAATCTTCCTTTCACTAACTATTATATATGTAAAACAATGATTAGAAATTCAGTTCATAATTCATAAGTTCGATGAATTTTTATAGAAATTTGTGAGAGAAAACAATTATTCCCATAGGCAGAGACTGAAGAATTTCTATTTGGTTTTAAATTTTAAAAGGACAATTTTGTTCTTTGACATTTTTTCTTTTTTTATGAGAGCAGTTTTTTGCTTTGGATAAATTATTGAATTAATTACAGTACTATAATATTCATTTGTATCATTCGCTTAAATATCTATATTTGCATCATCAGTATGAATACGGTCGAACCCCGTTATAATGAACTTCAAGGAACCAAAGGTTTTGTTCGCTTTATCCGGTGGTTCACTATATTCCAACGGTTAAAAAAATTGCTAGAGTTCACAAAATGTATAATTCATTAGTTGCAATGTGTATTTAATATTGATGTATTAAAAAATTATAAAATATATTAAAAACGATCATTAAGGAATTAAATCGACTAAAATTGATTACATTAAACTGACATAATACCAATTAAATTACGTACAATAGGAAAACGGCTGGACCAAAATTTTCGTTCGTTATATCCGTGAGTTCTTTATATACCGGGTTCGCTATAACGGGGTTCGACTGTACTATGATTCATTTAGTGAAAAAAATATATGAGATCCAATACATTAATCATTAAGGTGGTACATCAGTTTATTTCGCAGACTGTCGATCTCCATATCAAACTGTAGAGAATTTTGCTCTCAGGTATTTAATAGTTACATATTAATGAATACAAATTTTTAAATTTTTTTATTTGAAAATATATCTTTAAACGCAATACAAGTGTTTTTAAAAACTGTCTTTAATTAATTTTTTTTCAAAACGATATTAATTTTCTATCAATGGATAACAGTAATTTAATGCTATGCACAAAAATTAACTACACAATAATTTAAAAACTAAGCCTTTGTTTAAACGTTTACTTTCATTTCTAAAAGAAAGAATTCAAAAATATGCATTAGCTGATCTGTGATTGGCAAAAAAAACTGAGATCAAAACTCTCCATAGCTTAACGATGGGATTGGAGATCTACAACGTCAACTGATGTACTCGCCTTAACGATATGGGCTTAACGATATTTTGAAGAACTTTCCCAATTTTTACGTGGATTTGACAACCACAAGATGGATTTCAAGTCTTCTGAAGAAAATGACAGAGAATGATGAGGCAAATTCTTTTCGTAATGGTTTTTTTTTTCGGTATCAGCGTCAATTTTTTTAACGTTATTTGGGGGGATGTTACGAAACTTCTTTCTTTGCAAACAATATAACCAGCTTATCAAGAATAAGTTTGCGAGCTTAGAAGTATATATTCCTGTTTGTATACTAAAGGAAACTTCATAAAATCTTTTTCACACTCTAGTTAAAAAATAGTTCAAAATTTCTAGTTAAATGAGAAATTTCTAAGAGACCATGTATCAAAAAAGGTGGCAAATCTGATTAAATGAATTTATAAAATTTTTTTAAAACTTTTTGTAAGTTTTGGGTAGAGTTTACGTAAAAATATTGATACATGTTTGAAGAAAACCTTGTGATTAAATATATGGTAAATATATGGTAATTTTATATAGGGATTTTATTCTCCTGAAAGTATAGGTGGACGGCTTAAAAAGTCTTGGTTAATTACTTGGAAACATCTCAAGGAACATTTAACGTGGGATCTGTAAGTAAACTTATCAATAACGCTTCCAGTGTGTGGCTGAATCTTTATACGGCATTAAATCAAGCATACCTTATTAATGATCTTCGCATCTTACATATACGTATACAGTGAATTTTCTTAGAACCAATGTTATGGACGAAACCTCTTTTCGATGACCACCCTTCAAAACAGCCGCTTTTTTTCAGAACCATTACTGGCCACCATAGAGGAGTTTCACTGTGTGTGTATGTATGTATTTATATATATATATACTATTTTATTGAGATTCTAACAACCTCTCTTAGAGAGTGAGCTTCCAACCTCATGCGTCAGGAATGCGATGCCAAGGTCATGATTTTTAGACTACTCCAGTGATATGAAAACCTTTCAGATGAGTTCCTAAAGTAAAAGTATCTCTTATTCTGTTGAAAACCCAAGTCACCAAACAGTTGGAATAATCTGTTTTGTAAAACTGTTATAAAATGATAATATAAAATGTTGTGGAACTACTATAAAATCGGATTAGCTGTAAATAATTTTCATTCACTTTACTTCCTTAAATATCTTCCCTTACAAGTACTGAGTGATTAATTTGATTTTTTAATTATACCTGTACTCCGTTTAATCAGTGATATTCGTGTAGATATTTCTGTGGGATGGTAAAAATTATGATACTGATTTTTTATTATTATTGCTTTATTACAGATATACTTTATTTAATTAAATGTCACTCATGTAACTAATGTTGTAGGTTAGAAAAAAACAGAAATTGAGTTATATTAATATTAGCTACAGGTTATTAAGTGTGTTTATTTTATTATGATACTGAGATTTTAGGAAGCTTTTCCGGTAAGGAATTGTGAATATGACAATTTTTAAAATTTAAAATTACTGTGTCTCACAGAAAAAAACTTTTCATTTCCTGTTCCTCTTTAACTAAACAGACATTTAATTTCTTTGCATAATATTTGCTTCAATCACTTTTAATTACATGATTCATCATAATTGAGTTACATATCCATTGATGAAACAAGAACTTCTCACTAGGCTGCTGTTGCAATTTCCACTGCAAATAATTATGACTAAAAAAAAATTTGCCCATGGAAGGTGAGCAGGAACATTGGAATGAAATAGGACGATCGAGTGTGTAAAGGTTTTCGAGCATGCAACAGATCATTACTTCCCTGTCTGAGATAATAGCCGCTCTTTAACTGTCATTCAGGCAATTCATAATTATACAATTTTCTATGCTGGATGCATTAATCATGTCCCTCGTAAATTCATTGCCAATTTAATCATAACTTATTAATATTTCTTCGTAAAAATAAAACTACTACTGTCTTAAACAAAATGGTCCTTTCTTCGGTATTCAGTTATTTTATATATTTAAAATTTAGAGTCCTGATTTTCCATAGATATATATGTATTAGCCTAGAATATCCAGGAAATTATTTTTATACAAGCAATTCCATAGTTCTAATATGATATGGTGAGCAGTCATTATGGCCATATACAGACAGAATTTGAATGAATCTTAGCTGCTATATACATGTTTTTAGGGAAAGTATATTCATCAAAGAAATTAAAGTATATTCATTAAAGTATATTCATTAAAGAAATTACTTTAGAAAGAATTACTTTTTAAAAGAAATTTATTTTATTGGATACAATTATTTTTAAAAAAAATCAAAATATTCACCTAAATTTTATGCTGAATGTTATCAGAAGCATTTTTAAAGAGGTTAGAAATTTAGAAAATATTTTCCGTTTCAAAATGAGATACTTGTATAAAAGTTACCCCAAAAAAAGTAAGCCAAACTCAGGTTTAGTGCACCTCTTTTATTAAAAATATAATAAAGTAGTCATGAAAATTTGACTGATGGGGCAATATTAATACACAGCTCAAAACTCAAAAATTTGATCCGAGATCGAACATGATAAGTTCTACCAGATATCTGCTTGGTCCAAAACTTCAAAGCCCCGTCCACACCATTAGTTGCAGCCAGAATTTCCAAGTTCTCAAGTTAAGTTCGCATCCCGCAGTTCTCAAGTGAATTTAAAACTTTTTTAGCAGTCATCTTTCAGTGCTTTATTTAGACTATGTTTAACATTATTTTATGATATTGCTATGGTTATAATATTGCAAGAATCATCACAGTATTTAACAGGTTTCTCTCATTTAAACACTAAATAGCTGCATAAAGAAATGAAGGAAAAGATTCTTAAAACTTATTAAAACCCAAATTAAAAGTATATTTATCGTAGAATTTCAAATATACGAACGATAAATCAAAGCTGAAAATATCTGTACTTGAAATTAGGTGGACTTTAAATGCGGATGTACATTTCTTCATTTAAAGTATCATTTAATATTCATAAGAAAATTGTTGTTTATGTCTTATTAAACTGGAAAATGTAGCTTAATTTGAGATTAAATGCCTCAAATCATTACTAAAAAGCTACTTTAAATTCACGAGAAAAATTCTTAAAAATAAAAAAAAAATTAAAATTGAATGTAAATATAATTTTGGGTTTCGATTACGCCAACGGTAAATAAAAGGCTAAAAAACTTAGAAATTGAAGTTAAGCATTAGTTAACATATTTTATTTCCATGTAAATGTAAATATCTTATTTAAATGTGCATTATATATTTTTTAGAACATCGCCATTTATCTCTTATAAAAAACGTCAAAACATAGCTTCTCTTTAAATAAAATATATTCAGACCGTTATTAAAGGTCTCTTCGGGGATTAGTTAAAGTCTTTTTAAGCTTTTAATCAATCAAAAGTTGTCCAGACGGACATATCTTGAATACAAGCAGAGTAGAACCAGCCCGTTTTCGTCCTATAGTAAATGGAAAGGAAACTAGTCCCAAGTCCAACCTGAGGTAAGAGAAGAAGAAATAGGCTTGAGTCAGGTATGGGCCTATTCCGGACCAAAACAGATCTTGCCTTTTTGTTATCAGGAGAGATGAGCTTTCACGTTTCATTTGCATGTTACTCCTCACATTTCCTTTGCATGTTACTCCTTACATTTCCCTTGCATGTTACTCCTTACATTTCCTTTGCATGTTACTCCTTACATTTCCCTTGCATGTTGCTCCTTACATTTCATTTGCATGTTACTCCTTGCATTTCCCTTGCATGTTACTCCTTACATTTCCTTTGCATGGTTTACTGAGCCTCAGTACGAGTTAGAAAGTGGGTAATTGTTCATTCCAAAATCTCCAAAAGACTCCTGATAGCTGTTTAGCAGTAGATTCTACAACATAAGAAAGAAGAGAAAAGGAAACCTATTTTCGGCAACACAACTCTCTCCTTCCTTTTCGTCACAAAGGGCTATGAAGAATACTCAAAACCATTCATCTTCGAAGGATCAAACTTTCGAAACGGAAGAGAGTGGATCATGTTGTTATTCTTATCGATGTTATCGAATGCAGGAGTCCGAACAAAAGCGAGATTCAGCTTTCTGTTCGGATCGCTTTTTGTACTTGATCAAAAGTAAGAGGGAATTTGATGACTAATCAGCGGGAGTTACTGTGAAAGGGTGAGGGTGGGGGAATGAGTGTAGTTCGATGAAGGATGAGGAGCAAGCCATCGGCCTTGACCAGAAGAGGGTGAAAGATGAAGTTTCCCAGATAGACGGTGTGTCCCGAAAAGGAACTGATCTCCCTATTACTCACGCTCTACAGAATATCGCCAAACTTTTTTCGCATAAACCGCTATAGAAAAGGTTCTGGGTGTAATTTATTAACATGTATGAACTAACACAAATAATGTAAATAATTCCACACGAAATAAAACGTATAAAGAGGGCATAGACTGCGAAAAAATTAACAGAAAACCTACCCTAGCGTTGAAAATGTTTAACTTTTCAATAAAAGATTGCGCAGTTGCAAAAAATCCCCATACTGAAAACGGACAAATATAACTAAAAGTATATAATTCAACAAAGCAAGATAATTATTCTTTCTGCTAATAATTATTTTGCTTTGTTGAATTATTTACTTTTAGTTATATTTATGTATAAACTAACATGTACATATATGTGTGTATGAACAAACGTGTGTGCTTGTCGAGAGATGTATGTAAAATATGTAAAATTTATAAAAATGAGTCATACGTGCGATGTCTATGGAGTGCATTTATGTCTTCAATAATTGAGTTTTTAGAGTAGATGTTACCACTCTGATCAAAATGTTGATGCTTTCAGACATTTTAAAACCATCGTTGGTATTTGAAGCCCATTTTTTATGTACTTTATTATGGTTCTCGTTCTACGAAAAAAAAGACCTGAACTGATGTATTGAGGAAATTACATACAAGAAATGGAAGAATTACTTTTAAGAATGTTAAATTTGGATTTAATAATGTAATAATAACCCTTGCTGACATAGCAACGTTTGCGCATAGAATATTATCATGTCAAATTGTCAATCTTTGTCACTGAATGGCTTAAGATTATTTTGTAGTAAAAGTTATTTTATATAAAGCTCGCAAATCCCCCAGATTCATACATACTCTTATATACACATGCTCATCACAAAAATTAAAATAGCCAGGAAAGCGTTTAAATGTCAGCATTTATACGAAATACATTGCCCCATGCTAATTTGCATATAAATTGATCATCAGTTTATTTTATCCGAGTTTGCTAATCAAACAAAATAGTTTAAACGAAATCGAAATGAAGGTTAAAAAAAGATAAAAGGAACGTTATATGTCGCATATTTTTACCGTTATTGGTTTCATTGTTGTTAAAAGCATCACTGAGAATTGTATCAGCCAGAATTTTCTTTTATTCCCCGAGCTGAAGTTAATAACAAAATAAAATGAGTTTTCAGAAATAACCTATTTTTATAGGTTGCCGTTTGCCAAATACCTCTTTATCTTATCTAGTCTTGTATAGAGACTCTCTGGTATTTACTGTTTAAATAGCAATCGTTCGGAACAGTATAACAAAAAGTATATCGAAATTTACATGTTTAAATATTGAGGGACATAAGGCTGTATTCCAGGCAGTACTCCTCGAAAATAAGGCGCAGGTCCTTTCTTAGTTATTTATTCTATTCGTCGTGTAAGAATCACTTTGTTTCAGAACAAGACTTCTTTGTATGTGATAGTAATTCTACTCGAGATTACTATACGATAAAACCACATTTCTTTGGGGGATTTTTTTTCCCTCTAGATAGTTTGCTTTTCAAGAATTTTCTTGAAATATATCTTTATCGAGGAATACTTCAAACAGTATATTTTTCTGTTTATGCAAGAGTATCTCTGACTGGATTTGATCATCATTTTTTCTTTATATGTATTGACAATCACTCATTCGTAATACTACGAAACAACTGTTGGATAAATATTGAAGTTGTAAGATATAAATTATTATGCATGTATATTCTACATATATATTCTGTATTTTTATTAGATAATTCAGTATGAATATTCTTTTTTGAAAACAATAAAATATGAAAATATTTTAATTTTTTTAAACATAATTATAGCTCTTTAATTTTTGTAAAAGTAGAGTATATCCAAGCGGTTTTGATTTATATAATTACATAGGAATTTATTTTAGAATGTTTCGCAACCTCTGCTGAGGTGAGAAAATAATAAATAATTAGTATAATTGGCAGAATACCATTAATTCTGTACATTATTGTATAAACTTTAATAATTTTACCGCTATTTAAATACTGCACGTGGGTTACAGTAAAATCTTGAGTAAGATACGCACTTCTTTTTCCCATTTTAGTCCGCAAAAATGAAGGTCCGTATTATACTCATGTACCAAAAAAAATGTAGTTTTAAACATTGAATAAACGACGAACAGTAGATGAGCTGTATTCTAGTGAAAGTGATTAAGACTGATAATTTCACAGTACTGTTTGTTTTGAATTAAAAATTTAAGTTTTTTTTATCTACCGAATTTGACGTTTTCGTTTATTTTTATTATAAATTTTATTTATGTTAATAAATATTGGTGCAGTTTATAAATAAAATATTGAAAAGTTATGGGTGCGTATTATAGTCGATATTTAATTTTTCCCGCAAATTTCGCGCAAAATCAAGCATGCGTATTATACACGTGTGCGTATTATAGTCAAGATTTTACGGTATATCAGATACTATAAGTGCAATGCATTGCTTAATGTCCCACTTGTCTGCGTTAAATGACATTGATGAAACTGTATTAAATTAATTAAAAATATATTATCGCATTACAACATTGTACAGAATTTTTTACTGTTTATTCATTAATATAATCGACAGAATTGGTATTTAAGGTTATGGGCACGTTAAATCTGTAGACCGGAAAGTACCTCTATGAGGTCAGAGAGGGTGGAAGAGGGTACGATCCCTCCAGATGTCACCTCTGAGGGTACTCTATCAAAATTGAGGTGGCACCTGGCTAAGTCAGACTCCAACCTTTTGGTGATATTATAAACCGGAGTCGTGCTCCAAAAACCGCTAGCCTATATGGACCTGGTCTAGAATACTTCCGGCCAGGGAGCATTAGAAACAAAAACAACAAGATTTAAGGTTTGGAGGTGGGATAAAAAATGTAGAGATACTTGCAGATTTTGATGATTGTAATTTAAAACTTTTTCAAATACATGTGCGAATGTATGTTGTCAAAATAGCATGTTTGAACTCAACAGGAAGCGAAAAAAGAAAACTCAAATATTTTCGCTTCTTTTTGAATAGACATACATAACTAAATAAAATGTTTCTACTTGATTTAGTTTTTGTTCATATACAGGAAGCAATAAATATTTAAAAAGAAAAGACAATTCGGATGATTTCAATTCATTGTGAAATAAGCTTTTCCCCGGGCATGTTAAAATAAAAACTCTACACGCATTTGCATCGAAAGAATAGCCTTTCGTGGGATGTGAATGCTACTAAATATATAAATGTTACGTGTGTTTGCCCAAAAAAAGAGAGGAAAATGTGTGCAAAAAATGAATCCGGTCATAATTTAGGTAAATAGTTTGTTAAACGTATTATATGTTAGCAATACTTAAAATATATTATAAATAATGTGAATTACAGGCATAATTGTTGGATATAAATCATAACACTCATACACAATATAGTATATATGTATCATATAATATTTATCATAAGGTGTATAGTTCAACTGTAACATTTAAATTAATTCCAACGATTCTAATATTTTTGAAATCGATCTTCATTAATGAAAATTTCAAGAATATTTCAAAACTTTTCTGGAGAATAATGTTTTTGTCTAATGAAAATTTTCTAATTTTAGAGGAGGAAAACTAAAAATTAAAATTAAAATTATGTAACTGAAAAAAATAGTCTAATTTAGTCAATGTAAACGACCTTGTTTTCTACTTAAATTAACCTTGAGATTAATTTACTTGAAAAATTCTTTGTTTGAGTTGCTTCTGGTTACACCATATGAATTTTAATTCTTCAGTAAAATTTATAATGTGTATGTATTTTTATTATTTCTGTATAATAATTTTTTTAACATTTTATGTGAGATATCTATCTGCGCAATATCCTCATACGAGATTCTAAAGTGGTACCAAATTTGTTAGTTCCGCATGGATGAAACTGACAAACCTATGAATCATAATAACTGTATGTAATTATTTGTAGAACTTTAGTCCGAAGTTACGTTATCTTACGAGAGAATATGCTTTAGTTAGGCCAAGTTTTCCCGCATCCGATGAGTGTCCTATTTTACGAGAACGAAAAAAAAAAAAAAAAAACTGCGTTCCCGTTTTCATAAATAGGCCATCCCTAGCATAGTGCATATGTGTTCCGCTCATTGTGTTTGATCTGACACCTTCCATTATATTATCGGAAATTCCTTTGAAATCTGTTTTGCACCTAGTTTGTAGGTTTGAAATGAAAGTATTAGTTCCTACGCTCGATACACTTTGGACGTCTGTTGAAATCAAACATTGAAAATTTATGAAAAAAAAAAATATATATATCCATTGTAGCGCTTAGGGATGTTTTTAGTGATTTGGGTTATATCGTGGGATGAAAATTGATTTTAGTCCAGAAGGGGAAGGAGAGATTAAAAATGTACCGAGTTCTAAGCCTTAGCTGATTTTGGCTTAATAAATAATGACTAATAAAATATACATGTAAGCATTAATACACGATGCCATATTTTTTCCTATAAAATGAATTAAAAGACAAATTTGAATATGGATAGAAACCTCCTTATATTCATTTCAAAAATTAAAATCAATTTCGTAACGTATGTTTTAAAATCATATGAATCATATTATCACAATTTTATGTAACTCCTTAACCAATGTAACCAATTTTATCTAACTCGAAAATGTCAACTCCTTTTGACCATTTTCAAGTAAAAGCTAAGCTAGTAAAAATTCCTTTTTTTCTAGCTCGTGTAAGGTAAAAGCGACATTTTGTATTATAGACAATCAGCCTCGCAAGCATAATATTTACTAGCTTAGATTTTACTTAAAAATGGTTAAAGGGAGTTATAAAATTGTGATAATCTTACGTCCTTTCTTTAAGAGTTCTTTAAGAAGTCCCTGATATTCAATTCGTTTTTTGAACTTTTTTAATTATGATAAAAACCTTTAGGTTCCAAGAAAATTCGCAACGTATATTTTAAATCATATGAATCATATTATCACAATTTTATAAATCCCTTTAGCCATTTTCAAGTAAGATCTAAGCTAGTAAATATTATGCTTGCGATGCAGATTGCCTATAATACAAAATGTCGTTTTTTACCTTACACGAGCTAGAAAAAAGGGATTTTTACTAATCATAGAAACTAACATAATTCTACTGCTCTGAAATCTTAAGTCCTTTCTTTAAGAGTTCTTTAAGAAAGTCATGATATTCAATTCGTTTTTTTAAACTTTTTTAATTAATTATGTTAAAAACCTTTAGGCTCCAAGGAAATTAGTAACGTATTTTTTAAATCATATGAATTATATTATCACAATTTTATAACTCCCTTTGACCATTTTCAAGTAAAAATCTAAGCTAGTAAATATTATGCTTGTGATGCAGATTGTCTAAACTACAAAATGTCGTTTTTACCTTACACGAGATAGTAAAAAAGGAATTTTTACTAATCATATAAGCTAACATAATTCTACTGTCTCTGAAATCTTATGTCCTTTCTTTAAGAGTTCTTTAAGAAGTTCATGATATTCAAATCGTTTTTTAAACTTTTTTTATTAATTATGTTAAAAACCTCTAGGCTCCAAGGAAATTCGTAACGTATTTTTTAAATTATATGAATTATATTATCACAATTTTATAACTCCCTTTTACCATTTTCAAGTAAAAATCTAAGCTAGTAAATATTATGCTTGTGATGCAGATTGTCTATACTACAAAATGTCGTTTTTACTTTACACGAGCTAGGAAAAAAGGAATTTTTACTAATCATATAAGCTAACATAATTATACCATCTCTGAAATCTATGTCCTTTCTTCAAGAGTTTATTAAGAAGTTCATGATATTCAATTCGTTTTTTGAACTTTTTAAATTAATTATGATAAAAACCTTTAGGCTCCAAGGAAATTTGCTAAATAAGCGAAAAATATAATTAAGTAAACTTTTTTGTTGTCGAGTGAGGAAAGTAAAGTGTAAAGGTCTACACGCCTAGAATTTCAGACCTATGAAATAATGTCAACAAGTATTGTCTCAAAGCATGACGAATCCTGATATACCGGCACGTTAGCATGACTAGATGACCTTCACCGCCCCCATTACGAAACAATCCCATGCCGAAACGCAAAATCTAGAAGGCAAAAAGCGGATTCTAGAGAAATAATGTTGTCTAAAGTCTTTTTTCTCACTCAAAACTGACAATACCGAAAAGGTACGTGTATATAATTTTTTCCTTTTATAAAAATCTACACTAAAACACGTAGGCTATCGCATTTCCCGTTCTATGTTGTGAATGAAAAAATTTAAAAAGGGGAATTTTTTGTGCAATTGTTATTTGAATGGAAAAAATTTCTATTAATTTTAGTGTACATTCGTTACACGCATTATAATGTTATTTAAAAGGAATATCATTGCGCTTTGCGCAGCAAAAGGTGCTGTTGAGGCTTATTGAATTTTAATGAATAACCAAAATGGGAACTTTTGCAAAGATTAAAATAGAAAAAGTTTCACAATAGAGGGTTTGATTTCAATCGAATGACCATGTGACGACTTTAAAAAAGAAATGAAATAAATAGTACTAAGTATGATTTTGAATTTTTTTAAAATCAAGGTCACAAAATTAAGCGCTGTCAAGCTTTTTTTCCTCCCCTCATATTATAACAAATACTGTCACGTGGTTTGCACCTATGAACATAATGTAATTCCATAATATATGCAGAGCCTTTTTAAAGTATTTAATAGATATTTTATTAATAAAAATCATCAGTATGTCATTTGATTCGCAATGTCATAAAATGAACCCACTATATGCTTTCTGTCATTTTTTTTTCAATAGACATTTTATTAACAAAATCACAAGTATATCATTTTATTCGCAATATCATAAAAAAGAGCCTACTATATGCTTTCTATGATTATTTCAATCGCTGAATCAAAGCAGATATCACGGGGGCTTATTATCCTATATAACAAATACTGTCACGTGGTTTGCACCTAAGAACATAATGTAATTCCATAACATATGCAGTGCCTTTTTAAAGTAGCTAATAGATATTTAATTAATAAAAATCCTCAGTATGTCATTTTATTCACAATATCATAAAAAGAGTCCACTATATGCTGTAATTATTTCAATAGACATTTTATTAACAAAATCACCTGTATATCATTTTATTCGCAGTATCATAAAAAGTGCCTACTATATGCTTTCTGTGATTATTTCAATCTCTGAATCAAAACAGATATCTTGGCATATCTATGGTGCCCGGTATAAGGGGCTTAAGTCAAAAAAGTTTTTTTTAGATATTTGTTAGTATTGATAAAAAAAAATATTTTGACTTGTATAAAAGGCTTAAGTCTATCAATTTTGTATACAAAAGTACATTTCTTTGTACAAAAGACCCAAGTCGAAATTATTGCTCTGCGATTGGTTAAGCAAATAACTTGGTATATTTAAATCACTGTTTTTGACTTAAGCCTTTTATACCAGGCACCATAGATACTGTAACCTTTTTTTTCAGCTTAAACTTCGCTTTTATCTTCATTTCAACTTAAGTTTCGTATTTATTCTCAAATGTGATTCTCATATGATTTTGATGATTTTCAGTTTAGAGACTATGCGTTATTTTAATTCTAATATATGAGTAAGATGTCCTCAAGTTATGATAGACGTTTAGTTAACATTCTCAAGAACAACAAAACTATTGATTAAAACAAGCCAGATAAATGAGTAAATATCAAATGTATCAGCTCATCAGATTTAACATTCCTTCAGTTATAGTTATCGAATTCTATACTGCCATAAAGATGGTTAAAAGTATTGAAAAGTTAATGAAAGGTTCTCAATATTTTCATAAAAATTTAGACGTGACTATTTCAGTTACTTTTAGTAGATATTTTATCAAACTTTGCAATAAATATCATATAGTAGATTCACAAGCGAAAACGCGTTTGGGAATATTTGAATGGAATATTTCATACTAAATTCCTTTTAAATAAAATTAAGTATCGATATTTACAACTGAAAACGAGCCAAATGTATTATAAATATTACTATATTTAGATTTTAGTATCAAGTTTTGAACAATCAATTCCGTTTTTCGTCTTCAACAGTTCGATTGCAATCTTCAATTAATTTGCTCGTATCAAGCTGCATTCTCAGCTGATTATTAATCAATTTCATCTCTGACCAGCCTCTTTACATGATGTATAAAATTATGTAAAAAAATATCGATATTAAAAGAAAATACCATTTTTTTGAAGCTCTAAAATATCATGAAGAGTGAGAAATGCTGTGAAAATTTTCAACAGAAGGATTTGCCAATACTTTTCAAAGTGAATAAAAACGGGATTTTTTTCGGACTGTTTTTGTAAAAAAAACATAAAAACAGTCTGCCGAGTTGTAAGCATAGATTTTCCTTCCAATAGCTTTTAATTAGGATCTTCAATGATTATCTATAATTGAACAAATATAGCTTGGCTAAGTACGCTACCATAAGTGAGGTCATATATCAAAAACCCAGACTTAACGCGCAAGGGAGAGCAACACGCTTTGTTTCGCATCCATGTGTAAGATGTAGAGATTGCGAAAAATTCTAAACGTATGGTTTTTAACGTTGCTTCTGTAATATAGTTAACTGATTGCTAGTTAAACAAAATAAAAATTCTGTATGCTGTAGGAACTGATAAAACCAGTTTGCTGAAAGTCACGCGTTAGTGCCGGCTGAATCGAAAGAGAAATCTAGAACTATCACACCATGCAATTGCGGTGTTTATATCTATTGCTGTGGTTGTTGCATAATTCGCATTTAACGATGCGGGAGTTACATTTATATTGCTAACATTGTTTCACCTTTCACGTTGCAATTACACACGACTAAAATTTTGTCTTTACTCGCTATTTTTTAACTATTTAACAGGTTTCCACAAATCACAGGTTAAGGTCAGTTGAGAATTCTATATTAAGTAAAAATGGAGCTGAAAGTAACATACCTTTGTTTTTAAAAGTTTATCAAGCATAGGTTCATAGGCGAAGTTTTACGTTTCTTTCAAAAAATAGAATGTTAAAGTTTGAGACAGAAAAGAAACAAAGCTTATTACGAACGTCATTTTCAGTTAAGGCTGTCACCTTTGTTTGCTTAAGTCTGAAATTCCCTACAGAATTTTAAAATAAGGCGCAAAAATTGTAGGAAGGTTAAACAAGTATGAAATCTCAAATTATTGAATCCCGGGAGAAAATGAGTTTAGAAAAGCAAGCAAAGTCGGTTATCTGTTAAAAAAAGTTAAGCTCTGACAAAAATGAAATTATCTATAACAAATTACGCTAAAAGTGGAACGAATTTTTTTTCAATGACGCCATTCAAAAATGTCTTTTAAAAATGTTCGAACTATATAACTATTTAACATCCATATAGAATATTATATAATAGTGCATGTTATATTTGAATCTTATATGCTCAAAATGGACAGAAACTAAAATAAAGTGATTTCATAATTAAGTCTCATATTCTTAGTTTGTGTATATTATGCACAAAACAAATAAAAATAAACACAAACACACCCACCCACACACCCATACACCCACACATCCATACACACGCACATGTATATATATATATATGTGTGTGTGTATATAGAATATATATATATATATATTATATATATATATATATATATATATAAAGGATAAATAAAAGTGAATCTTTCATTAAAATTTGCCGATGATCTATGCATGTTATGAATATTTAAACAAAATAAGGGATGTTTACGTATAGCGGAATTAAATAACTACGAATATCTGATTAGTTAAATGTAAATCGTTTTCTATTGTGTGGATAAACCACAAATATCATAGCCAAACATCCTTACAAATAGAGCATCAAACATAATCTTCACTATCTTATTAATTATGCATAATTTGGACATTTATGTTTAACTATAATATTTTTAAAAATCTTTTATCCTTTTTTAGAATTTTTAATTTTTAGTATTTCTGATACTTTTGACAGATATTTTATTTAACTTTGTTACAAATATATTATATACACAAATGAAAACGGTTGTGACTTTTTGATGGGGGAAAATTAAATTAATATGTTTATGCAAAACCATATGTGCGAACTACATTTATATCATAAACTTAATTTTAATTTTATTATCACATGTAAAACGATCCATTCTTTTTTATTCCCAAAGAACTTTATACCTATTTTCAATTGAATTTATTTGTTTCAAGATGTATTTATTCCCAGCAAATAATTAATCTGAAGCACCACTTACTAGCCTCTTAACGTAATGCAATGGGTGATAGCAAAGTAAGGAAAAAAGTTATCGATACTTAAAGAAAATAAAATTCTTTGAAGCATTGGTTGGACATAAAGAGGAAGAGAAATATCGTAAACGAGCTCAATAAAATGATTAACCAATACTTTTCAAAATAATTTTTTTTTTAAGATAGTTTAGCAAAAATTACTTGAAAAAGTCTGTCGCGTCTTGTAAGTTTTGATTTTCCTTCAGACGGCTTTTAATTAAGAGCTTGAATGATTATCTGTAATTGCTGCATAAATATCGCATGGATAAGCTCGCCTGGAAAGTGAGGTCATAAATCAAAATGTTAGACTAATTTAAAGTAAGGCTATACGTATTGCACTTCATACATGCGTACGATATCGAGTTGTCTAGCTGATCTACATGCTTGCTTTTGTTTTCGCTCGTAGTACATGTCACATAAAGGTCTGAAACCCTTACAGCTAGTAAGGTTAAACAGAATAAAATGCATTTCCTCATTAACTATCAAACGATCGTCACTGACAGATAAAACCTGCTGTTAATCATGCGCTAGTGCTTTACCGATGATGAGTAGAGCTCTTCAGTTAGAGTGTTTATCTCTGTTTTAACACTTAGAAAGTGAAATGGAAAACTAATAAAGCCCCTGGCTTTGATTTAGCGACAAATCCATATTTCCGAGGAAGCATTGCGTAGGGATTAAGATCAAGTATTCTGTTACATGAATATTACATACCTAACAAGAAAACTGCCTCTATATCTATCTATAAATACAATGTCTCCCAAAAGTAATCGGACTCAAATGCGTTTTAAAAAAGGATAATCTCGATTAAAAAAATTAGCAAAAATGAAAAAAAATTACATCGTTCATGTTTTTAACATTTAATTTTGCATCTAATTCAGACTTTTCTGTACATTTCATAGAGATGATTTGATATCAATTAAATATAAAATGTTTGCTACACGCAAGGGAAAAATTAGTCATAAAAGGGATGGGACTTTCAAAGTTCAGTCAATCGAAAAATCCAAAACTTACTTTTTACAATATTTTCTTGTAATTGATTAGATTACTTAAGGTTTTAAAATGTGGTTGCAACTTTTCAGCATGGATTCAATAGTGTTATACAAAATGGTTTTATGGCATTTCTGGTTCAGTTTTGAGGGTCTCATCATTGTCGGTTTCGAGAAATATTTTTTCTCTTGAATTTGTAAACTAATTTGTAAACCTGCTTGTAAACCAAGAAGTTTGTATTGGGAGACTAAGGAAGCATTTTTATTGCTTCGGGGCAATTACAGATCAGACAAATAGACCACTGTATTGATAAATGGGAAATTTTACGGATTAAGTTTATAGGATAAAAATTTGAATTTAAGTTTAAAATATTTAGGTATTTGTATTGATTCATTACAGCAAGAAACTAAAAATTTCCGTTCCCCATATACTCTACCTTTTTTTGGACCATGTTTCAACGTTGAAACCTGGTTCTGTTTTCATAAAACATCTGTAAGTCTTCCTCACGCCATTATCCAATCATCCGATCACATGCTATGTTCGTTAACATTGTATTTGCATTATGTATTCGTTCACTTATTCCAGTATTCAAAATTTCCTTTTTCATCAGCATTGTGAAAAGAAGCTTAAAATTGTGGTTGCTGCCTCCACTAAAGATATCTTCTCTTAGTATCCAATTATATCTTGCAAATCTTATCATCTTCCGTGCGTCACTTGGACTTAGAGACACTGTATGACTCATGTAGTTCTACTTCAAGTCTCGGAATACTCGGTCATGGCTTTATTTTAAATATTTCTGAAAATAATTCATCTTATTCAAAGAGACAACTCTGATGTTCGTGGAGGTCTTTCTTTTGTTTTGCACTGTTTGATAGTTTATTATCATAATATTGCGACCGAAATACTGAGTGGTTTTTAGAAATTCTTCAAATAGATTTTTCCCTTTTCTTTATGCGAATTAAGACCTTATTTACAGTTTTCTAACTCTTTCTTTTTTTTTTTTTTGAATTCCCCCTGAAACGGAAATTTAAAATTACAAAATTTCCAAAAGAATTTCGATGAATAATTCAAGCTGACGTCTTCTAAAACGTTGCACACTTCATAAATAAATAAATAACACTAAGTTATCATTATGTTCGTTCCAAAAATGATATCACAAAATTTTCTGAAGAATAAGCTGTCACAGATGTGCCCGAAGACTTTTGAGAGATTATTTTCCCGCTTTTCAACACAGAAAATTTAAATTAGATAACGCTTTTTTTCAATAAAATAATTTATTGAAAAAAGTCATAATTCAACGAAATACATTTCCTAGAGCGACTAAGGTGGTATTTATTTTTGAAAAACCAAACATGTCCAATTACTTATGTCAGACAATGTACAGGTATTTGTATTGTAAAAAAGCATTTTAACTTATGTATTATACGTAAGCATAGAAGGTGTGACGATATATATATATATATATATATATATATATATATGTGTGTATGTATATATATATATGTGCATATATATATATATATATATATATATATATATATATATATATATATATATATATATATATATATATATATATATATATATATATGTCTGTGTATATATGTATATATATATATATAGGTAGCCCTCCTACATCACGGCATCTTACAATACGGTTTCGCTCTAACACGATAAGATAAATTGCGGGAACCCTCATATAACACTGCAACCTGCAACACGGTTTCGCTCGAACACGATAAAAAAATTGCGAAAACCTTTGTACAACACTGTACTTCTATAGCACTATATAATACAAATTTTGTTTAACATATTTAAAAACTAAATCACCTTAAAATAATGACGGGAAGGAATAATGAACTATAGTGGCTTTACATGAAAATGTATAAACAAATTATAATTTATTCATTTATAACTCTATAAAATTTCAAGAAGGCCTAAGCTTAGCTGAAAATCTTGAATCATTTTCCCTGAATGCAGAAAGAAGCCGAAAATTCAAAAGGGATCTGCAAAATTGTCTATCTCCATACCGTGAATATGCAATGACCTTGTAAGAACCAGCAAATAAACCAAAATTACAGATTTTTTTGAAGAGAATAGAAAGTGCAAAAAATCTAAATGAAGAAAAAGCTTCTGCAAGTGAAGGTGATATCGTTCAATCGAAAAAACGTTCTCGTACTGAGCAATGACGAGGAAGAAATTTATTAAATTAAGGTCGCATTAAATGAAAATAATATTTTTTTTTTTGTTTCTTTTCGTTTTGTGTTATACATACATTTATATTTTTAATAAAAATTAAGTTTACGGAATTAAAAAAAATGGAATTAAAAAAAATGTTTGTTTTTAACAAGTTTTCAGAACGTAACGCCCCTTTTTGAACTGTCTCTGGGTCTCATATAAGACGGTTTTACACAACACGACATTTTCTAGGAACCTATGTATCGTGTTATAGGAGTGTTACCTGTATATATATATATATATATATATATATATATGTGTGTGTGTGTGTGTGTGTCCAAGCAAATGGGGTGGGTGAGTGTGGGGTGTTAAGTATAGGTAATAGGTGTCATTGCGTGTATATATAATGGTGTTAGATTTACATAATATTCCTGAAATTTTAAATTTAAATTTAGTTTGCTCTTTTATTTTATGAAATTTGGCTTCATGTTTATGATCATTTATCGCATAAATGACACGTACCTGTAATGCAAACACAAAAAAACTCTTAAGCCATAATATATTGGTTTCCGATTAATTTGTTCAAAATGTCACTTTGAAGTATAATACTGTGTATCTTTGAAGTTATTATCACAACAAAATAAATTTATTTATAAAATTTCAAGTTGATTATAGGGAGGAAAATGAAAATGAATATTTTTAAAATAATTTTTAAAGCTTTATTTAACCTAAGAATTTTAATTTCTAATACTACCCTTCCTTTATAATGAGAAAAATTTTAATCATTTAATATTAAGTCAATAAACATGTTTACAACAGGTAAATATCATGTGTATTTAACATAATTTAATGCTCAGTTTTTTTTAAAGAAATAAAAAAATATATTTCAGCCGATATCATTATGAATAATGAACACAAGTCACATACACCCATACGAGTGAATGTTTGCGGTACATTTCGTAAGCCAGTGCGCAGGAATCATGCATGCTCAAACATTGGGACCGATTTGGATCTTGTGATAAGGATTTTTACTAAGAGTCGACAGAAACCTCTAAACGACATTTAAAATCTATTCTTAACAGGTATTTTAACCGCAAAAAAAAAGAAAGCATATTTGGTTTCATAGCAGTTGCAACAAGGAAATCCCAATGAAAATAGAACTTCGACCCTTTCACATTCTATGGTAACTTACTCGAAAGAGAAAATAAAACATATAATTCATAGAAATTTTCCCTTCTCAGCTTCTTGCAATACCAGCGATTACTAGAGAAGAGATGGGTTTTTTAAAAAATTACATGAAGAGGCTTTAATTGAAAATTTATTTTATGACATGGCAAAATGAAACAAAAAATGTCGGAATACATGCGTAGCTGCAGAATTAACTAGATAAATATATTGGAATTTTATTTCTGCTCGCACAGATGAATATTACCGATAAAAATGATGTTGGTTTCCATAAGAATTGAAAAGAGAAAATTCTGACGGAAAGAAAATTTCTTCCATTTCGATTTTTTTGGTAACAAACAGATGAAAATGAGGCATAAGAAGCATAAAAACCAAGAAGTTTTCAGTTATATTCTGAGCATAGAATTAAAGACCGTCAAAGAAAGAAATATGTTTAAAATAAACGTATTAAATTTTTTATATTATATTAATTTTACAATAAACTGATATCTAACAGAAATAATTCAGTGTATATGCGTCTCTGCAAAATTTTCTTAAAAAAAAAAATACATTGAAATCCCTTTCACTTTCTAATATCAACCTAAACTCTGATGTTTTAACACATAAATAAAAAAATGTGGCTTATTTTTACCGATAAATAACTAAAGTTCTTAATCAAATGCTTACTTCCTCTTAAACATATTTTAGAGGACAATCCACATGTGCCATAAACACATTCATAATTTTGTCTGCTTCGTGATTTTTTTCTGAAGTAATCTCCTGCTTATCGATGGGGGAGATGTTTCTTCCAAAGGAGTTCACGAATTTTTAAGTTTCGTAGTAAAGAACATTTAAAAGCTTTACATCCTTGATATTGACTCAACACAAATATCTTATCACCAGAACGCCCAAACTTGTTATACCAAAATGTGGTTGTAAAATAGGGTTAAAAATCAACACGAAAGAATAAAAATATGAATTTGTTGTAAGAAAACAATACTATCTTGAAGTTCATCATAAAAAGATCATAGAATAGACTGGTGATCTAGAAGTATAAACAAACCCATCAGAAAGCAGGAGGTCTC
Source organism: Dolomedes plantarius (assembly GCA_907164885.2). Classification (NCBI taxonomy): domain Eukaryota; kingdom Metazoa; phylum Arthropoda; class Arachnida; order Araneae; family Dolomedidae; genus Dolomedes; species Dolomedes plantarius. Next base: position 66,486,315 of record OU015496.1, on the reverse strand, counting down.
GAGTTCGATTCATGAGCCAAACAAGTTGATTTAAAAAGTAAGAAAATGAGAGTTTAGAGCGTGTAAGAACGCATTCCATTATCGCGTATTACCTTTTCCAATGATAGATGTTTTGGGTTAAACTAACATAATTAACGTAATCTGATTCTTTTAAAAGACAGAGTTAATTTTCTAAATGTAAAATACCACCAAATATAACTTTCATAATGTGTAAATATTTGGGACAAATTTCCTCAAAGGGGGAAAAAAATGTTGAAATTTTTAAAAATTCTGTTTAAAGAAATAAAATCAATTTGCAATCTTATATTTATTCCCCGTGTAATAAAATTGTAAAAGGATATTGTCGATATTTCGTTGCTTTCTGTCCAATTAAAAATTAATTTACAGAATTGCAATAATAATAATAGGAATGTAAAATACATCTGACATTTCAGAAAATACGTCTTTTAATAATGATTCGAGAAGCTGTTCAGATTAGTCTGAATTTTACTGTGGCTTCCTGGAGTCCAAAAAATCTTTTCCGGAAAAACAAATCTAGAGAAAGTAACATTCTTTGCAGAAGAACAAATACTTCAATTCTGCGATTCTACAGAATGTTCTTTCCCGAAAACTTTGATCCAATTATTTCCAAGTTTCAAAATACGCACTCCCGATGAAGAACCATAAAATCCCTTGATACGTTCCTTAGCGCATAATTTTTTTTTTTTTTAACAAGAAGAAGAAAATTAAATTTCTATCGCCAATAAAACACTAAATGAGCTAGAGTCGAAATCTCATCCTTTAAAAATTTATCAAAAACCACAGTATAGATGAAAACTTTTTAAATCTACTGATAGCTAAATCTGTAAAGACAGAAAATTCAATGTAAGGGTTTTCGGTACCGAATGCATAAAAATAAAATTTTACCGAGAGCAAGGGAGGAAGGATTTAAGAAGCAAATTTACTGGACCATTATTTATTACTACTTATAGGATGAAATATAACATTTATTATAAATATTTCCTCATCTCTAAACAACAAATTTTCTATTGAAAATTGGATTTAGTAATTTCATTTCTTCCAAAATTATTCTTTATGAATAGGGAAAATTTTACGAGCACTTGCATTTAAATTGGTTTATTTTTTTATAAATATTACATCTACTAAAATTTAAAGTTTGATAATTCTAATTTATTGAGAAACCGAGCTCACTTGCTAAATAACTCTTTGAAAAAAAAATTAAAGTAGTTTATGTTATTTTTATTGACCAACAAAAATGAAAATCATAGAAAACCAGCTTGACAATTTAAACTTGATACTTCTCAAACATTTACAGAGATGTTGACATTTGAAAAATAATGAGATAAAACATCGGACTTTTAGGAATGAAGTAGAAAATAGAGCTGCTAGAAGATAAGGATGAAAAGTTGGTTAAAAATAGAGGAAATGGTATCTTGTGTCAGGGATACATAAAAATTATGTCAAAAAGGCAAATGTTTCTTCTGTAAAAACTATTGAAAGTTCGGTAATTTTGTTACAAAATTCTTAGCAATACGCAATAATGCAAATAAGATTATTGCACGTTTAAATATCAAAACAATTGGATAAAATTTTTGAATGTATATGGACATTAAGGTACTATAAACGTCTAAAGAAGGAATATGACGTATGACCTCTGACGAAAATCATTATAATAGTGGTCAACTAAATAAGACTCGACCTCTTCGAATTTTTAACAAAATACAGGGCTAAACTATGAAAGTTTGATTACTTCACAAACTCGGTGTTCTATATTTCAAGATTACAGGAATAATTTTAGTTACAATTGCGTTAAAAAGTAACAAATATGTTTAAAGGGATACCTTTTAAAAAGTCATGATTAGTATTTCTTTTAATGTCTAATGCAATAACCAGTAAATTTCAATAAAGCTCTATAAACGTGAATAAATGTGCTGGAATAAAACTGAATCTTTTTGTAAGTAATAAATCTATAGCATACAGTTAAGTTCACTGTTGATTAAATTTATTCTAGTAATTGTTAAATAAATAAGAACCCTCCGAATTAAGTTTTCTTGAAATTCGCAAAAAATTATTTTGTCTGACACAGATTGTTTAATAACTTTGTTTAAAAGTTTTGTATTTCTAGATTATTAAAAATTGTAATAAACATTCTATTAAAAACACAAAAGTTGACCTTAAAGCTTACATTCAAAAGAAATTAATAGAAATATTGAGTTTAATTTTTTTTTCTTCAACAGGTCGGAATAGGAAGTGCAAATGATAGCGCAATCAAGAGTTGTTCACTTCATTCGAAAACAATTGACCTTAACGAACAAATGAAATGATAGAGTTGAAGTTACGCCTGCAGTGATTTTTTTTAAAAATCTTGAAATGGTGTGTCCGTGACATAATAGCCACTTCCACAGTGAAAAGAAAAGCTAGTCCAAATCAATTATCAAAGTCCTCAGATCTTATTTCCTATTCCTATCAAGGTTATATCTAGTGTTAGGAATATTTTCATTAATAAAACTTTAAAACTATTGCAAGCCTCGAGTCAATTATAAATATCTACAGGTGCATACTGAAGAATCTCGTTAGATGTTTCAAAATTTACATCACTCGCTAACAGAGCTAATGCATAAAGAGCAATTACCCTAAGCCATTCAGCCTCGTTTAAATTCATGTTCATATGTATTCTCACTGAAATCCATTAAAGGAGAAACATTCCAACCTCTCATTTCAGTCCCACGTAGACGAATATAATCTTCTCTTCGGGATTTACTGAATCAAGATGATATATAATGTGTCAGAAATATATTGCTTTGAATTTATTGCGATATATTGACTACCACTGAAATGCAATAAAGGAAATCATTTTATAACGATCTGATAGAGATTTGCTCAAAAATATTAATGAAGAAGTTTGTTATTTTATAGTACATGATTACTAATTTTGACTGCATAAGTGTATATCAATATTGAAAAAAGTTATGAAAAGAAATATAACTCTAGAATCCAGTGCACATTTGAGGAAATTAAATCAAAATCTGTGACCAAAGAACCTCATCAAGTCTTTTTTAAAAATACAATTTGGAAAAATTTGCACACATCCTGTGTACCCGGTAGCCTTGGACTTAGTATTTGCCCTTGATACGTTTCTTCGGTAAGGTACAGTCGATAAGTAAGCTGGACGGAAAGGAATTCCTAATTTGGAATTTCTCTAATGTTGGCTGGTGAGTGACAACGTGCAGTCATCCTGTCTACAACCGGAAGCCTGTATACACAGCCGTCTTTTACGAACTGCGGTGCAAACTTTAGCGTGCTTTACATACAAAGTTTATAAGTTTTACAATTTAGAAACTTTATCTTTAACTATACTGAAATATTTGTTCTTGTTATGTAATATAAATATGAATGCCTTATCTATATATATAAAACAGTTCCGTAACTGACTAACTCACTGACTGCCTGACTCACTGAAATACAACGCACAGACACAATCGCTGGACCTAAAGGGCTGAAATTTTGCATGGCGATTCTTCTTAAGTGTAGAGGTGCACTAAGAAAGATTTTTGAAAAATTCTTCGTAGATTTTTTAAAATTAAATTTTTAAGCTGTTTTGTAACTTTTTTTAAGTTTGCATTTAAAATAATAATTTGAGGGTTATGAAATTTATATCACGAGAAAGATCATGAAATTCCTTTAAAATGAAATCTTTTTCGAATCTTTACCTTCATTTTCTGATTTTTGGTGAATTTTTAAAGATTAAATTTTAGAATTTAATTTATTAAATGCTGATCACGTGATTTCTTTTTCTGGTACTTTAAATAAATTTATCGCCACGTCCATAACAATGAAATAGGCAAAAAAATATTTTTTCCCTTGCTAATGCGGCAGACGATTAGACATTATCCAAAAAAATATTGAAGTACAGTAAAAGATATGTTCCTCAAACTGTACTATATTAACTGCACTATATTCTTTAGTATGTCCTATTAGATTTAATTTGAATATTTTCTTCTTCATTATTTTGTCTATAAAAATATCGCTTAATATTTTTTTATAAATATATTTTTTTGCTTTTTGTTTACATCAATTGTATACATTGATCGTCGTATTTATCATACATACATATATTTATTTATTTATTTTTTTTTGGCATTAATTGCATACATTGACCGTTGTATTTAATTTAAATGTACTCCGTAGCGAAGTGCGGGTTTTCAGCTAGTTATGCATAAAATTAAAAACATGCTTGATATATTCAATTTAGTAGAATGGCTGCAAAGGAAAATTCAACTAAGCTGATAATTATTCTCCAGAAGGGAGTAAAAAGAAAGAGAGAAAAAAGAAAATCACAGCTCCGCAACTGGATGCAATAAAAATAAAGTCCGATTTTTATCCGTTTATCCAATTCTGTTGGAAATGTTGAGTCCCTTTTATAAAGGCTTCCCTCGCTACATTTTGTTTGATTTCTTCCTCTCGACTCGACGAAGCGCGTAAACATATCAGACAGCTGCGACGTATCAAACGTCGATAATCGACAGCGGAAAGAGAGAGGGAAGGGTGGCAGCTTCTGTCTGCTATTGCTTCCTATCCGCATGGACAGTTGATATGATGCAACTGGGGTAGCACTCTTTAAAATGGAAGAGAGAAAAAGCCGCTTAGAGATGCACTCCTTTATTAGACACATTTCTTAACTTTATACAGCAAAGATTTCCAAACTTTTTCTTGTTTTCAGCTCCCTTGGGAATGAGATTAGAAACTTGGGGTTCCCTTGTAAGAATTTTAGTTAAAAAAAATTTTTTTTCAATATTAAACTCAAGTGGAATATAGTATATCAGGAACATGTTAAATTTGAGTTCATGTAACTTACTCCATTGCTACATTGCTAAATTTACCTCTGGAGGTGCAGGGTCAAATGTTCCAGTCTCGTCACTTGACTCGGTTCAAAATTACGGGGCCGGTCCTTCAGCCAAGTCGGACTCCGACCTTGGTGCTATTAAAAACCGTAGCCACACCACTTCGCCCAATAGCCGTTATGAACTTGAACTGACAATATACTGTCGTTCAAGGGGCATCAGTCACAACAACACACACACACAACAACACTCCATTGATGATTTTATTCATTTATTAACCCCTCAGTGGGCTCGCCCGTGTACAAAATGCAACATTTTCGTAATTTTTAATGGTTTGTTTTTACATGTAAGATTTGAATGTTCTAAGCAGTTTCTATTTATAGCTACACCCTTTCTAATGCAGGTCTGATTTTCTGACCCCTGTATTCCTTTCCATTCATTTGTTAGTCGTGATTTAACCGTGGTAAACCAGCGATTATACTGGATTACAATACGACAAAAGTAGGAGTTGATGTAGTCGATCCAATGTGCAGATATTACACGGTATCCCGAATATCACGAAGATGGACAATCTCATTGTTTTTTAAGGTTTTTGGACATAATAGGAATCCATTCGCAAGTTGTCTTTAGATCCAACAAACCGGACAATTTTGAAATAAGGCGATTGTATCTGCATTCTTTGGCCTTCAATTATAAATATATCTCAATATTATCAACATGTTATATCTTGTCATAAAACTCAGAATCATTATTTTCAATTTCAAAAGAAAAAGGTTATTACAAAAGGAATAGTCAAGGTTGAAAGAGACGTTGCACTTTGTGCCACGTTCGCCTGCTGGTGTTCCAAAAATTGGCGCGTCAGCTGAAGGGTTAAAAAACATAAGTAGCAAACACTAGAATAGGATATATTAATACAGTCTCAAAAACAGCCATGGGATTCAGTATAGTATTACGCTAGAGGACTACAATATAAATCGCTAAAAAGAGTTTTGTCTTATTAATGTGAGACTTGCGATTGACGCTTACAGCACAAATGTTTTATATCAATCCTGGCAGTTGTGGGCGTGAGGGTAGCCTATTCATCCTAAGGAATGAGTGCATCGATTTGTGTCGAGGCGTGACAGCAATTAATTCAACTTAATATTTATTTTAAACGAGCCCTACTGATATTTTTTGTTTTCCAAAAAAAAAAAAATAATAATAATAATAATCTCACGGTACCCTAAAGTGCTGTGGCATAACGGTTATGAATCACTGTCATACAGTGTTGATTTTTGGGAGCATTTAAGTCATTATCGAGCTCAATAAAATCCCCGTGAACTTCACGGTAAAAGAAGTCAATGCAAAATCAGATGTCCCAATTCTCCACTTTGTGAACGCTTTCATATGTTCCCATCCTGTGTATAAGAATTCAACTGTTAACTTCAACTGTTAACAACTGTAACACGTTAGATACTTATGTAACTGTTCGTCACATAAGTATCTAACGTGACGAACACACGAATGCAATTAGACCGTGTTTCCCAAGATGTAAATGTTTGAGTACAGGTCTGTTATAAACATGACCGGGGATTTCGTATGTAGATGTGTGATGTTTTTTTTTGTTCTGTGTATATGTATGTATGAACTTATAAGTAGTTAAAACCAATAACACAGTAAATAATGCAAACAAAGAATTGAAAAATGTTTGAACATTATTTTTATTAATAGCGTCAGTAAAACTAATAAAATGGGTAAAATTTTGATAGTTTTTTTTTTGTGTGTGTGAGAGAGCCACTAATGAAAGAAATGCTGATAAAGTTTTATCCTTTTTCCATCCCTCTTCTGTTAGGTCGTAATTTTTGTTTTCATTTAATGCTTTCTTCTATTGTTCGGAGCTACATTTTGTCTTTACATCTGGTAGGTACTTTATTTTATTGTGACATTCCTGCATATTGTAAGTCTCTCTGATATTTTGAGCCATCTGGAAAGCATATTTTTTCATTTTAATCTATCTGTCTATCTCTCCCTCTCTCTCTACACACACACACACACATATATATATGTATATATATAATATATATGTATGTATATATATATATATAAATTTATATATATATATATATATATGTATATATATATATATATATATATATATATATATATATATATATGTATATATATATATATATATATATATGTATATATATATATGTATATATATATATATATATATATATATATATATATATATATATATAAATATATGTATATATATATATGTATATATATATATATATATATATATATATATATATATATATATATATATATATATATATATATATATATATATTTATTTATTTATTTATATACATAGCTCGAGTTGGCTCGAGTTCGAATCCAGGATAAGGTACAGACGTTCCAGTGGTGAATAAACCATAATTCCCTCATAGGGAGCTATGTTGGTCCCCCTGTAGGCTGCTCCCATAGTAAAGTAGTCAACAAACTTCAGGGTAAAGTCCCGAAAGCAAAGTACCTACCCCGATGGAAACCAAAGGAAGAAACATTTTTTTAATATTACACTCTTTGTAGAAAAACTTAATTTAAGTATTAAAAACTAAAGTGATTTGAAGTTTGAAAATTTTATGTTGTATTCACTTAGCATATGAACATTTTATGTTTTACTTTTACGAGTCCAAAAAATATTTGTTCTTTCATTATGAATTGAAGAAAAATGTTGTATATTATATTTTTGATATAGACAAAATATATATGATTAGCGTTTTGCAGTCTTAAAATGATGAAAACTATTTAAAAAAAGACAATTAAAAATTCAGAGACCTTGGTTTTCATGAGATATTTTCAAAAACTAATAATTAATAATTAATAATTTTTTATTGCTTAAAGACGCGTAATGTCTTTTTTTAAAATCCCACACTGAATTTTAAAACAAAAATCCTTGAAATTTACATTCTTTAAATGAATAGCTAATTACAAGGAATTTAAAAAAAAATTGCAGCTCATGTTTTGTTTTATTAGCATGATGTAACTACTTTTTATTTACACGCTAGTGTATTGCATATATTTTTTATCACTATGTTTCTGTTTGAAGCAAAAAAAAATTAGTAGCTGCTAAAACCTTGTGAATTTTATGCCTATGTATTCAATTAAAATAAAAAATCGTTGAAACTCGTTGAAATTTGTGTCACTGAATGTGAGTCATACAATGGGTTTCATGCAAAATTACACCGTAGCTGGACATACCTTTTTCGATTTTACTTTAAATCGAAACTTCAAACCAACAAAAGTGTTCACGAAATAAAAGTGATACTTGAACATTTTAATTGGGGGAAAACCTGCTTGACAGTGAATTGCCCTTGGTTTTGTCACCAGATAACTTTCATAAACGAGGTCATTCTTATGCATCAGTGAATGTAATGGAACAATAAAAAATGTTTAGAGAAAAGAAGATTAAAATGTAATTTAAAATTTTTTATATGCAGATATATGTGTGCAGTGGTATGTAGATATGCATGAACATATAAATAAATAAATAAATAAATATGTGTGTATATATATGTGTGTGTGTGTGTGTGTGTGTGTGTGTGTGTGTGTATTGCGATCAACAGAACTTCCGAGATATTTGTGATTTTGTATTTGGGGATAAAATGTATTTCCACTCAAAATGCATCCTTCGTTATTTATAGAGTGAATCTATAATTAATTAAAAGTTACCTGAATAGATGAATTATGAGAGTGCCTTAAATTAAATGCGACCAGTTAAATAATCCAAATGTATCTAATTTGAACGGAAATCTTTCGCCACCTGAAGGTTTGACAAGACAAATATGCATACATACTCTGTGGAAAATATGTAAAAGTATTTAAAAAGTATGTAGAAAACCTAAAGATTAATGCGAAATTTAGTTTTTCTAAAAAAAATGCTTCAACCTTTTTTCAGCACTATGTTGTACTGCCAGAAAAAAATTGGAGGAATTTAAATTATTACATATGAATTCAACCAAAACAATATCGGTAAATTTAACCTTAAAATGCATATTAGTTCTTCGTTCTTCACTTATGAAACACAATTAATGATTATTTCGAAAGATTTTTCCTTTTCTGCTATTATTCCTTAATCTGTATTTATAAAAAGAAAACAATTTAACGCTTTAATAATACGCAAAATTAAATATAATGGTGGATGAATAATGTGGTATTACAAAACTGGCTAATGACAGAGCAGAAGATTATTAGTATTGTTCATATTTGAAGTTGAGATCGTATTACAGTGACTTGAAATGATGTATTTATATCGCTCATCCTTGACCTGCCAACATGCTTTACGCCATGGCTGATTCGCCGAGTCTGATGAACCCCCCCCCACACACCTAGCAAGAAACCCAAATGAACCATTAAGCAATACAAACCGTGAGAACACGATCAGAATTGAAACTTAAGAGTAAAACCACTTTGCTTAAGGCGAAAACCTGTCTTATTACCATAGCATTTTAGTAACCCCGTAACCGCTATTCAGTTTCACTTTTACTCGGCGGAGAAGCTCAAAATACGGTTGCAGTGATTCAGCCGCAAGCTCTTATATATAATAGTAAAAAAAAAAAAAGCCGTTGAAGCAGCATGGGAGGACTCGCAAAAAAAAGATTGACATTTTGAAACTCTTTGTTTTTGGCAAGAGCAATATAATAAATATATCCTCTATATTTCACCTGAAATATACCACGAACACTCATTATACTTAAAAAAATGTTGTTGAACAGATAGGTAATTTTACGGTATTTTATAATGATAATAATAATAATAATAATAAAATAATAATTATTATAATTATTATTATTTTCAATGTTATTTATACTGTGTTCAGTTTTTAAACTGATTTTGGTTAAAAAACATTCGCAAATTTGACATTTTTACTTTTCAGCTTTACTGTTTAAAATTCTTTACTTTCCACAAGACAATTTGATATTTTTCCTTTTCAGCATTTAGTGATTTATTATAAATGTACATATTTTATGTTTTACTTCTCAGATATTTTTTTGCTCCATTGAGGAAAGACTAAATCTAGCTGAATTCTGGGAAGTGTATTATAAATTTATATATTTTTATATTGGGTTTTATTTTTATTCATGTGTATAACATTTAGCATTCTTTTTTTTCTATGTTATTTACACTGTATTTAGTTTTTAAATTGATTTTGGTTAACAAACATTCCACAATTTGACATTTTTACTTTACAGCTTTTAGTGGTACAATGATGAAAGCCTGCATCTACCTAAATTCTGAGATGTGTATAACATTTCCCAATTTTTTACTATGTAATTTATACTGTATTTAGTTTTTAAATTGGTTTTGGTTAATAAACATTATTAAAATCCTGGGCAATGCCGGGTACTTCAGCTAGTAAGTATAATAATATTATTATTATAATAATTATTATTTAATTATAATTTTATGCTATTTTATTTCATTATTTTATAGGAAATTTTATGTTTTTTTATGGATATAATATAAATATATCGTATATATTTCACCTGAAATATACCACGAACACTCATTATACTTTATTTTTAAAAAAGTTGTTGAACAGATAGGTAATTTTATGTCTTTACTTTCCCGATTTTTAAAAGGGCAGAGTTAAGAAATGTTACATAAATAATTCTGTGTCATAGAAGACTCATACAAATTTAAATATGTGTCATGTTGTAAATTGTTTTGAAAATATTCATTGTTAATATGAAATTAATAAAAATGTCTTTTGTATGAAAATTGGATCAGACACTAGTGGATAATTTAGCACAGGATTACGTATTAATATTTTTATCGATGTTAATTCTGTCGTTGAAATGTCGGAACAAGTTAAAAGCTTTGAAAATAAATATTCTTAACAGCAAATAATTCTTATCATTTTTTTTAAAAACAATATTTGACATTTTTTTTTTGCAAAATCAAAAGAATATAAAAATTTAAAATGAAGTAAAGTTACTTATTTGAAAATTCGTTAATAAATTTTTCATATCTATCCTAGAAAATTTAAAATTACCAGACACACAGATGAAGTTCATCACTCTTCATCAGTGCAGCCAGATTTTAATGCTTCCTCATTACTCGTCCTATGAATGAGCTCGACGGTCTTCGCAAATTACGATTGATTTACCTTATTACGTTTTGACAACGGAAGGTAGCTTATTAAATATAAATCTGAGTAACACTAGTCATTATTACACCATAATAAAACTGCAATAAAATAATTCATTTAAATACACTGAAGCATCTACTGTCGAAAATTTGCTTGGTTGAAATTACTTTATCATAGACAGATCGAAGTTAAAATTCCTTGTTTACCGTCAAAATCACAATTTTTTTTTCTTTTTCCGCATATCAAAACAAAAACAATACTTTCAACTGCAGACGTATCGCTGGCTCAATATGAGTTATCCTCCGAAGCAGTCGTATAGCCTCATATATTTTACCACCAATTTATTATTGGTATTTTGACAACCAGTATGCGGGCCCAATATAATTGGAAATCCTTCCACTACTCTTTTATTTGAACAGCTATCGGAGAGCCTTCTCTATTTTCAAAAGTATTTACGGCATTCTAAAATCTCGCTTCATAGAATCCGAGAATATCACGAAAAGAACTTCAAACAAAATTTGAAGAAGGTATGAGGATTTCGTTTTTTCATTTAAAATTTTGATGGAACTATATTTCAAAAGTTTTTCAATCCTCACGTAAGAGAAGGTAATACAGATTATTTGACTTCTTCCCACCCAACAGCAATTGTAATTTTCTTAAGGATAAAAAGCTTGTATCACTATTTTCTTCCTCAGAATACTGCAGCTTGGAGTTTATTTTCAGTCGTTTGATGCAAAGTTATCGAAATGCATTTATAGAGTTTTTAATATTAAGTTCTTCAGTATCAATGTTTGACTTTTAAAACTGAAAGAAACGCGTTATGTCATTGTACTCCGTTATTAGAATTTTGACTTTTCTTTTATAGAAAATATATTTAAATGACAATGAGCTCATTGCTATTAACGAATTTAATTTGAAAAAGTTATTTTTTTATAATTATTTATATTTAAAAATATGAAAAAAATTATTTATTGAAATGTTATTTTTATAAATTTATTTATCGCTCAGCACTTTGATAAAAAAAAGGTAGTACTTAGTTATAGATGAACTTTCTGGAAAACAAATTACTTTTCACAACAAATTACAGAATTTTGGAATATTACTTTTCAAGCTTTCATTTATGATTATTTCCACTCAACTGAGAACAATTCATCGTGTAAGGGAACACATTCAAAAAGACGAATCTCCCTTACATACCGGGATGGTCTATGAGTAAGGGCGCTGGCTTTGATATTCTGGAGGGTTATCATGAAAGAAACAGCAGCAATAATGATTGTGGGGAAAGTATTTTCAGGAGGTACAATGAATAATAATAATTACAATAACAGTAGTAGTAACAGCTGCAATAAGTAAATTTGCGTGGCGAGCAACATACATCGTCGGAATTAAAAACAAACATCTTGTCGCTGGCAGCAAAGAAACATGCAGAGAACGCAAGAGAAGGTCACGTGTTGTTGAAACGTTTCCTTTCGTAATATGTGCTAATGTCATCGATTTATAATGCCTCATCTTTAAATATCATTGATAAATAAATACTATTCGAGACTATAAATTGTAAAAATATTAATACTAAAAATTTTTTAAAAGAAATTTTAAGAGAACGTAAGTTGCCAGTAAACTTTTACTTGCAATTATAATTCACATATAAGAAATATGCAGATGTCTCCCTAGCTATCAGATATGCAGCAATATACTAATATTTTACCTAAAAATATATAAGACATATTGTTTGAATTATCAGTAAGCTTTTTGCTATTAGCTGATTATTCAAAGAATTCAAAATTACATTGAAGAAAATTAACTTATTTAAAAGTGTTTTATCAACTGATCTACCTTTAAAAACTTCGAGCTTTTTAAACTGCGATAAGCCCCCACGGCTATTAAGTATTTTATTTTGTGATTAAAATTGGTAGGAACAGAAAATAATTTATGACTGAAAAGAGATTATTACTCTATAAATATAACGGGATAAAGATAATAGGATTTTGATATCTTGCTTTACATATCCTCTACAAAGATAATAGGATACATACAGTAAACTTGTAATCACAAATTTTGCTTTGTTTATCCTATAATCCTATATCCCGATACCGGCGAATATGTCTCTAATGATATGCTTTAATACTTTTATAGCTGAACATTATTACTATAGCTACGAATTGCTATAGCTACGAATTATTAACATCCATATAATTGTAAGATATCTCTCCCTAAAGAGCCAATACATATATTATTAGCAGGTGAATTTTATATTATTTTCAAGAAACTTGCCGCTAAAAGAGGGAAAAATAGCTTCTTAAATCGAGAACAGAAATTTGAAATCAATTTCTGCCTTTCATCAGTAATGAAAAGGAATAAATATTTTTTCGGTTCATTAAACTGTAAATAGTTCATCTCTAAGACCGATGACGAGGGTGAATCCAGATTTATGTTTATACACCGCGTCACGTATCACGTATCGTGGGGGACGACGATGCGAGGTTTCGTTTTAAAACTTCGCATCATCGTATAGTATCCATACTTTTTTTTTTTTTTCCTGATTATTTTGTTTTCTGCCATAGCATATTTTTACTAATTTCAAGTTAGCTCTTTTCATGCCAAGGGGGGCGTCCACTCTGCTATATTTCAGACATCATGTCGTTTAGGTTTTGGTGACAGGGCACCAACAAGCGGATGATGCTATTGATGTATCAGAAGAAGGGTGGTAAAGTAGCAGGTCTCCTAGTGGTGCACCCTGGATAACGCTAAATCTGCTACAGCTTTGCCGAATGCTCCTAAGCCTTTATGGTGGTTAAGGAATGTCTAAAATGCCAAAACTAGAACGATCTTTTAAGGATCAGAAACACGTGAAAGTCCTTCAGTGGAATGCCGGAGGTATATCTCGGGAAAAACGAAAGCAAATAATGACTATTCTTCAGATTCTCCTTTGTACATTTTGTAAAATTCTGGACAAGTATTTAATGCATTGGACAAGTGCACTGCATTTCAAGATTTGAGTAACTTTGTTCAAAGGTGATAAAGAGCCCGCTAGCGAATGGCCAAGTGCTCGGCATTGGTAAACGACAACAACAACGTATCAGAAGAAATCAAAAGATGCGCTGATAGGATACAGAAATCTTAATTCGTGATTTCCCGACTGTGATACAAATCCTTATGCGTATACGATTTAATGAAAATTGTGGGTACATATTTCAGGATGTAATTCTGAGCACATCTGCCCAGAAAGAGTCAATTTCCTGGTTCGATTCCGGGGCCAACAAGTTGTATTTACAGTTGAGGAAAAATTAACAAATATGTGAATCTACAGCAGTCGATGCCTTCAGATTTGCTTCAAAAGAAAATTTTCAATAATAGTCTAATTCATGCTAAAATTATATAAAGGGTTTCAGAATTATGATACAAAACCTACATTCTTCATTCCGGTAGCAGAATACATAAAAGTATATATATTTGGAAAATGGTAGACATGAAACTTGAATGCATTACATTCTTAAAAGAGGTAGCTGGTCACAAAACACTAATATTATCAAAACTTTGAATATTTCATGCGAATATGTGTTTTTCAGTTTATTTATCTATACAAATGTCGGAAAACTCACATTGACTTCTGAGCTGAAAATATATCAAATAAACTAGGCTCGTTTAGCCGGTAAAAATACTTAAAAGAAGAAAAAATCACCCAGACTCTATCGCATTTGCTTTGAGATCTCGAACGATTTTCTTCTTCATCTTTACACAACAGATCTTTGATGTTCTTTTGTAGACTTTTTGAACTTCCGACAGATTACAACTTTATTCTATTCTCAAATGTTCTCAAAGGGATCTGATTTTCTTTCTGTTGCGCAATGATCATTCATGGACTTAAAGCTAAGATACTTTTATGGTCCATTCAAAGACTTTTTCAGCACTTTGGGAAATCCAAACTGATTGTATAGATTCTAGGTTTTCTTAACAAAATAAATAGAATTTTCGTACGCCAGGATAAAATTTAATCAGTCACCTATGATGAATGAAAAATAAGATTCTAATCTAAAACCATATTTTATTTACAAAAACATATGACATGTCCGTAACGCTTGCTTTTATCAAAGTAGAAGATAACAATTGCTTAGACGCAAAGTATTTGAAAACAGTATGTCAATAATTAGTTCATACACACAAACACACACACACATATATATATATATATATATATATATATATATATATATATATATATATATATATATATCTGTGAATGTGTGAGAAATAGTGTGTACTTCTCTGTGCATATATGCAGGATAGCCTGGATGATATCTTAAGACTTCACTGGAAGTTGCTATGACAACTGAAGCCAGTGGTTTGTGAAGGAATGCCATTTGTGTCTTTCAGCGCTATCGCAGCTCTTCTGAAGTTCCCTAAACCAAATGCTTAAAAACTATAGCTAAAGATTCCACTTGGCCCATCTTGTTTATGAAGCATAAACTGAAAGATTGCCGCAAGCGATGCTTAGGGAGAAATGTTAAGAAAAGTCATTCTTTTTCTGAAGTAGACTTACGTATGTATTAAAGGTATAACAAGTCACGAGATCCCCTAGTACAATGCACGGAGAGCTGCAGGATGTCGGATAGCTAGTCATACAACACAAGTCTCACATCATTTAGCGGAATGCTAGGATGCTAAGAGGGGTCTGCAGTTGTGTGATAGATTGGAGACAATTGGAAACACGAAAGGAACTGCGGAGGAGTCATACTTTATCCTCCTCATAATCTTCCAGTCGGGTGGACATACATGGATACATAGATACATAGATAATGCCTTTACATGGGAAACTCTTCTCAACTCACTGCATTGCATCGACCGTGAAAATTGCAGGCAGAGTGAGTATAAAGATTTGAACATTTTTCTTCCGGGAAAAGCTCAGTTCTTTAGTCATAGTATCCTCAAATATAAACGCAGAGATCAGTATAAACATTCTACGACTGTGCATTATCTGCGTTGTAGCAGCTTTTTGAAACCGACACTTGCATTTTTCAACAAAAACTGACAAACCTATGATCACTGAGCTGTCTGACCAGCCTGATTTAAAAAATAAAAGGTACAAAAGTTAGAATTGGCAGACTGAAAGTAAGGTTCTTATGGACTATTGATCTGCGACAAGGTAGGAAAACCGTATTTATTTCCGAGCGAAAAAGCCTACCTGTAATACTTCTCTGGTTTCGGATTTTGATGGCGGCATGACAACATCTTTCAGTACCCATATATTGGTGTAAAAAAGGAAAGTAGTCCTAGAAGAGTAGCGTTTTTTTGGACACATTTTTTAGTTGCGTCTTTATATAACGTTTAATTTTGTCTCTAATCTGTAAATATTTCTTTTAAAGGTACAAAAAATTAATAGCCAGAAGGACAGTGATTCACCAACCTGAGGGACCACTCCTCCCTCTCTTTGGAAAGTACGGCGAGAAAGTAAAAAGGGGGCACCTATGAATGGGCACCCCCTATTAATTTTCACTCTATTACTTCCTTATTTCTTCCATATGCGCAAAAAATAAATACATAAAAAAAGAAGTATTTGCCGTAGGCGGCTGGAGATGCCCCTCTTGTAAATGATGCACATTTTGACCAAATAGTAATCTTCTCGCAAGAATTTTATCTCCACAAAAGCAAACTACAAATTCATATAATAGAGAGTTGTTCCTGTATTTCTGTGGGAACAGTTTTTAAATTTATTTACGAGCTCTAGATACCAGGATAAAGAAAATTCCTAAAGTTAAATGAATAGATTCAGAAAGGAATTTTTATATCTCCAATAAAGTCTAAGACTTTTAAATTAATTTCCAATCAGATTCTTTTTCTTAAAAGCTTCAAGAATTTGGAAGATGTCAGCTCCTTTATTTAATCTCGAGTTCTGATTAAAAGTGCAGCCAAATAACTCTTTAAATTGCTTCTCCATAAAATACCTCTATCAAGTTGCATTGTTTGAGCATTGTGCTATATTTACGACAGACAGTGTTCTGATATTTCCGAACACTAGACAATTATACTCAATAATAATTTTTAAATTACTTTTTCATTAAATATTATGTTCCATTTTTAAAAAACTCTTTATGAACAAGCCGTTTGATTCTTTAAACGGAGAGAGAAAAGTTCCTTTCATGTATAAAATTACTTACAGGAAAAGGTGCAAATGTATATTAATTCAGGTATTTCGAATGCTAGTCACGTCTGCAGAAAAATATCACAGTAGCATTCATACTTCTATTATTTTTTTCAATCAGTTTCTAAAAGCTTATCCATTTGCACACCGTCTCATATTTTTAAAATTTACCAGCTACAGCATCGTGTTCGATACTCAATAAAATGTTCATTCTCTTCATACTCTTTATAAAAAGAAATTTCTATGAAAATAAAATGAAAAAAAAGTAATTGAAGTTTGTATGAATTCTATAAGAATAATAAATACAAATAATTGTTTTTCCCCCAAATATGCAAAGATGAGCAGGAACTGAAGTAAGAAATCGATTTCTTTCTCACTGCACGAAGCTGCTATATAATGTAAGAGGAAATCATAATGTAGATTCGCTGAAGAAAAAAGGCCATAAAATATGTCGAGTCTGAGGATATGCTGTTTTGTTCAGAATTTAATACATAATAATAAGATTCTTTTGAAGTAGTGTAGAACAGAATTTCTCGAAATTATTGGTTTTAAAAGAGGATTTCTTTATAGACTTCACTAAGAAATTTATGTTTTTCCGCGGATTACTTTTGAATGCTATTTTACATTAAGTATACGCATGGCGATAAGTTTTTTGGATATTTAGAACTAAGTAGTTATGCTTGGAATTCATGTCATTATGCTATGCAAATTCCCCATTGCGTAAAACAGGGAATCTACTTCGGAGGCGAATCTTAACAACATCGCATTAGACTGAATCTGCGGAGAGGAAAACTTGGCTGGAGGAATTGGAAGTTAGCACGTGGCGACTGCGTGTGGGTAGTAGCTCTGCGGGAGCCTGCCTGCGTTGATGTTGGGGATATGCCACTAAAAGATTACAAGAAGTAATACAGGTACTCATAACTTTTTAAAATTATGTCACTCAACAAGGTCGAAACACTAGTTAAATATTTAATATTTGACTCTCCAAGTTGCAATTAGAATACTATGTATACGCTGGCGGGCAAAAATAAAGGATGACATAGGTTTTCACACGTAATGTCGCACATCAGCGGTAAAGATGTTCACAAATCTATATGTATAAAACAGTTCCGTAACTGACTGACTGACATACAAGGCACAGACCAAACCGCTGGACCTAAAGGGCTGAAATTTTGCAGAGCGATTCTTCTTATAGAACTAAGAAAGATTTTTGAAAAATTCTTCTTAGATTTTTTAAATAAATTTTTTAAGCTGTTTTTGTAACTTTTTTAAGTTTGCATTTAAAATAATAATTTGAGGGTTATAAAATTTATATCAGAAGAAATATCCTAAAAATTCCTTTAAAATGAAATCTTTTTCGAATATTTACCTCAATTTTCTGATTTTTGGTGAATTTTTAAAGATTAATTTTTAGAATTTAATTTATTAAAAGCTGATCACGTGATTTCTTTTTCTGGTACTTTAAATAAATTTATCGTCACGTGCATAACATCTAAATAGACAAAAAATATATTTTTTTTCTTGCTAATGCGGCAGACGATTGGACATTATCCAAAAAAATATTAAAATACAATAAAAGATATGTTCCTCAAACTGAACTATATTAACTGTACTAAATTCTTAAGTATGTCCTAGTACATTTAATTTGAATATTTTCTCCTACATTATTTTTTTTCTATAAAAATATCCTTACGATTTTTTATAAATATATATATACATTTTTTTTTTACATAAATTGCATACATTGATCGTCGTATTACAGGTATATATCGTCGTATATATATATATATATATATATATATATATATATGGCATTAATTGCATAGATTGACCGTTGTATTTAATTTGAATGTACTCCGTAGCGAAGTGCGGGTTTTTTCAGCTAGTCATTCCATAAGACTTGCAACAAATGATGTGGTGTGATTTTTTTCGTATGTGTAGCACCTGCTTCTATGCAATGTCCTTTTTGGTCTTTTGTTCAGTTTTGCTTGATATTTTTCCACACTAGTGTACACATAAATTACTGGGGAAATACTATAAAGCGTCATTACTTCAATTCTGGCACACTAAACCATATTTAATATGGATCCTAAAAAAAAATGTTTTATTTTTAATCTGTTGAATTAATTTTAAGTTACTGAATTCAGAAATAAGTTATTTATCTTTTCAACTTGATATCAAATTTTAAAATGCTTGTAAATTTCTTCTTAAAGTTAGATTTCTACTCGGAAGATAAAAGAATAAATTAACATCTAATGCTTAAGAAACTATTTAATGGACCTTCAGGGATGTAAAATGTAATTTCCTTTAGAGTTTCGCAATCTTAGGCAGAACAGTCTTATATGAAGATGCAAATTGTGATCAAAATTTAAATTGAACGTGGTTAAACATCTTAATTGCTCTGTTTAGAGTTTGAATTTTATAATTTACTTAATGTCGGTTCCAATTAATTAATTTCACAGTAGGGATTATTTCTAAAGTACATTAATAGAGAAATGGGAACGGACAACTAGTGGTTTTATATTAGTGGATTTAAGAGATATTTCATTTCATCACGATTTTCTATTCATTGATTGAATTTGTTCGCAGTTTATTTTCACAACATTCTTTATTTCTGGAGGTTTAGTTAAAATTGAATTTCGACATTACCTGCATGGGATTAAATATTTAAGGAAGGTTTTCTCTTAGATAAGAATTTATAAGTATTGTAATGTTAATACGTGAGAGGTAAACTTTAGAAAACGTGCAGTGTCTCTGACTCAGTTACGATGGTAACATTTTCAATTAGAAAATTAAAAGCATCTCATTATAGTCAAAGTATTGACTACTTGGACAAAATTCTATATTGCGGTGTGTCTCTGTTTTTAACAGGAGAGGGAAAAATCAGAAATTTATATAAATTTACCTTAAAAGATGGTGTTTTACAGATTTTTATTATTATGAAATTCCAATTTATATATTTATCAAATAAAAAATTCCTATAATCGGCTTATCAAAAGAAAATGTAGAAAATGTATTCCGTTAGTATGAATAGTTAAACTATTGGAAAAAATAGTCGTAATTTATATCTTCATTTAGTCTTTACAAACTGCGTAATTTGTGCTCATACTTCAGGCTATTATAGAAATAATTATAGTAGTAGTTTCTGTCTAATCAAATACGTTATTGATTACTCGAAATTAAGGGAAGAATAGGGGAAACGAACTGAATCAAGCATTTAATAGATTTTGTGGCAGACTCACTTCTAGAAAAACAAAATTATCTTGGGAAAAGAAGAAAAAAAAAACAATAATTAGTTCTCATCGACAAAAGTTTGCTATGCATGCACAATAAGAGTGCTTCTGATATTTTGAGAGCTATTACCGCTTCCTGACACTTTCATCGCTGCATTTTTGTCTTGTTTTTCATCTTCCAATTAACCCAAATATAACGCTCATGGAATAAGAAAAAGAAATGCCGTCAGAGACTGATGGATCCAAATTAACTTAAGATGAAAAGATGTCCCGCAGCCAAGGTAATTATCATTGTTTCCCGAAAAAGGACTCCAGTCGAAATGCCAGTCCATCATATCGACTGATACCTCAGGCTATGTTCTCAGCTGACGACATAAATCCCCCTTCTCATCAAAGAAATGAGCAGTATATTGAAGGAAGCCCTCAATACAATATTATCTCTGCTGTCACTGCAAGAGCAGATAAACCTGTCACTCACGGGCGTAAGGGAAGGGGACTAAGATGCGGTAAAAAGAGTCACTTAAAACGTAACATTGTCTGATTCTCAGCGGGGTCCGCCAACAGCTGTTATGCCACAAATGCCGGATGCATTTCTGTTACCACGTGAGCAGTGAAAGGTTATGGGATCTATTTTTCCAGCCTTTTCTCTTTCTCCTATCGATTGCAGCACCATGACCTGGAAAAGGCGTATCGAAAGTGTCTGCCGTATTTAAAGTCAGTCAATACTGTCATGTCTAGAGTTTGACATGTAAATTTTAGCTGATAACGTTCGTGGTTTATGATTCTAAGTATGTCTAGACATGATGGTAAAGTTGTATGACAATTACGTGAGTGAGGATCTTTAGGTTCAAGAAAACGGACAGATTTCAGTTAAACTTTTATTACACAGATGTCTGTTATTATGCTTACTGAAATTACTACCCTGAAAATTCTTTTATAGCATCATCAGATGCAGATGCATAACTACGTAACATTACTAAGTAACATATGTTGTAGCTTAGTTTAGTTTTGTTTCTGTATCATTCTGTATCATTTCTTTTTAAAATAAAACTTTATTTATGTGTGTTATATACACGCACATATATACATATATACCGAGTGGCGCTAAAGTTGCCGTTTGAAAAATTAAGTAATTTTTATTTAGAATCTATTTTACATCTTTTTTTTAGAGATATTAAAAAAGTATTTAGAAGATTTATCATGGAGGCATGGATGACTGAGCAAAGAACAATAATTGTTCACTTAGCTGAAAGCAACCCTTCCTATTTGCTTACACAAAGAGCATGTGGCCGCCATTTTATTGTTAGAAAAATACCCTCGAAACTAACCACCCAAAGTGTCCTTCAACGTTTTCAAGATCAAGGGGTTTGTTTTTGACTTACCATTGTTTTTACCTTTATAATTCAACATTTTTGAAAATGGTCTTGAAAAGGCAAGCGACTTCTGAGAATGAAATATTTCAAAAACACTCAAATACGAAAGGAAATAATTCTATAAATTTAGTCACTAGTTTCTCAAGTCGTGGAGTATTATCGGCGAAGACAAATCCTGAAGGACATATTGAAATTCAGTTAGGAGTTCAGCTACGCCGGGGTTATGCGTTCAGACATTCTGCATGATATCTTGATTACCATATATCACTGTTTAGAATATATTACCAAAACCCGAAACTCATACTGTATCAATAAAGCAATATAGCATTCTTGAAAGGCAGCTGAAACATTTTGGATGTGTTAGGAGAGAGAGGAGGAGATTTTGAGGGAAAGTATGTGTTGAATTCCAGATTTATCCACTTGCGCATGAAGGCAAACGTCGGAGGATTCTCTTTTTTTTTTTCCCTGAAAATAGTTAATAAATAAAAGCTCTGAAGGCTTAATCGACAGTGTCAGCGTGAGTTAAGATTTTCTCCTCCGTAATTCCCGATAAAGTATCTTCTTAATTTTCCTTCGTGTTGAAAGAAAAGACCACTACGAGTAAATAAACTAACGAACTAACCGACAAATTATTCAAAAGTATTCACAAATTTTGGTCATACAGCATATGATTGACATAACGTATAAATTATTTTTGCTATTACTCCATAGTTATAACAGGGATGTATATGAAAGTAATTAACTTCACTCGCTGGAAGAAGACGTGGTACTAAATTGTTTTAATAGCAGCAAATTGTTTCTGTGTGTAAGCAAAGTACAGGGCTTCCAAACCCTCCTCTTCCTCCTCGAAAGCATGCGGTGGCTACATTGAGGCAGGTGTGCTGAAGATGATTGGTATATGAGTGTACAAAAATTTAACTTTCAAATTGCGATACCAAAATTGAAAAATAAATAAATATAACTAACATATTTACAGTTGCTTATTAGTTAAAATATAAAGGTTTTTAGGATGTATGATAGTAATAAATCTATGTTTTCTTATTTATTCTCATTTATATCTTTTTTAAATAACCACAGAAGCAAATGTACATACTTACTTTATTAAAATTTCTTTTACATAAAAAAGTGTAGAAAAATAAAATAAGAGATGCTTTATTTAAAAATAGAAACAGATATATCTTAATATTAACATTTATTAACAGACCTCCGATTAATATTGCAGTAGTGGCTCAAAAGAATTGAATAGAATTTTTTTTCCCTATAATGAGAAAGAACAGATCATGTCTTTGTTACGAAAGTCCCTAGAGCTTTAATAATTTTCATTAGAATTCTCTCAGTAACCATATAAATTTAAAATAAAGAATTAAATTCCCTAAACTACAAAATTAATTTAACTATTACATTAGAAAATCAACCGTTTTAAGTATAACAAAACAACTAATGTTTCGTGTTTGCTTTTGTAATGCTTATTCAATGTTTCCTTTAATTAAGGCAAATATAATAGTTATTCCCAATGGATACCTTTGAATTTACTCTTCTAAAGTTTCACCTTATAAAGCATTTCCATAAGGGAGAGATAATCAGATATTATAAACGTTAGATCCTTTTTAGGTGATTTAACCTTAAAATGGTTTGATGCCTAAACTTTTTTTTCCAGATCTTTGAGAAGCATTAATGCTTGTCACCGACAGAATTCTTCACATTCTTTTCCTAGAGACTGAAAATCTACCCTTTACGATGTATTTTTAATCGTTTTTTCCCTCTTTCTTTTCTACTGTATAAGTCAGAGAACGCGGTGGAATATCTATTGCATTTCAATCTTTTCCTCTTCACGGAAAATGTAAAAGAGAAGAACCTCTCTAAATTTCCACTTACAGTATTGGAAAGGATATTTTCAGACCACATATTTTTTGCACTCAAGCACAAGTATGTAATGTTCGTTGAAAAATAGTAATAAAAGTGTAAAAACTGCGTCATTAATTACGCAACTTCAATTAACTTACTCAATGTTTATGATAAACAATCTCAAAAATATTATTTTATGATTATTAAAAATTTGTGATTTTCTTGGAGCGACTACGGGAAATTGTAGCATTAGAATGCAAATTTCTCATTTTATTTTCAATTAAAAGAAAAGAATATAATGTCTTCGAAAACTTAATGGCCAGGGAACAAAAATTTTAGGTTGATCAATGACATAGCACGGTAGTTCAAAGGTTAGAATATTGGTTTTAATTTACTTTTTATTGAAAGAAAAATTGCGAATAGAAGTGGTGAAAAAGATATGGTTGTTACAAATCATTTGAGGCACAAATGTTATTTATTTAAAACGTTACATCTATCATAAAAACCGTATCCGAACCACGATTTTGTATTTATCAAATATTTGCATTTATTCCTCAGAAAATTCAAAGAAATTGCAATATCAAAATTAAAATTTCCATCAGTTTTTATTATTTTTATACATCACTACGGATTGCCATTGAAAAATTTATGATCAAAGAAAAAAATATTCTGCACTGTTGTACAGTTTCATTTTATTGACTAAATTATTCTTGGAAAATGTTATGATAGTGGTATTATACAATTTTTGTAAACTGAGTAAAATTATCGATTATTCCTTAAAATTTATCAATTATTTTGTCTCATTTTACTACACCAAAACAAAAGTTTCAAGCTCAGGTAATTGATCGTCGAAATGAAACAAAATACTAAGTAACTGGAATATATCAAATATAATTCTATTTTTGAATGGATATCTGATATGGAGTTTTGCAGTAATTGAGTACTTACTCTGTCATTCTTATAAAAAAGGTGGATGATTACAAAATGAACATGATAATACAGTGGAATCTCGATCGATCGTTTTCGGATCCATCGTTTTTCCGTATGTGTCGTTCATTTTATCCAGTCCCAACGATCATATTGCTTTGTTATGTTACCACATCTGTCGTTTTTCCGCATTTATCGTTCATTTCAATCGGTCCCTTGAAAAACGATAGATCGAGATTTCACTGTATTTATCAATTTAAATATTTATTTAGGTATATATAGCAAATTATTTTCTTTTCAAATATGCCGTATGAAATAATTAACTTTTAATATTGAAAATATGCATAAAAACTTACCATTTTTACCAAAAATAAAATCACTTTTGAGAGATTTTAACCATCGCAAATTTATGCAACTAGTTCCCACTGTTACACGTTGCCATCCTTTAGGACGGTTGCAATCGGAAGATACCAATTTGCCATCCATAATTGGCAACACGACGGGATCCCCGATCGATTATCTTCTACTTCCATACTAACTTGCAAAATGTCAACTACCAGCATCATAATCTTGTCAAATCCTCTCTAAACATGCATGTTCCCTTACATCACGAGGAGGGGGACTATTCTGGTTTCAGCATAAGATGAATAGGACTTTCATCTCAATCAATATTCCCCGAAGTTTTAAGAAATGGAGAAAAAGAGACATGATAATTATTTTTTTTAATTCCTGACCTTTTAAAAAGGGAGTTAAAATATCTGCATAAATTTGTTGTAACATGATTTTCTCTGTCGAAGGATTTACTATAACAGTTGTTCTACATATTTTCTTTTTAGAGTGGAAAGAGGGAAAAAAATCCCTCCTGTCGTAGTATTACAACGTTTTCTTGGACAAAACTTTTACATTATTCTCATTATCATAGCAAATTTTTACCTTTAGTACGTAATGTAAAAATAGCAAAGTAATTCCGGAGAAAAACCCCATTCAGTTCGTAATTAAGTGCCATAAATATTAATGTTTCTCTCCACCTCCCCCTTGGAAACTGAACTAATACTATTAATCATGAAGAAAACTTAATGTTACAATAGTGCCGTATTTTTTGGATCATAAGAAGCACCTTTTCGCATAAAAAAATTACTTAAAATTGGGTCCGAAGGTAACATTAAAATAAAATGAATATTTTATTTTATATATTATATATATTATATATACTTATTATATATATTATATATATTATATATATTTATTATATGTCTTACTATCACCCTTTATTTACATCGTCAAAGATGAATGATTTCACAGGAGACGCCTTATTAGAATCCAAATAACTCCAAAAGTATTGAAGTGACAGAATAAGTGTACGCAGATAAAAAAAATCATCAGCTTTTAAAGCTCTTTCTAAATACGTTAAATTTATGTACTTTCTTTTAAAAAAATACATCGATTTTAACTTTTAAAACATGGCGGAGTATGCATTTAGAATTGAAATATCTCTAAAACTATTAAAGTAATTGAATAAGTGTACGCAGAAAAAATTATCAGTTTTAAAGCTCTTTCCAAATATGTAACATTTATGTACTTTCATGAAAAAAAATACATCGATTTCGACATTTTCAAACATGGCCGATTTTCGTAACGAATGCCATATCGGAAACGGTCTACACGGAATTGATCCATTTCCGGCCGACAGACCCCGTTTTCCTTTAATTTATATATATATATATATATATATATATATATATATATATATATATATATATATATATATTTATTATATATATTATATATATTTATTATATATTTTTAAAAATCTTTAGTAAGTAAGAAATTGAAAATATATTTATATTCCTAAGAAAATACAAAATTTTCTTTTCTAAAAATCCTCCCATAGATTTGAGGTGCGTCTTATCGTCCGGTGCGTCTTATGCTCCGAAAAATCCAGTAATTGAAAATGCCCTATATACTCCAGTAGAAAGTATTAAGGTTTTATCTAAAATAAGTCAATGTATTTTAACCCTTACGCATCTATAAAACTGCGAATATCTGACTGGAAAAG
Source organism: Dolomedes plantarius (assembly GCA_907164885.2). Classification (NCBI taxonomy): domain Eukaryota; kingdom Metazoa; phylum Arthropoda; class Arachnida; order Araneae; family Dolomedidae; genus Dolomedes; species Dolomedes plantarius. The sequence continues at coordinate 66,459,768 of OU015496.1, read as the reverse complement.
ATATTTTATGGATCGATGGAAATATATTCTTCACGAAACACAAAAATGTTCCTTTCTCATTCTATATTTTTCTATGAAGTCTTCCTATATTTTGGTATTCTTATATTTTACTCCGTATCCGTGTTCTTTAGAAAGTTTAATACCTTTGCGAGTTGAAACAAATTTTGAGTTTAGAGTTTCTGAGATAAAAACCGAGGAACTCACCAGGAACTTTCGAGAGGATAAAATTGCATGCAACACATCCTACTAAGAGGGGCCATATAGACAAAGAAAAACATCTTCACGTTTCCAAACAGGCATGGAACCATGGAGGTTTGGCCTTGATGAAAGCATGGAATAGCCGACTAGTACGCCAGAGGATACAGAAAAGAAATCTTGAGAACTTTAGAATTTTGAGAACCTCTATAAATTTCCACTTATAGTATTGAAGAGAATATTTCCTGAGCACAGTTTTTTTGCACCTAAGGACAAACATGTATTGTTTTTTTTTAATTTTTATAAATGATTTTTATAAATGATTTTTATAAAGATGAAAAAGTTAGTCATTAATTACGTTACATTAATTAGCGGATTTTTGCCCTTGAACTTTATTTTCTTTTTCTGTAGTTTTTGAAAAGATCAGATCGAATAATTTTTCAGAAGCTCAAAATATATTCTGGAGACATTGTTTGATAAAGATCACTGAAAACGAAAAATTGTTGAAAATAGTCTAGAAGTTTGAAGTTCTATTAACAAATACAATTTTCTGTGCTTGCATGCATATAAAAGCAATTCAGCAATCGAAAAATTAAACTACATGAAAAATAAAATGTTATTTTTCAATAATACGGTCATTCATCATAAAGTTATAAAAAATAGTCTTAAAATATTATTTTATGATTGGCAAAAAATTGTGATTTTCTTAGAGCGATCACGGGAAATCATAGCATTAAAATGCAAATTTCTCATATTTTTTAAATTAACAGAATTTTGTCTCCCCAAAACCCCCAACTACCGCTCTTGCAACCTTAGGCATACTGAGGAATCTATAATACGGTCAAATTGAGATCCATGGCAGGATAAGCTGGAAATTCTAACCAGAAACCTGCATTCTTTCTTATTTCTCAGATTTTCGGAATTTACGATTCAAGTATTAGGCCGTCTGCACATGGAGCAACTCAAAACAAACTGATAACCGACTCCAATCACAAACCAGGCCGTGATGAGTCGTAACCTATGTAATTGAATGGAGCCACGCACACGGTGCAACTGGTTTCAAACCCGTCCGACGGGTTTCCAATTACATAGGTTACGACTCATCACGGACTGGTTTGTGATTGGAGTCGGTTATCAGTTTGTTTTGAGTTGCTCCGTGTGCAGACGGTCTTAGGATTCAGGTTATTTATGATTCATGGGAGCCTGATACATAAAATTATTACCTACCTTTAGTATATTTCTAAGTGTCTATAAAGACTGTTGTATCATAATGACCGGTTGACAACCAGCTCCTTCTACCGCATTTAGACCTTCCCACAGAAATTGACTTTCTTAAAAGTACTGGTCATGTCCTTAAATGGTTGTATTTAAATCTATTTGAAAATTTGGTACGTCTTAAAATTTCTGTTTTTGAAACTTTAAAACTGTAAAATCTTTTTAAAGAATTCAGCAGTCAATACACTTAAATAATTTATTTTGCATGAAGTACATTTGTTTAATCTTTAAAGTAATGGCAACCTATTACATTCATTTCAACTTGGAAAATATCAATGATGAAGTTCTTAATTACAATTTTGCCGGAAGAACTTTGATTAAATTTCTTCCTTAATCCATCAGATATCTTATTTTATTATTAAACACATGTATGTTTATTCGTAACTTAAAATTATCAAGTAATATGATGACTGCAAAGTTTTATAAGAAATTATAAACGCAGTTAATTAATTTAAGCGGTGCCAAAAATTATTTTTGAAACATGAAACTTCTATATGTAGATTGAACTTTTAATCAGATTTTGTTTTCACAACTACAAACTGTTTAAATGAATAACGATCCTTTTTGGGCTTTCTATAGTTTGTTCAAAATGAAAAATACAGTATTTTACAAAACAATTCATTCATTTTCTTTATCATTCTTCTGAATCAAAGGCTTTTATTTTTTATAAACAAAAGTATTTTTGAGCTTTGCATTACTTTTAATTTTTATTTAGATGTAGTATTAACAAGAATTGTGATCAACGGAAAATTTCTATAAGTGTAGGAGTCTATGGTTTAAAAATTAAGATTAAATTTTTTCTTCTTCAGTTCTACCCAACGACTTATCAATAATTACTTACATCCGTAAAAAGTAATATCTTCAAAGAATACACATTCGTCAAACTTTCCAGGTTTCTTCATAGCTGACGAACTACCTATTTCTTAGTAGTGTCTAGTCAATATAAAATTAAACACCATCGCAGTGATAAAATAACAATAAAACACTCTAACAAGGGGAAAAAACTTATGCAAAGATAAGCATATCCAACATGTCCTGTAGTCACGGAATTGAGGGCTCCTCTGCATGATTTAGTCGACAAGTGCGCTGATGGGAAGTATGTGTCATTTTATCGTCATTCAGCTATCTGAAGTTCGTACAACAATTCGTGGAAGACGCTTTTATCTTTCCTTTGTGGATCGGATTGACAACAATTGCCGCTCATCAGTAAAAATTTAGAGTAATTCTGGTGTCGGAATTTTTTCCTCCAGCCTATTTGTGGGCTGAATGGCCAAATAAGGGCAAAACCTAAGCCCGTGGCTCCATGGCTACTGCATGTTCATTAACACGTTGCACTTGTAGCTATGAAACATCTACTGAATGGCTACTAGAAAAGAGGAAAAACATCGTTAACGCTTTGCGCACTTTAAACTCAATAGTTTTTCCCCCCATAAATAACATCTTAGTACATTCAAATATAAGACTTTCTTTTTGACATCCATCTGTATAAGACTTTCTTTTTGACATCCATCTGTAGGTCGGAGGATCAAAGATTTCAGTGCAGATCAGGTCTGAAAAATGTCGTTTCTGAAGTTCTAAAATGGTTTTGTTTGATTTAAGTAAATATCTTACAAGCTTTGCAGTGTTAGAAACACGATTTAAAAAATAAAATGGTTTTGCCTGGTTTAAGTAAATATCTTACAAGCTTTGCAGTGTTAGAAACACGATTTCAAAAAGTTATGTTGTTTCGAGAGTAATAAACCCTGCCCCCCCCCCTAAAAAAATGGGCCTATATGATGAGGCTAAAATATTTTTAAAATAAATTATATATAAACACACGAAGTAAAAAATAATAATATTCAATGTAAAAACCGTAAAGATATTCCATCATTATATGTATTTATGTTTAGGTATTGAGAAAGGACAATTAAGATAAAAGTAAATGTTCCGAACCTTTTGAAAATAAGCTTCTGACATGTACGCCTGCATATGTCTAAAAGCAAACATTTGCTTCATGGTAAATAAAAGCATACATTAATTTATTGTAGCATAAAATGTTACTTCCACATTATCCTCGTATATAATCCATAACGCTAATAGGCATGTTTGGGATCAAATGCCATAGTTTCTTTGAATAGACGCATTAACTAAATGGTATACGAAATGATGCGGTTTATTTCTTCATAATGCAAAAGGTTTAGCAAAAGTAACAGAACATTTATCATACGTTATTTTTTTCAATAATGCTTTCATCGCTATTAATCATTTTTGATAAATCGAGTGAAAAGAGACCAGTCACATTTCTTTTGTCCTTTCCATTTAAAGAAGTTTGAGAGAAATTTCGTAATGGACTACCGTGAAACGTAGAACAGATTTATGTGTAAGTAATTATAAAAAATGACTAGTTAAAGTAAGTTCGCAGGAATATGATAAGCTTGAAGCTCATTCAATCTTGATCAGTTGTGTTTGTCTAAAAGTAATTCAGCGCAAGAAGGATAGCGACTCTACACCTTCAAACACTTTTACCTCTTTCTTGAAAAACAATTTGGTTGACCCAGAAATCTTGCCAGAAAGTATCTGTTTTACGGACAGATGTACGGATTTTAACATTCCTAAGCCCTGCTCTAGTGAACTTCCTAGCGACTACAGAACAATTATCGAAACGTGTGTCATAAACAATCTCCCAAGGTTTCTTAAAATACAAACATCTGATTTTCCCAAAAATAATTTCTTTTTATTTACAAAACATTACTGTTTATTTCAGTACAATAATTGAAATTTAAAAAAAACTTGATGTCATAAATAAAGAAAGAACAGAAATTTTTGATATATTTTTAAGTAACTTTGATTCTTGTATGACGCACATTAGAATCGTGCTCCCCATAGTTATTCAACAATTATAAATGTTTTTCAAGGCCTTTTGAAGAAGTGGCAATATTATCAAATTGAACAGAATCCAACTCAGGAATAAGAATTTTTTAATGACTGTTTCCACTTCAAAAAACTTTACACTTAATTCGCGTCAGCGCAGAATTTCCAAATTTCTATTGTACTATTCGCTAGTTATGTCTAGAAGCCACGATTGCAAACGTAATGAGACGTTGCTTTCTTACGTCGAAAATAACTCTCTGTGTGTGCAGCGCTAGCATTTCATTCAATCGGCATAATGCATTTATTTTTAGCGTCAAAAAAGCTTTTGTATGACTGGGGGTTCTATCTCTTTTTTAGCAGAGTTTCAGAAAAACTTCTAGAAGAGAAACACCAGTTAGTTTTAATGTTTTGTCTCATCTCTCCAAACCGTAAGTCGCGTCCCTGCATCACAAAAGATCAAAAATATGCCTTGTCGTAAAATTTCAAAGAGAAAATCTGATAACTGTTAGAAAAGTATTATAGGCCCAGAATTAAAGTACGAATGCATTCACTGTCTCAATTAAGTTCAAGATTTTTGCAGGTTTAATTATTTAAAGACTAAAGCATGTTTTTATATCACCTCGAAATATTTCCTTACATATTGAGAGTATGCATTTGCTTGTTGTACTTTTACTAGATATTTTAGAATAGAAATCAAGCTGGCCTAAAGAAATATTCAAAATCAATTTTTGAATACATCTACAATTAGAAGTAACATTTTTTCTTGATTTTGGGGACAATAATTCTTTGTTTAACATACCAGAAACAAAAGTTTAAAGAAAATTCCGAATGGCTGCGGGATAAAAGGGAAAAAGGGAATTCGTGTTTAGTTACTATAATAGTTTGTTGACGAAAGCATTTTTCTCTTTTCCCCGAGATTTTTCCCTCGTATTATACATTTATAAGTATGAAAGTTATTTTTTACGTCGTTTTTCTTCAGTTATTAAATCCTTGATATTAAATACACTTCTGAAACAGCTGAAGGCTACCATGGCACGTGAAATATATTTTAGATTAGTGCTACAAATTTCTCTCTCAACATCGCTTCAGAGAATTTAGGTAAGTTGAATTTTTCGAGACTAACGGCTGCCAAAGTCTTTTTTTATTTATTTTGTTTATTATTATTTTTCTTTTGAAAGATGAAAACTAGAGCTGTTCTCCCTATCATAGATTTGATATTTCCGAAAGAATGATATTAACTTTGCTTGAGCACTTGAGTATGTACTTACGAAATTTTCATAAAATGTTTCTTGAAACAGGAATTGTTCTTGGCATCCGCAGTAAGAATAACACTTTGCAAAAAATAATGATAATAATAGTAACACTTCATAAAAATAATGCTCAATTCTTTAAGGAATTCCTTTTTTCTGATTCCATAAATTTTTATTTAGACTTTTTTTAGAATTAAGTAAAAAAAGTTGACATTTAAATTACATCAACTTTAGGAAACATTTTACAATAAACAAAAAAGTTTACCGAGTACAACAATACCGAAGTTTTCGGTATTGTTGAAATTTGATATTTTCCCCGTATATTGGCGGTTCTAGATTAATTTATGCTCACTTTTACCCTTCCTCTACCTTTTTTCTGCTCTCCGAGCTGTATTTATGAACTCCACCTACATGCATAGAGTCAGTTGAGGAGGCAGTATCTACAAAAACATATTTACTCTCATTCTTTCGACACCAGCAGTTGATTTGCTGGTTTATTTTTAAAGCGTTGCTGGGGATGCTAGATCTAAATATAATTCCCACGGAGAACAAAAGCTGGGAATGCATGCCTTCTCCATCTAAGACTTGGAATGTCCTTTTCTCTTAATACTCACACGTACACAATACACTCTACTCTATTACAGGAAAACGTTGCGAGAAAGAACTAGAACTATAGCTGATGCTCCAATTGCTATGCGTTATCTTACGTCAACGATAAGCTGCGTTAGGTTGATAACTTCCGCTATTTCCCACTCGACTGATATATTAGTTGGAAATTGCAATCAGTTCGACGGGTGCATAATTACTGTAGAAATAACAGTACGAGTCTTCTTCCCGGATCGGGATATTGGGATAAAAGTTAACTCTGTTTACAAAAGCTGCCTGCTCGTTGCACTTATATAAGTCTAATCATTAAATTTAAATGAAATCACTGCTATTTGGAAAACGGACAGTATTTGCACTAATATAACTTTCGACAAACTCCGATTTAATGAGAAAAGGTTCTTTTACTAGAATCTTGTCTTTCACTTTCAATACAATAATAATACTGAGAGAATTATTTCCTAGTTAAAGGAAATAACATTGGGAATTAATAGAAAAATTTCATCTTATAGTACATATTACATTTTAATCTTACTTTCTATACAGTATCATGTTGCATAGAACAAGTTTATTAATCTTTTTACTTTTATGGAAGGAACATGTCTAGAATTAGTATTATATATAGTTAATATTTTCTAATAATCCTGATAACTGGATTGCATTTGTTTCTTATAAATATATCATATTAGATCATTAAAATCTAATGACAGATTTTGAGGGAGGTAGAGGACTTCTTATTGGGAAGCTATAGAAAAGAAGCACCTATATTAAATCCTGCCAATGCAGCAAATTACAACCCAAGCGATTAAGGTACACTGACAAATTTTCCGATAGGAACGAAGCACATAGCTGCGCTAATCGGTAAATAATTGGTATAATCCCCAAAAATACATCCAGCTCATTGTCATTTGTCATTTCAGCTATGGGGAAATCCCTCATATTCCCAGTTCACTTCTTTTAAGTTTTTAAATAACAAAACCATTTGTAGTCGGAAGAAAATTTCAAGTCTTTTTGTCAGTGGGAATCAAGATAAAGTCAGCCTTTTTAGGAGTACAGCGGCAAAATATTTTACAGGACGTATAACAAATGTGACACCTAAAGCCCAAGGGAAAATAGTGAAATAAGACAGAAATAAATCTTCTTCGGCATCTAATGTTGCAGAAAGAATAACAATTGACGTGATAAATGGTGAAATGATTTCACAAGGTGGGAGAAATTTTTTTTTACACCGTTCATTGTCATGAATTCATGATAAGTAAATATTCCAAACAAGACTTTTGAGAAACATCATTATCATTTAATAAGAAATATTTGCTAACATTTACGTCTTTTGCTAAAGAAGGTAGAACATTTCACTGAAACGACTGACGAAATTGCTTACAGTAGCATGGACTCAGTTGTTTTCAAATTCCCAGAATGAGTTCTTTGTGTAAACTATTTAATAAAATTTTTATTAAAATAGAATTTTAAAATTAATTAGTTATCAAAGCAGGTTTTTAATAAGTTAAATTTAAAAAATATTGAATTTGGAATGAAACATATGTTTTTGTAGAGGTTACGTTGGAATTAAAATTTTTTAATTAAACTTTCAATATCTTTTTTTAAACAGAATTCTTGCAGTCTGTAACAAAATGTGTTATTATAATCCGAGATCAGGTAATCTGTGTTCATTAAAATCCTTTTTGATTTAATCCCTCGTCGAGAACTCATAGAAATTAATGAAAGACTTATTAAAGAAAACTTAAGCGCTTTATTCTAAAGGAAAATACACATATTCTCCCATGGAAAAAAAAACTAAAAATTAATATTTTAATAAGCAGCCAGCGCATTTTAAGAATTTCTTTTTCTGGCATTTATGCTTGTTTATCATTTACCATATGTAAAAATTCCGTTAGAGACAGAATTTCAACATACGTTTTAAGACATTTTTCAATATTTTATTATCATAAAGTTTAATGTAGAGATGTAACATTTTCAGGAAATTTATATCTCAAAAAATAGTGATTCATGAAAACATATAACAGAATTTTTGGGGAAAAAATTGTCTTGCATGATGTTAAAAAAATTTCAATGAACTGAGTTTGCATTTAGAGGATAAAAAATTAATGGTGTTCTGTCATATACTCTAATCATTGTCAGACTCAACCCTCAACGCAAAATTTAAATCTAGAACGAGAAAAAAGTTTGGGAAATTACCATATGTATTTAATCTCAAAATCAATTGAAATAGTATTATTTTCGGAACTAACTATGCCTTATGTGCAGTCTTTAGGATTATTTTCTCCTGATCATCCACTTTAGTTCTTTGACTAATTTAAATGGTTCAAATAATTATGAATGATATTTACATGATAATAAATGTGTCGGCTAAGTATAACAATTATCAAGTGAAATACTATTATTTTCGGAAGCTTACAATGCTTTATGAACAATCTTTAGGATTATTTTCTCCTGATCATCAACTTTAGTTCCTTGACAAATTTAAGTGGTTCAAATAATTATAAATTATATTTACGTAATAAGAAATGTATCGGCTAAATATAATAATTATAGAATGAGAAATGTGCCGTTCAAATTATGTTAAATCCATAACAAAAGTAAAACGTACGAACTCTTTACATTGTATAAAAATATTAAAATTTCATAGCTCTTGCAACGTGCAACGTATAATTTATATTTTATAAAATTTAATACCTTTATAACTGAAAAATTATCTTGGTTCAAATTTTCTTATTTACTATCTCTTTTTAACGATAACAAAATGAAAGCTGATAATATAAACTCATGGCCTTATTTTCGATTATAAAGATATTCTCACTGTCTAAAGAAAGATAATCGAAAAAAGTTTTCTCCTTTGTTCTGATCAAACATCTGAGTTTCTCTTCTCGTCAAGAAAAACAGAAAACTTTTTGTTCTTATGTACGATCCATGAATAAAAAAAAAATCCTCAATTTCCCACTTGTACGCTAATTTTAAATCTTAGGGGGCACAATGCCAAAGAAATTTCTCGTATCTATCTCAGCAATCGTCCTTCCTAAAAGTTACGCTTAAGAAGTTCTGGGATTTTAAATATTCGAATACATTAGCATTTCAAAGCATCTCTTTGAGGTTTTAGCGTTTACATTAAAAGTAAAATTCCCTTGGGTAAACTAATTTAAAAAATAGAATATAATAAATTTAATTATCATTATCAAATTCATTGAATTTTTTTATCATTTTAAACTGCAATGCCGGATTAATAAAATTCCTTAAAAGTAACTAATCTTACTCCTTTATATCAAATATTCATGAAAAATCCAGATTTTTAAAATCAGCAATTATTCTTGTGTCTTCTGTCTCAAGGTTAAAAAGCTCAATTACAGTGCATTATTTTTCAGCAAATTACAGTGTATTATTTTTAAGTAATTACAGTGTATTATTTTTCAGCAGGTTTTAGCTTTTGCATCAACAGTAAAATTCACTAGGATAAACTAATTTTTTTTTTTAAAATAGAGTATAAGTTGTTTAATTATCATATTAAATTCACTGAATTTTTTTTTATCACTGAATTTTTAATCATTATTAAAGGTTAAAAATCTAAATTATAGTGCATTATTTTTCAGCAAATTACAGTGTATTATTTTTAAGCAATTACAGTGTATTATTTTTAAGCAGGCTTTAGCTTTTGCTTCAACAGTAAAATTCACTGGGGTAAACTTTTCTTTTAAATAGAGTATAAGTCGTTTAATTATCATTGTTAAATTCACTGAATTTTTTGATCATTGAAGTTTTAATCATTATTAAATTGCAAAGCCGAATTAATAAAAAAACTTGAGAGTAACTAATAATACTACATTTTATCGAATATTCAAGAAAAATTCAATTTTTTAAAAAAATAGTAATTATTCTGATATCTTCAGTCTCAAGGTTAAAAATCTAAATTTCAGTGCATTTATTTTTCAGCAAATTTATCCTTTCACTTAATCATTTTCAAAGGCTTCACAACAAAATTCTCTTTTGGAAACGAATGTTTTATTGTTTATAATAAACTAAAATGCTATACTCTCTTTCTCTGAAAAGGAAATCACAAAAGGATGTTCTTTCGAGCAGCGTCATTATGACTCTCAGTGAAAAAGCCCTCCGCTAATTAGTCAGAAATCATTTCCTTCATGCTATTTCACCAAGAGGATAAAAAACGTTTTGCAGTTCTTTCTCATATTTGCTGTATCGCAAAAGTTTAATAAATTGGATTAGAGGGGTTACGTTGTTTCATAGGTTACATGATAACACTTCCGATTAAAAGCCAAATTTCATTTAATTTATCAGCAATAATGCATTTTATCTAGACATTAAATGTTATTATGAATATGTTACCTGTAATAATCTTTTAAAGGTGTTTTGCATGTATTATATTTCATAAATAAAATAATAAAATACTGGGTAACGTAACAAAATATTGTGGGTCATTGAACTTATTATCTAAGAATATACAGTGAAACTTCTCTTGCCATCCATCCCTATTCGACGGCCACCTCCGTTAACGGCCACTTTTCTTCGGAACCATGAGTGGCCGCCATAAAGAAGTTTCACTGTATTATAAGGTGAAAAAGCCCTCAAGCAATTAGTCAGAAAGCATTTCCTCCATGTTATTTCACCTAGAGGATAAAAAACGCTCTACATTCTCTTTCTCATATTTGCTGTATCGAAAACGAAGTTTAATAAATTGGATTATTGGGGTTAGGTTGTTTCATCTCAGAATCATAGGTTACATAATAATAGTAGCGATTAAAAGCCAAATTTCATTTATTTTATCAGTAATGAATGACTGCATCAAACCATTAAATACCACTATGATTATGTTACGTGTAATAATAATTTAAAAGCATTTTATATGCATATATTTCATATATAAAATAATAAATATTGTGGGTCATTACACTTAATATCAAAGATTGTATCATATGCTATTTCCTCCAGAGGATAAAAAACGCTCTTCATTTCTGTCTCATATTTGTTGTACCGCAAAAGAAGTTTCATAAACTGGATTAGAGGGGTTTAGCTGTTTCATCTCAGAATCATAGGTTACAAGATGATAGCGATTTAAAGCCAAATTTCATTTAATTTATCAGTAATTAATGATTGCATCTAGCCATTAAAGGCCACTATGATTATGTTACCTGTAAAAATTTTTTAAAGGTCTTTTACGTGCGTATATTTCATAAATAAAGTAATAAAATACTATGGGTCATTACACTTAGTATCAAAGATTGTATCATACGCTATTTCCCACAGAGGATAAAAAACGCTCTTCATTTCTGTCTCATATTTGTTGTACCACAAAAGAAGTTTCATAAACTGGATTAGAGGGGTTAAGCTGTTTCATCTCAGAATCATAGATTACATGATGATAGTAGCGATTTAAATCCAAATTTCATTTAATTTATCAGTAGTATATGATTCTATCTGGCCATTAAATACTATTAGGATTATATTACTGTGATAATATTTTAAAGGTTTTTGCATGTATTATATTTCATAAAGAAAATAATAAAATACCGGGTAGCGTAACAAAATATTGTGGGTGATTACACTTTGTATCTAAGATTACATTAATAAAGAAAAGAGCATGAAAATAAATGTTGAACGTGCTAAGCAGAATTAGGGACTCATTACAAGTTGTATAATACTGATATCTTTTTAAACATAATTCTTTCATAAGAAAGGTAAACTACATACAGAGATTAAGCCATGTTCCATCTACATACACACACACACACACACACATATATAAATATATATATATATATATATATATATATATATATATATATATATATACATGCAAATATTCATTTTAGCAACAAATTTATACATTAGTTTATCATCAATGAAAAAAATTCAAAGGAATTTTCAAATTAGTACTACGTCCGAAATTCTTTGGAAAATTCTAAGAATGTTCTTGATAATTAAACAATACACTTATAAATTACGTCAAATACTATTATTTTGTTTATTTTTCTGTCTTTGTTTCGTTCAAACCTTCATTTATAAGTTAATTCTAGTCTGGTAGGATTCAACAAATTTCAAAGAACTTAGGATTCTATTAATTTCAAGACAGAATGCTAAAAACACTTAAATAGTTAAAGTAAAGGCTTTTCCCCCGGAAAATCCTTTATATATATTACCGGTCAAGTTTCCGAACTATCATCTCCTGAAAGGTTCGTTATACCTATTTTTAAAAATTTTTTGTAGTTCATAAAGCGTGCGTGATTCAGAAAACTTAAAAAATAAATTCCCCAACACCTCTATTAATTTCAAGACAGAATGCTAGAAACACTTATTTAGTTAAAGTAAATGCTTTCATCCGTGAAAATCCTTTATATATACTGCCGGTCAAGTTTCCAATTTATCAACTCCTGAAAGGTTTGCTATACCTATTTTTAAATTTTTTTGTGATTCATAAAGAATGATTAAGAAAACTTCAAACTTAAATTTCTCCTACACCTCTATTAATTTCAAGACAGAATGCTAGAAACACTCATTTAGTTAAAGCAAAGGCTTTTCACCCGGAAAAATCCTTTTTTATATTACCGGTCAAGTTTCCAAACTATCAACTCTTGAAAGGTTTGCTATACCTATTTTTTTAATTTTTTTAAGTTCATAAAGCGTGATTCAGAAAACTTCAAAATTAAATTTCCCTTACACCTCTGTCCGTGATAAACAGGTCGTTCAACTTAAGGAAGGAGATCTAAAGATGCATTAGACGACAGTCAAGTTTAGACTACCTAATTTTACCTCTCCTTATGTAAATTATTTTTTTTTATGAACTGGCGCTGACAAAAGGGGAAGAGATAGAGAGGGAGTGGGTATAAACAAATTATTTTCAGCACTGAGGATTAGGTTCAACGCACTTTAGATCTCTGAAGAAATTTCCATTAGAATATTGAAGGCCTTCAATGCTTGCAATCAGTCAAATAGTTCATTGTGATAAAACTTAGCAGTTCATAATTTTTTTCTTGCTAACTTTTTAAAGTTGTTGATCTACAGTATATTTGGAATATTCTTATTTCTAAATCAAATGTAAAAGTTTACATGCGTTTCTTTGAAAAAGCCCTGATCATATCACAGAAAAAAATATATTTTACATGTAAAAGAACGAATTCTAGTTCTTTAAATATAGTTTTTGGCTTAAATTTACGTTTAGTCTTAAATGGCAGCAAATGTTCTTTCAAATGAAAAGTATTTATATTCTGTAATATTTTATATTACAGAAAAGATATCTTTTATATGTAAAAAAAACAAATTCTAGTTCATTAAATAAAATTTTTGGCTTTAATTTACGTTTAACAATAATCTTAATTGGCAGTAAATGTCATTTCGAATGAAAAGTATTTTGTTAAATATTCTTACAATTAAAATGTTAATGCTACACAAAAGTTGAAAATTCTGTCTTTTTAGAAAATGTTTTGCAGTAATATAATTCTGTATAATATGAGCAGTATTTAACAGCTTTTGTTATCTTTAAAAAAAACTTAGAGGTGTTTTAAAGAAATAAAATTTCATGGGATAAATTTTGAGTAAACAAAATTGTCTAAAAAAATTATATAAATAAAACTTTTTGGCTTTTAGAATTTTCTTTAGACTATAAACTTAAATTATTGCTTCATAGTTACAGAGTACAATCCACATTTATCACTGCATGAATTTTGCCCTTTTAGCGATTACTGAAATTATTTAAGTTCACATAGAGTAATTCATACTGTAATGTAAATGAATGAAAAGTTATTCCTGCATAAATACATACAAAATATAGTTTTCAATTAAACTGATTTCAATGGCACTACGTGTGGACCTCTAATGGGAATCCCGGATCCAGTGGTTTAGGTATATCAATTGCAATGCTATACTGACTTCAGGTTTAATATTCAATCAAAAGCCTTTTTATTAGTGTTATGAAAATTCAATCGCTCTCATTAAACATTCAATTATTTCAAGTTAATTAATAAGGAAAATATTCCCAATATCCCAAGTGATTATTTAAGAAGTGAAAAGTGATGTTCAAGTAAATGATAAATTAGTTGTTCGGTCGATAACGTTTGTATACTCTTTTCCATGTACTGTTGATTTAAAAACTGTTCCGATATATATTATTAATCTTTAGCATTTCTCCAGTCTGTTTAACTTTCTCAGTAAATTTAACGTTTTTCTCCCTTCAAAAACATTTGTTCTCTCAACAAAAAATTTTAAGTCTGTCTTTAAACCTCATGCAGTTTCCAACAAATAGAACCAGAATATGAGGAACAGAGGATATTAAATTTAGTTATTTAATGCAAGGTAGTGGATCTGTTAAGAATCAATTCTTCCACTCTTCAAACTTATTTCTTGATATATTAAAATTTTGAATTCTTGTTCAAAAGTCGGTAATACTCAAAAAGATTTACAGAAAAAGTAAGTATACAAAAGCACGCAGGTGCTTTGTTGAAAGCGAGAAAAGAAGTAATCCTCTAAAAATTAACGCTTCATTGCGCAATCGTACTCCCTATGCGATCTATCAAATATCGAATGTCTAATCGAACTGAGAAAAGAATTGTACATATCAGATGTCAAACCGGGGAAGAAGATGGATATGAAAAAAGAAAATAAAGCTAATAACTTTTTATTTATATCTGAGATTGGCTTTCCCTATTTGTTAGAGCCCCAATTCCCGTTTTTCAGATTTATTCCAAAGAATTTTCTATTAAAATTGAGATTATAAATCAAAAAATTCGTTTTCAGAAATTTTTATTCTTGAAATCGGATGTGTGGCCTTCTATATTCCCAGACTTTCGTGAATTTCGTCATTTTATAGTATGCATTTTAAAAGGCTGTATTTAACTTTCAGGAAAACTAAATAAATATTTGTTCAACAGGATGACTGCATTACATGAACGATGACGTTGTTATTCTCTTTCATTTTTATTCAGGTTTTAACGCTCTATGTAAGTAATCATACCTCAGCTGTAGAGGACATGAAGGATTATCATATTTACTAAAAAAAATTAAACTAAGTTTTTTAAAAACTGGTTAACTGTAACGGGAAAGTTTTGCATAAGGTTATGTTGCACAAGGATGTTAAAATTATGAATTTAAAATAAGCGTTACGGCAAGCCATGAACATATTCTTAATTTTTTTCATTTTGATGTAAAAGTTTTAGCTTTATAAAAGAAACTAAATTTATATTTGAAAATGCAATATTTTCATGTAGTTGCTTTTAAACTCTTCTGGAAATTTCTCAGCTGCTACAAGAAATTCCGAATTTCTTACTATTCGCATAAAAATAATTTTCATCATATAATTAATGCTGCATGCTCCTTCCTCTATTTAGTCCTCTATCTACTCCCTAAAATATCAACATGATAAAGTGCATGACTTTTCTTAACACCTTTGAAAATATATTGTTATCGGTTTGTTTAACTGTGCTTTTCATCTTATCTTGATCCGATATATTTTTTTTCTGGAAGTGTACTATCGGAAAAAGCAGAGCTTGCATTGACTTCTCTAATCAATATGTCAAATCAACACAACCTACAGAAATGTGATTAAATATATAAAAACAAATTGCAGCAATTCGTTGAAATTTACCAGTGAGAAATCTTCAATTTAAGAAAAAAATATACTGGAACGAATGCATTTCCTTAAACTAAAGTTTACCATAGAGTGGCATATTAAGAATTGATGCTATATACATAAAATGCTTCCGTCATATTTTTTCCGGTCTAAATTTTTCTTTTTAATAATTTCATACGTTACTTTAAATGACCTAACGTTCTGGGAATTGTTGGCATGCAATTCTCAGAACATAATACCTCAGTATTAAGCCTGCAAATAAGAATTATTTACTGAGTACACTATATTTCTTTATAAAGGTTAAAGAATGTTTCCACTAGAGGAATAATTAAGCTGTGAATAATCTTAGGATATACAAATGCATTCAAAGACATGCATGTGAATCCAGTCCTATGAGCATTAAAGCTTAGTATTTAATGAACTAGTAAATAATGAGAAGAGACACAAGTTAAAGGTCTTGTAATATATTTTTCTCTGTATATATATATATATATATATATATATATATATATATATATATATATATATATATATATATATATATATATATATATATATATATATATATATATATCGGAAAGTAAGCTAAAGTGTCTCAAAATTCTTGCTAAGAATAGTTTAGAACTCGTTTCAGTTAACTTAAACCAGAAACAAATATTCCTGGAAACGTGTTTCGTGCCAAGCAGTTTTTTTGCAACTGAGCCGGATTTTGTACTCGGGGATATTTTAAGCATGAAGCATTTCTTTAATTTTCAGAGTTTTAAGCACATCCTTCTTTCAGGACGCAGCCTTCAGGGAATTAATTTAAAATGTTAATCAACTTTTTTCCAATCCATATTCATTCTAACGGTAATTAACTACGGCAGTGATGTTCGTTGGACTACAGCAATTATCGAACTACGGCATAACAATGTCCATGCTGCTGATCTGCGGATACAATATCGGATTTTGTCATACCTCCTTATAGGGGTTAGTAACGGGGGGTTTTTACATCATAAATTCTTATCAGTTCAAGAGTCATAAAGTAAAATTTGAATTAAATGTTCCGAACACAGACCAAATAGCATGAATCAAATTACGCAAAATATAGTGAGATGGCGCGCATCACTTACAAATCGCGAGTATTCTTCAATCAGAAGTACAACATTATGCTCTTCATCCAGGTATGAAAAGTGACATATTCTTTATCTTTCAAAAGACAAGGCGAAGAAAAAAATGTTGGAAATAGGGATTTAAATTTTAAGATGCATGAACACATCGATTTAACCTGTAACTCAGCCATTTTGTTAGATATATCATGTAAAACATCATGAACAGTTAAAATATGTAATCCAGGATCTACGAAGAAATTAGCGTTTAATAAAATCAAACAGAAAATAAAGATTCTGCTCAAACACTCGATTTGGATATTTCCTCTTTCTCATTATTTGCTTCATCCTGATATATCTCTGCATATATATATATATATATATATATATATATATATATATATATATATATATATATATATATATATATATATATATGTATATATATATATATATATATATATATATATATATATATATATATATATATATATATATATATATATATATATATATATATATATATATATATATATATATGTGTATATATATATATATATATATATATATATATATATATATATATGTATATATATATATATATATATATATATATATATATATGTATGTATATATATATATATATATATATATATATATATATATATATATATATATATATATATATATATATATATATATATATATATATAAAGTATATAACATATAAAGTATGTGTATGGGGAATCATATCCGTACATTGACTGCAAAACTGAGAGAAAACGTTAAAGAAACGACCGCATATTTATTATTTTTTTTAACAAGTGCAAACACTGCCGGCCTTATCGCCTTTTGAAGCGCTGTGGAACGAGAAGCAATGGAAACGGTCTGTGAAAAGCGGAAATCAGGTTATTGATATTGAGGGACTGCCATGTTTTCTATGTCAAGGAGAAACGTGCTTCAATCTGGTACACATAAGGAAAAGAAATTTGGGCGCCGTCTTTTTATTTTTATTTTTCTATCTTCCTGTCCTCTCATATTGTTCGCGTAAACCAGTCACTGCGAGCCGGCTATTATGTGCCTGTTAATTAAATCATTGGAACAATGAAAGCTTCTTCTTGAAGGAGTAACTGACTTTCGAGACTTTGGGATTAAATAATGTTATTGTCACGTAAAGTTACAAAAGTGCTCGAGTAAAATAAAATAATAATAGTTAAGGTTAAATGCGGTGATAAGTTAACCACATTTATTGATTTAACCGTGTCTGGAATGTGTGGTATATTCTTCAGACCGCATGGACGTCATTAACGAGTTATTGATTACTGTTTAACATGCTAACAAAAGTTTTTTTAATTAAATATCTGTTACTAGTTAAGATGAAAAGTCTTCTCAAATTCCATAAGTTCTCAACAGGTTTTGTATTTTTGAAGGGCATGAAAACAAATAATATTTAATAATCATTTTACAAAGAATTGAATTTGTATTTAGAGAAAATTATTTCTCTCCACACTAACGAGTAATTTACTTTCTTTATGTTCATCGGGTAGCAATTATTTTTTGCTATCAATTGTTCAACAGTTTACGGTAATTTGGTTTCTTCGATAACAATTACTTGATTGCGATTGTTAAGTTCAGTATAATTTTCTTTATTTTTTTCATGAGTTTTGAGTTAATTTATTATTAGAAGATTTTTCACCTTCATTTTTAATAAGTTACTGAAAAAATAAATGATTAATTTAGAACTATCAGGTTAGAAAAGAATCTTTCTCCTCGAATAAAACTGAATACAAATGAAGTAAAATACAACGAAATTATTTATTATATATATATATTTATATATATATATATATATATATATATATATATATATATATATATATATATATATATATATATATATATATATGTATGTATGTATATATATATATATATGTATATATATATATATATGTATATATATATATATATATGTATATATATATATTTGTGTATATATATATATATATATATATATATATATATATATATATATATATATATATATATATATATATATATATATATATATATATATATATATATATATATATATATATATAGATAGATAGATAGATAGATAAAGAGAGAGAGAGAGAGAGAAATTGTGTGTATTATTATTATAAATAAATAATATTTTGGAAATTTTAATAATAGTTTTTTGGTTATTGAGAAAGAAGACATTTAGTCGAAAATTATTTTTTTATTTCCAAGTTAAAACATAATTATTTTTGTATAAACTTTATATTATATATATTTTTTAAAGCTCTTGAACTATATATTAAGAGGAAGATTTATATAAAATTTTGATACTCCAAACAACTCATTTCAAAGAAGTAAGAAATCTGGAAGATATTAATGCATGAGTGGTCTGAATGATAGAACGATTTCTTATTGAGAATCAATGAAACATTGCAAATTATTTCTCAAAGCGGAACCTTCTTCATGGGTTTATCGAAGTTCGGTAAAAGGGCGTAACTTCGTTGGAGTTGAAAATTCTTCAAACTCGAGCAATAATGTCATGGGAAATTCAGGTAGCAAATAACTTCATTAATTGAAATATAGAAAAAAAATCCTCTTCAGTGACATTGGTTAAATTAATGCTGCGAATTATTTCGAAGAATCAAAACATTTCTCCTCTGGCAATATGCTTAGAATAATTCCTTAGACGAAGCATTAAATCGCTTTATCCCTCTTAATCTAAGTAAGAATAATTTGATTCTCTCGGACAGCCGTGATTCCATTAAGCATCTGAGTAACTGGAAAAAATTACAGATAATATTTGTAGTGCTTTTGCTCAAAGGCTTAAAAAATATCTATCCATAATGAAATTCTTTTCAGTGGAACCCTTCTCATATCGACTTTACGGATAATGATATTTGCTAACAGCTTAGCAAAAGAAGGAACAACTGATCTTTTCTTTTAATCTTCACTAAATTTCCAAGAACTTTTCGCAAAAAAAAAAAAAAGAAACTTTCTAATAACCAAGTATGGAGGGTCAATCCAATTCGCATTTGGTACCATCGTAACCACCATCAGAACTGCCCTTGAATCTAATGGAAGCGGAAGAATGTAGACCACCCTTTTCGTCTTGTCAGTGGTCACACTAAATCTTTCTACTGCAGCCATGGTCATAAAGTTTACAGGACATGTACTAAATTGTAACTCGGAACAGGCCTCTCCAAATCAGCATCTGTCCTGCATGGGACCGGACAAGGAGAATCTTTTTAAAAGCTCTAACCTGGTCCTGACTTTTTGGAGATGTATTACCTCTTAAATGTAGACTAAGAGGAATAAGCAACAGCAACAAAAACTACAACAACATAATTCCTTAGAATTTTCTCTGAACTTAATGGTAAAATGTAAGTATCCGAGCTGGGGATTTGCTTTTAATACACTGTAGAGTAAGTGATTATTAAAACAGATATTATTTTTTTTGTCCTGTAAAATGAATCAACAGCTTAAAAAATAGAGACAGTTTATCCGTTTTTTGGAATCCCCACGACGGTTCAAAAGAGATATTTCATTATGTAAATACAGAAAATTTCCCTCTGATGTTAAAATTTTACGTTAACTTGTCAAAAGAGTTATCAAGTGAGAATATACTATGCACTAAAAAAACCACCTCGTTAACGTTTTTAACTTGATTTTTTTGTGAAAATGTAAGGATTTACCATCGAAACATTCTACGCAAACTGACTTTTAATGCATTAATGAAATAATTTTAAAGTTTTTCATTTAATCTTTAATGTATACTTTAAATAAATTGAAAATATTACTGATTCAATCATTCATGTATTTTAAAACTTCTTTAAATAAATAGATGGAAATAATTTTTACTTTAAAATTAACTCGAAAAAAAAGGACTAATAAAGTAATAAGGTTATGGCTGATCGAAAAAATATTTGAAATTAGCAAGAAACTGTACTAAAAATATCATAAAAACTCTTTTTTATCTAAAGACTTAATTAACCTTTTTGTTTATCTTTACGCATTGAATTTAATTACTATTTTTTTCAAATCTGCTCGTTCAAATCATCTCAGACAATTTTTTTTTATTTTGGACAAAAACTGTATCTTGAGAAAGAGTTCAAAGAGAGAGCTCTAGTCTAATAGGACTTTAAGTTGGGAAAAGAAATTGTGCAATGATTTATGACGAATCGCAGCCAATGGTGTCCAAGTTCTCTGAGAACAAACTTCTCTTATCTTTAGAGTATAGTTTTTCTTTATGGATATAGCATAAAATTATTTCTCAAAAAGCTTCGAGACTTTTATACAAAAATTCTACGGAATTTTTTTTTCTCCTTTGGTGGGAAGAATTTCTAGCCTTTATAGATAAAAATTGATCGAAGTAAAATAGCATTGGTCGTAAAAAAACCATTTAAAACACTGAAATAGAATTTTTTTTCTTCCGTAATGTTAATTTAATTCAAAATTTGTGAAGAATTCCCAATATTTTATTCAGTTTCGCAATGTAATACAGAGTAAAATTGTTAAATTTAGAAAGTTTTGGTATTCATTCGAGCATGAAAAAGTATTGTCTGTACTCAAATTTATTTTCCATGCACAGTAAAAGAAATTATTTCTTTTTTTTTTTGTATAGTCAAATATTTAAAATAACTGATGCCGTGATATGAATAAAAACTACCTAATATTAGTGGTAGAGAAATAAATTCTAACTTAAAGTGAATATCATTATCAAGCAAGTGATATATGCCTCATTAAACTGACTTTAATCCTTGAGTAGACATGTTTGAGTCTACAATTATAAATATTGTCTAAATTATAAATATTGTCTTTAACAATATTTATAATTTCATGTTTCCAAAGATGTAATCTAAATTAAAAGGGATTAACGAATTAAATCCAGACAAATTCTGTCCTTGCAAATCTAGTTGCAATTTTAGCTTACATTCCTTAAAAACCCTCAAAGGATTAGTACTTTTTTTTTTAAAAATCTTTTAGGAAGTTCATACATTTTTTTTCTTTTTCTTGATATTTTTGAGCGGATAAGCAAGAAATTTAAATCTGTAAATTTGATACCTAGAATTTATTTAGCTTTTTCATAAATGATTTATCGCTTGCTTGCCTTGAAAGTTTTGCATACACCTTGCAATTTTTACACGCTAATGATATCTTATTGACAGCTTGAATCATATTAAGACTATTTCATGTTATTTCTGTTCGTTTAATTCAAAGCATTTTTACAGCAGTTATTTTTTTTACGATCTTTTTTCCGTATTTGATTTCTGATAGTTCTTAGCAAACTGGGCATAAATTTCATGGATATTTTTGTTTTTACGTATCAAAATATCATTTATTTTCTTTAAACTAGTGTTGGGTGTAATTATAGCCTAACGTAAATGAAAAAACCTTTTTTTTTAAAAAAATGAAACAGTATTGATAAGAATAGTAAGTTTCTTCAAGAGACAATACCTAAGGGAAAATTTTAGAAAAATTGTCCCCTTCAAAACTCGTTTTCATTTATTACATCTCAGAAAAATATATGAAAAATGTTAAGAATCTGTATTTAGAGATTATGTTAACTTCTAAAGTGTCTTTGATCACATTTTGAAACTCATTACATAACAGAGTCGAAAGTAAAAGTGATACTTTACTTTCAACACTTTTAAGCAATTTTTGCGTGTATGTCGGATAATCAACCCTTCTGTTTACATACAGAGAATTATATCGACAATGCCGCTTTTGATAAAGGCAGGAAAATATTAATATAGATAAAAATGAAGCCTCCAAATAAATTTGTTAGACGACGTATGATGGCTAAATATATTTCACAGGATTTGTAATGCAACAACGTTCTATAACAATTTGCGGTAAATTTTTCCATGCAGAATAATCTTTGAGCAATTTATAATTTTTATAGTTGAAATCTTATTCACATTTTTAATGATTTTACACAGGAATAATTTCCTAGATATATTAATGGATAGTTTGTAATCTTAAATCCTGTTGTACTTTAATATTATTAGAACTGCGTGTTACACCTAGTGAAGAAACGAAAGCACACTAAGGAGAATGATCTGGTAATGTTCCTGTTTTAAAAGATTGAATATTTAAATCATTTAATGATTGCTTTAACATACTTCTTTCATTATACTATTGTTAACAGTAGAAAATATATGAACATAAATAAAATATAAGATTTCCAACTTCTAATAGATTCATCTTTTCAATTAAGGATTTCTTAATGAAATATAACAGGTTATTTCCAAATAACCCTCTCTCGTGGCATTGTACGGATTCTTCAAAACCTTTTTTTCTTAAGCTTATGATATAAATAACATTTACAGCTCAATTTATGCACTCTGAGACAAAGCCTTTTCTTAAAATTATGCTACATCAAAACGATAAAATCACTTGGTAAACAATTCACGTCGGTTATAAAGTAGAGAAAGGATTTCAAAGAGTTTGAAAGCTTTCTTCACCACTAAATACTTTTCATATGTTTTCTCATATCATAATTCTTCATTTTAACATTTGCTTCCGAAATTTGTTATCTTCTTTATATGAATTTTTAAAAAAAGCTTTATAAATACTTTTGTTTACATTTCAATTACATATAGTTTTATCCATTGCAATGAATAAGAAGTTATAATTTATGAATGCATATTTCCCATTTCGGATTTAAAGCTGGTAAAATATATTCTGTTTAGCTTTGAACTTTATGAATAAAAATTTTTATGGAGTTGCAGAAAAAATAAATAGTAATACGGGTACCAAGAACCTAATGTATTTTATTCTATAACTATTCGACATTAAAAAAAGGACTAGAGCCCCATTAATTTTTTCAGATAACTCTTCTCAAATTCTAGATTATTTATGGTTCAATAAAATTACACTGAGATATCACAATAGAGTTGCCACCATGAAATTTCTTACCTCGAAGGGGGTCTTTATATTATTCTGCCCTTTTCTAACATCCTTTATGCTGTGATATCATAAATTTGATCATTTTTTAAACCTTTCAATAAAAGTTTATGGCTACATGTTTATTCTGTTTCGCACCCCTGATAGGAATATCTTTTAAAGTGAAGTTTATTATGCATAATTTATTTATTCCCAGCCTTTTATCAGTCGTAAATGTACTACATTATCATACGGCTTTATACAATGACGCAACTTTAACTATTTTAATTATCTTGTAAGTTTAATAATAAGATAACTATTTTTTCTTTTGTTTAGGGTTAGATACAAGAGCAATATCTGTGAAGTTTGTAAAATATTTCTAGTTTTTCCTTCATCGAGACATTAAGCATTTCTGTCTCAGGTCATTGTGCATGGTGTTTTTCTCTTGCAAGTGTTATTTTAAGTAATATATAACATCATAAAATCTATATATATAAAACAGTTCCATAACTGACTTACTGACTGACTAACTGACATAAACGCACAGACCAAACCGCTGGGCCTAAAGGGCTGAAATTTTGCATGGCGATTCTTCTCATAGTGTAAGGGTGCACTAAGAAAGATTTTTGAAAAATTCTTCTTAGATTTTTTAAAATTAAATTTTTAGGCTGTTTTAGTAACTTTTTTAAAGTTTGCAATTAAAATAATAATTTGAGGATTATGAAATTTATATCACGTGAAGATCACACAAAAATTCCTTTAAAATGAAATCTTTTTCGAATCTTTATCTCCATTTTCTGATTTTTGGTGAATTTTTAAAGATTAATTTTTAGAATTTGATATATTAGATGCTGATCACGTGGTTTCTTTTCATTTTGAGATACTTTAATCGTCACGTGCATAGGAACGAGTTAAATTGACAAAAAATTTTTTTTCTTTCTAATGCGGCAGACGATTGGACATTATTCAAAAAAATATTAAAATACAGTAAAAGAAATGTTCCTCAAACTGTACTATATTAACTGTACAATATTCTTTAGTATGTTCTATTCGATTTAATTTTAATATTTTCTTCTACATTATTTTGTGTATAAAAATATCCGTTATGATTTTTTTATAAATATATTTTTGGGATTTTTTTTTGGGTATTAATTGCGTACATTGACCGTTGTATTTAATTTGAATGTACTCTGTAGCGAAGCACGGGTATTCAGCTAGTATATTATATAACTCTTGGATTTCTATTAATAAAGTCATTCTAACGATAGCAATAATTGGGTAACATATTTGTTTCCTATGACGATAAAGTCTTTTCATCGAGTTCCATTCACAAGATCTTTTTCTCCCTAAACAGAAGTTTCATGTTTTCCAATTAATTAATTAATCTTTCATCCATTTGATTTCGTTTGATCTGTTTTCCTCAGTCAAAGCTAATCCGAAGAAGAGATGTGCGTGGAATTATAGTGCTGCGTTTTGATAGCACGCAATAAAATAAAATGAATAACAATGATCGAGCAACTGTTTCACGTGTATTATTCGGATTCACGAACAGACTCGTTTGAGAGCATATATTTTTACTATATATATAATTTAATTTTCTAAGGATGTGCCATATTTTTCGGACCGTAAGATGCGCCTCAAAATTATGGGAGGATTTTTAGAAAAGAATGTTTTTATTTTATTAGGTATATAAAGATATTTTCAATTTCTTACTTAATAAAGATAAAAATTACATGTAACAATATATATATATATATATATATATATATATATATATAATATATGAAATAAAATATTCATAATGTTTTACCGTTACCTTCGGACCATAAGACGCAAACCAATTTTAAGTCGATTTTTTTATGTAAAAAGGTGCGTCTTATAGTCTGAAAAATACAGTAATTAAAATAAAAAAGTGATTAACCAATTAATTCCAGATAAATTCTGCCCGTGGAAACCTTAATGCAGTTTTAGCCAACATTCTTTAAACAGCCTCAAGGGTTTAATCATTTTTTAAAAATTCATTTATGAAATTCACGTTTTTTTTTCTCTATTTCTTGATATTTTTGTGAGAATTTACGGGGAAATTAAATTTGGAAATTTGGTACCTATAATTAATTCAGCTTTTTTATAACTATTACTATATTTATCACTTGGTAACCTTGGAATTTTGGAGTATGTAAATGGAATTGACTAATTAAAACAACATTTAATGTAAAATTTTTTTTTTTAAATTTTAATTCAAAATTTTAAAACTGAGGTAATAAATAAAAAATAATTAGCTTTGAAGAACGTGGAGGTAAGAAATTTTTACAGGCAAAAGCTTTACGTAATTTGTTACGCCTGAGGCACTGAAGAATAGGAATTCCTTTAAAATCAATATATTGAAAAATCACACGCAATACATGTAATCTTGATATGAAATTTGATGAACAGTTTTGTTTTAAATTCATTGACTGTACACAAATCCTTTACGCCATTCTGTGACAGAAAGGATAAAATATAGTTTATCCTTTAAGTCACAGACCAATCCCTATTTTAAGTTATTGGAAACTATCCTGTCATTATTTTTCTAATCAAAGACTAGAAAATGCATATTTTTAAATTCTAGTTTACGAATATGAAGTAAAAGATTTGAATAAAGATCGCGTAGTTTTTAAAATTTAAAATATTTCCGTTGTTAATTTATTACAGGGAATTAAATTATTACTGTCACAACAAAATTTAATTGTTTATTGAACAAGATGAATTAAAATAATTTTTAAAAAATACACGCCCATTACTTTAAAAGGCCTATTTTCAAATGCAAAAACCAGAAATGAAGAATTTACGTTTATTAGTCTATGATTAGCAAAATCGAGAGAGGAAAATTCATAACAGCTTAAATTTGGGATTAAAAGATATGCGAGATGTCACCTGAGGCAAATCCTGAATAAGGTCGAAAGCTTTTGAAACTTCAAAAATAAAATGAAAGAGACATAATTTCGTTTAAAAAAAACTAACTTCACCAACTACTATATTATTTTCACATTTCTTGTTGTTGTTTTCTATCAACACCATATTTTAAATACGAAGAGATCAATTAGGGCAAATTTGAATTAAAATTCGGTGAAGTATGATAACCATCGATACGTGATACAAATGACGTCCTTGATCAAAGTCTTGTGAGGTAGCTTACTTCGCTGTGACTTCTAGCATAATAGCTGTTTGACGATTCAAATTAAAGTTGAGCAACAATGAAAAACAAAAAAAAAACTCACTAAAATCTCGAAAAGAAAAGACGCGTGAAGTATGCGAATACGACTTATCAACCCACTTGATATAAAAAAAAACTGGGAACACAAGTTTACTGAAGTAAAGAACTCTGAAAAGAACATCTAATTTCCCGCCTTGCGTATTTAAGCAACAAAAGATTTAACTCGCTTGGAGAGTCCTGACAATTTCATAAACAAAGTTTGATCAAGCTCTCTTTCGACACCGGGCAGGAAACCATTTGAGTGTGGAACCGTTCTTTGAAATTCGGAACAAAGATAGCTGAGGACTGTAAAGAGGGACAGTCATATTTAAAGGAACAAAAGATAGTTTTATAGCGAGCTGTTGTCTGCATCGTAAAATCAATTGAATGCGCCACGGCGTTACTTCAAACTCTGCGCAGTTTAAAGTTCGCTTAGTTAGTGTAAGAGAACAGAAGTTTTGGTATTAATCCTTAAACGAATCTAGAATAATATCACAGGCTTAGAAACGCTTTAGAGAAATATTTCATCTTTAGTGAAGAGGAAAGCTCTCGGCGACTCAGTAAACCGCCGTAATTTTCAAGATAATTACTTCTCCGAACAAGTGGAGTGAACAGAGATTAAAGGGGAGAAAGACATGTTTAACCTTTAGCTGTTTTAAAACAGGAAAGTTAGATTAAAATTATTTAAAAATTCTCCTAATGCAATGTATAGTTACTGTAAGTTCTTTAGGTAGGAATAAATAAATTGCGAGCAATGTTGAAATTCATTGGAAGATAAAAGTTAAAGAGATATCTCATATTTAAAATTAACGGAGCATTTAAATGTTTTTTAAAGTTTCATTTGACTACTTTGTAACTACTTTTATATCAAAATGTGACTTTTAAAGTGATATACAGTAAAACAAGTTTCTGTGAAATAATCGATATGTACTGAGGCCAAACATTAGTAGCGACGATAACAATCTATGGTAGAGATTTTAGAATAAAAAAAAATATTTTATTTGCAACAGTCAACTGACGAACCGGTATTTGAGCTTGGTTCTCTAGACCGGTATTTTACCAAATAAGCTGTACCTGCAATGTGAAAAGTTTTTTTAAAAATAAATACTATTCTTCAAAATTTCCCACTTTCTTAAAAAGAAAAACGCCAATGTACGTTGACCGTGCATATGTTTTCAGCTGTTTATATTTTTTCTTATGATGGTGAACTTTTTTTGATAATAATTTATCAAATGGCTCCTTATTGCCTTTTCAACGTCCCGGCACATCTAAGATGACTGCTAGTACCGTTCATATGCAACCCTGCAAATCTTAAGGTTTCGCATTCTACCACCTCAACTATTATGAACTTGTGAGGACTTCTTATTCCATAAATTCATATCCTTTCATATTTTCCCCACGTACTCGATGATTTATTTAAAAACTGTACTGAAATTATAAAACGTTTTATTTTCGACAAAAAAGAGGATAGTCATCACCATCTTTTTTCCATCGCCTTATGATGATGATTATTATCATCCTTTATTTCCATCCCCTTATCATTATGAAATTTAGATTACTTAAATTAGTTTTCTCGTACTTTCAATCATAGAAAAACTGCAAAAACTTGGTTCGAGATGTTTTAATTGTTTTAAACAATTTCTCAAAAAAATTAGCTCATTTTGAATTACGATAAAAAACGATTTCAAAAAACGCAAATAACTTCTCATTTTTTAGCTCTCTAGCTATTTAAAAGCTATTCCAGCTTTTTTAGCTCTCATTTTTAAGCTGTCGAGACAATTTTATGAATACGAATTAATTATGTTACTTCTGACTTCTATTTTCTTAACACCATTTCCCCCCTCGAGGACTTTTGAAACTTGGTTATTTTGGGAATATATTCACGTTAAGGAACAAAGAGATTATGTCTTCGGGGAAAGCAAATGATAGCATCTGTTTTGAATTACAAAATTCGATAAGTCAGACCCGGAATTTCGGTTAACTTAAAAGTACAAACTTTGGCTTTGTTAAGAATGAAATTTATCAATATTTTTGAGAAATATGCATAATCTCTTGGATTGATGTTCTTCAAGAAACTAATGCTTGATTGTTTAATATTATACATGCGTAAAAGATGCACTGAAAATGCTGAAAGTACGAATGGATTTCAACGTAACCGACAGCTAAATGCTGAATGTTATGATTTAAAATTTTATTCCCCCCAAAAAAATTCTTCTTAGGCTCTAACTTGTTGTTCTGTGACATCATAAAGGAAACCCTGTTACCTCAGTTATCTTAAAAAACCGTTGAATTATCTTCTTTTTTTCTGACAAGATATCTATGTGATGTAAGATTTCCTTTTACAGATTCAATGCGAAAGAATACAAAGAAAACTTATTGATACAAAACTGAATGCAAAAGCAAACAAGAACATCCGCTCATCACCTTTTAATCTTTTCTTATCTGTAAATGAGAGATAAGGTACATAAACTCTCATTATTATTGTACCTTGAAAATTTGTTCTTTTTTTAGACATTCAAAAAGTTAAAGAAATTTCAAAAAACTTTCGCATCGTTATTTTGGAGAGTATAATTATACATTGTGAAAAAGGTATGTGAAACGTATAATGAATATGTATTTGGAAGTTTAAAATTAATCAATACATGCGTCTAAAAACACATATACACATATAGCATCGTATATGGTATACTCAGTTTGGAGTCATAATTAATATTCAGGAATTTTAAGATATAAAGTGTCGGGAAGAAAGATACATGCGGAAAATTAACGAATAATCGTAACTATATATGGTTACTGGTTCTTAATAAAAGATAATACCATCGTACCATATAACTCGAAAGATAAGCTCTTAATGCACTTTTCTCTCGTACTAAGTATATCATAAAGTAATATTATCATCAAATTACATTAATAACATCTTTATGATTCGAAATGACAAATTAATAAATTAATTATTAATATCATCTTTTTCAGGAAAAAGATTGACTCATCATTTAAGGATTTTATTAATTAAATTTGTACCCTGTTATTGATATAAAAATCCTGATCTTTCAAAGAATTTTTCCACATTTTATGTACAATTCCCTTATTTTTTCTAATTACCCTTTTTATATAAACTTTTATCCTTTACAAATCTTACTGATTCATGTAAATTCTTTAAATTGATACAACTACAATAAATCCTTCTGTTTATTCAAATATAAAATCATTTAACTTTAAAGTAAATATATTTGACAAAATTTATAGTTTTAATAGTAAAAAACGCCTCATGGCTTCCATAATTTAACTTGTCAACTATTTGTTGTTTCAATAAGGAAATGAAAGTATTTCATGAATCATCTGAGTTAAAGCCCATAATTCTTACTAGAGTAAATAGATATTTATATTTTTTAACAACTCTCACGGCTTCAAATTTTTAATCTCCTTAAAACTGATGCATAGAAGCGATGAATATTATCATAAAAAATATTTTTCACACCATCTCTTTATCTTTAGCTCAACACAACACATATTTTGCCAATAAACGTGAACACGGAATAAGGGACATTTATCAGAATACATTGACCACGTATTTTTTTCTACTTAAGGCGTTCTTCTCTACCCAAGAAGAATATAAAACGTTTATTATTTATTCAAACATCAACACTACTTAAGAAGAACAGTAAATGGAAGTAAGAGATTATTCTATCAATCACAAGTAGCTGCTCATAAAATGTGGAGTGCATTGTTCTATACTCAAACTTTATCTTAAGAAATACTTCCTATTAATCGTATAATATGTCTGGGATGGTAAAAAAAAAACCTGTGTTTGTCTCAAGTTAAAAATATTGACAAAATATTCCGATAATGTACGTTTCCTGTTCAGATATGAAAAAAAAACGAATATTTTAAAATGTATTCTCTACAGGTTGGATTTGTTCAATATGAACGATTCCGTCCTCAACTCTTATGAATATATATAATGAGGAGCCGAGGTAGCTTAGTGGAAGCTCGTTGGGCTTCGGACTGGAGATGTCGGTTCATATCTAGAAGACACCATAAAAGATCTTCGTGTCTAGGCCGGATATAGCCCGTTAAATCTGTAGACCGGAAAGTCCTTATATGAAGTTAGAGAAGGTGGGAGAAAGCACGAACCCCCCAGATGTCACCCCTGGGAAAACTCAGTCTGAATTATGGTAGCGACCTAGTCACCGGCATAGATTCAATCCCGTAATACTTTAGCAGCTATATCGGGCCTTGTCTGGTGCATTGGAAGTTGGAATGCATATGGTGACTTGTTCTTTATATTTTGGGAATGGTGGATCTTTCCCTGGACATTACGTATTATTTTTATATATAAAACAGTTCCGTAACTGACTGACTGACTGACATATACCGCACAGACCAAACCGCTGGACCAAAAGGGCTGAAATTTTGCATGGCGATTCTTATACTGTAGGGGTGCACTAAGAGAGATTTTTGAAAAATTCTTCTTAGATTTTTTAAATTAAATTTTTAAGCTGTTTTTGTAACATTCTTTAAAATTTGTATTTAAAATAATAATTTGAAGGTTATAAAATTTATATCACGTGATGGATCATAAAAATTCGTTTAAAATGAAATCTTTTTCGAATCTTTACTTTCATTTTCTGATTTTTGGTAAATTTTTAAAGATAAATTTTTAGAATTTAATTTGTTAAATGCTGATCACGGGGTTTCTTTTCTTTTTGTGATACTTTAAACTAATTTTACGTCACGTGCATAACAATGAAATAGACAAAAAAAAATTTCTTGCTAAGGTGGCAGACGATATTAAAAAAAATATTAAAATACAATAAAAGAAATGTTCCTCAAACTGTACTATATTATTTATTATGTTCTATTAGATTTAATTTGAATATTTCTTCTTCATTTTTTGTCAATAAAAATATCCATTTCGATTCTTTTATAAATATATTTTTTCATTTTTTTTAAATCAATTGCATACATTGATCGTTGTATTATATATATATATATATATATATATATATATATATATATATATATATATATATATATATGTATATGTATGTATGTATATGTACTCCGTAGCGAAGTACGGGTTTTCAGCTAGTGTTAATATGAAATCCGTCTTGTTAAAAGATTTCTCTCTTGTTTATTACTGAATATTATACAGTCAGTTACAGTAACGAATATATATTAAAAGTTATTCTGAGGTTGAAGAAGAATGCGAGCGAGTTCCGCTGCAATGGTACTTGTCCAGCGTACAGCCACAGCTTATATCCTAAAATCGGAGATGTATCCCACGTGTGTAGATAAGGTGGGATTCATTTTTAAACAATATGTCACAAATTAAGGCATAATAAGTTTGTTATATAATAAATATTGTAATTAATAGCTTAAATAAATACCCTAATAGCGAATTATATTTAGATTTTATTTAAATTTTTAGTTAACTGAGTTTCTAGATTAAAATTTAAGTTCTATGGGACAATAACGAAAGCATCTACGGAAAGATTCGACTGTTGTATTCTATAATAAGAGCTAATGCCATATTAATTTGCGAAATGCATGAATGTGGTTTAAAACATGTCATTTCGAAATTTGGCATTACATTGACGAAATTATCATAGCAATGCGCTATAACTCGCTGAAATGTATTTGAGGGAAATATAAGGTAAATACGTTAAAGCTCTAGTTTCAGTTTTGTGCAGTGATAAATTTATGACAATGTTTTTTTTTTACAACTCAAAAATTAGCAAAATTTCACTCTTTTTTTTATGAGTACAAATTATTAAGCTTACATTTTTTCAGTAAAAGGCATTATTTTTTTAAAGCTGAAATAGATGTTTAAGATATAAAAATGTATACGCAGTAAAATTAAAATACGTGTATTGTTCAGTAAAATTATAATCTTTGTACTGTATAATAAAAAATAGAGCATATCAGGAATAAAATAGTAAATCGATCAATCTTATTAAAATTTGCTTCGCTTCCATTCATAAGCGGAAGAGATTATTAAAAGAAAAATAAACAAAATTATTCGCTTAGGGCAAACTGTTTGAATCATTCCGAAAAAAATTAAACATTTTGCCTGGAACTTGATCCTTAGAAATCATGTTTACCCCTCAAGGTCGCTAAACGCTTCGTCAAAGAGAAATCGCACATTAAACGAAAAACCCAAATATTTAAAATTCTTTTTCCCTCGTTTGCAAAAATGCGGGATTATAACTACGCCCCACTCCAACTGTAGGGCATAAATATTGAAAATATAATTGGGGGAAAATGGGTAATATGCACCCGCTTTTGTAAATACGCCTCTAACAGGGCGAAAACCGGGAAATACGCTTACATATTCCAAAAAGCTTTTCCTATTTCAAATTTTATAATAGGAACATTTTTACTGGGAAATTTTGATAAGAATGACGGATTTAGAATGATGAATGACTAAAGATGATAAATATTCTTATGTTACGTTGGAAATGAAACTGAGCTAAAGCCGCAAAGTCTGTCTTGTGACCTCTTGTTCGTTACATCAATCTATTTTTTCAAAGAACAAAGGACCAGCATGTTTTTCGTCACCTTTAAACACATGCATTTTCACAACACTGATTTCAAATTCCAAACTATCGTAACTAAATATTTATCCCGAACTAAAAATGTATAAATATCAGCTCATGCGTCAGTTCATCAAATTTAGTGAACATGGTCAATAAATCTGAAAAAAAGATCATTTATTTGTTTATTGATGAAATCCATATTAGGCGCACTATATGCCGGTATTTCAAGAATAGTTTAGGCTAGTTTTAAGCTGTCGTATGATAAGACAGGAACCCATGAAACATTTAAAAATTGTTCTCATCAAGGTATTATTCCATAAAATTAGATTTTACAGAGCTGGTTACGAATCTAAAGCAGATGCTTAATTTTACACGATTTAGTATTGACATTTATGCAAACTAAATGCACTCGACTTCACGCAAATTAAAATACACTCATTGAATATTAATTTTTGAATTACTTTAAAAGATAATTAGTTCGACGTTAAACGTCCATTTTGAATGTTGTTTATAGCATACTAATGAATTTTATTGCGATTCCCTTGCTCTTTTAACCGATAAACCTTGATGTAAAATTTTTCAAATTTTACCTGCACTGCATGGGAGAAAAATGGTTCGAGGTCAAAAAGACAGATCTGTTCGATCAACAAAAAGTCTCGCATGATGAAGCAATCGGGGGAAAATGTATATTTTACTGACAACATTTTGAAATTTTCCCTTTATTGCGCACTTATACAGAACATGTTTTCGGGCAAAATTCAAAACTTAGGTGCCTTTCCTTTGTAGAAAACATTATGGGCCCTAAGTCTTCTTAGCTGACAGGTTTGATATTGCTATCTATTTTCTGATCCACAAGCCAACTATAGCTTGACATAGTAATTTGGCTTCAGGTATGTGTTTTAGTAGACTGTATTCCGTAGGTTTTCGTAACAATCTGTTCCACTACTGATTTGTATGTTAGCGAAAATATTAGTGTATGGATAGAAAGATTCTGATAATCCGTTAGAATGTGTGATAGTTTAACTTTCTGTTTGAAAGCTCTCGGGAAGTGTTTGGAGATGGTAAACGTAAAATCCGATGTGGGTGAGAAGTTTGGCTCTCTTTTCAAGAACTATTAAGAACTGTGTCGGTTCTCCATATTACTCTTGGCGTTACGATACTGTAATTTAAATAGATGAAATGTTTTATTTAAAGTGTCAACATTTCAAAAAAGTTCTTGTATAAAATTTAGATTCTGTATCTTGTGTCCCTATGTGCCAGATTGAATATCTGCAAATTTTGGAAATTGGTGTACTAATCAGCCCTTTGCGGGCACATACCAAGATCAGAAAATTTTTATACTGCGGAATAAAATCATTTGTTCATACATGCAATACATTCCTCAAAAACATTTAGCCTAGAGACATGAAATTCCTGCTCTGAATTGATATGCAAAACGACAAAACTGGGCTTTTCGCTGACTTTCCAATAAATAATACTAAAGAGAGAAAATCATGCCCTTAAGGGCCAATTTTTTAAGTAAACTCGTATATATCTTTCAAAAATGGATCTATGACTCTAAATTTTTGAATTACGGAATCTTTAATGATTAAAGTAATTTATTATCTTTTAAGATGTTCCCTTAAGAAGAAAAGTGCACTTTTTCTAGAGAAATAAAAATTCTTTAACCATTAAAATGTGTATACAGCTGCCATCAGTCTAGGAATTACGGTAACTATTGATGAGTGCCATAAATAGAGTAAGAGTCTAACATTTTTCACATAACTGAGTTCATTCTTTCAGCTCGAGAGTAGAACATAACATTGTTCCTGATTAATTTTTTAAATATTAAAGTTAAAGACATTTTCTTTAAGACAGAAAGAGAAAATACTAACCTAATTTTGAAACTAAAATTGAATTCTAGTGTTACATAATGAAATTTTATTAGTAGCTTCCTAGAACTTAAGGATGTCCCAGGGGCTTTTCATAATCACAACTGAACTTGTCAGAAAAAAGGATACACTGCGCAACATCCAAGTAAGTAATGAAATTAATAATGTATCTTTCATTGCAGGTAAGGTAATATTTTTTTAGTCAAAACTTTCTTATACAATGACAGTCAAAACAATGTTTATTAATAATAAAATATTTATTTAAAAATATATATGAATTAATTTAATATATATGAATAATTTTGGAAAATTTTTCATGTAATTTATTTCATAAACGAATTCTACAAAAGCTATAGAATTTTCCCATTAGCCACTCAGTCACATGCTCCTTATCAAGGTTATCGTATATCAAGACGTTTTATTTTTTTTTTATTTGATTCTCTAAAGTTTAAGTTTAATCTAAGCTATTCGTAACGATAGCAAGTCTTCTTTATGTATCACACAAAATCTTGCTGCAGATCTTGACATTTTAAACTCACCCTACCCCTTTCTATGATCATGCAAAATCAGTAGCCCTGAAAAGAGCATACGTGAAAATCCTGACATAATTCTATTAAATTAATCCACTATATAATGTACATTCTCTGAACTTGCGCTGTCAAATAATGGATTTAGATCAATGCACTATAATACTTCAACGTAAAACTTTCTGGCAAGTAATTAGCGTTGAAAACATCTTCAATGACACTGGTGATTTGGCTATTTAAAATTTCGGAGACGAATAAATGCATTATAAGTAATGTACAGCCCCCATAAAGGATTATGAAAAAGGAAAATTAATGCATGCTTATAAAACCAACACAAAGCATCCGAATAAAAACTTTCAGGTTTATAAGCATCAACTGACAGATTTTATAGAAAATTAGATGAAGCCTATTAGCCACACGATAACAGCCTGACATCTATTCATCCCCTAATCCTCTCACGTCTAATGATGATTATAACATAATCCCAAAGACATGCATTTTCCAAATTACTGATCCTGTTTTCCTTGCTTAGTTAATATTTATAGATCTTTTTTCTTTTCTCTTTGTTTCACATCACATTCACCTCAATCTGAAATTTATCGACATTTAATTTTCTATAAAAATTCAGAGGGAAAATTTATTAATTTTATTTCATTCAATATTTAAGCGATTATAATTAACCTTTAGAGGAGAAAAGTGCAAAACTGAAGAAAGCTAATGAAGGGATAAATAGCAAATAAAACAAGCTAACAAACGGCTCAAAAAAAAATTACGAGATAAGGATTGTCTTTTTGAAAGAATTCATGACTCTGTGGATTTCCTTTTGCTTTTACTAGTGCGCTTCTTTTTCAGGCGACACAAAAGTTTTTTTAATGAACTGCGCAAATGAGATTAAGTCCTTATCTAAAGATATGATGAAAATTTAATTGCAGTGAAAGAGTCCCAAGACGTTCTGACAGTGAAAACAGTCTGCTGAGTTATATTTTTCAGTGAAAAATATTTTTAAGAAGGAAGTGAATTATTTTTAAATAATCAAGTGTAAGCCTTAACTGTTTTTTTCACCTTATCAATTCAAATAAATTAGCTGTGAATCTTTGAAATAATGCTCATGTGTTTCGAAATATCTGGTTCCGTCTGAGTAGGAACTTCATTAATCCTGTGACTTGGGATAATTGAGATTAAATTTCGAAAATAAACCCGTTGATATTTTGTCAGGCATGGACATCAGCTCTAATCATGATGAATTCTTGAGATTCAAATTTACCTTATTAGGACGAAGTATATCTTTCTTTCGCCTGATTAATTTCAGCGGTAATTACTAGGTAGCTAATATAAGTTAATAACTATAAAATACAGGGTGTCCGGGCTAAAAGTATCCAAAAGTTATGGCTTATTTTTACGGAACTACCCATTAAAATAAAAAAGATGATTTAAACAGAAAGAACATCTCACCAAGTTTTAATATCAATCATATATTTCGATCATAGTATCATAGATTTCGATGTGGGCACCTTTTGTAGCAGACAAACGTCTCAATGGTAATACAGTTCTCTCCAAGTGTTTCGTAGCATATCAGGAGTTATTACACGAATTGCTTGAATGATCCGCTTCTCAAATCATCCACAGTTTCAATTTTTTTGTTTATACACAACGGATTTAACGAATCGCCGAGCAAAAAGTCCAGTTACTCCTGATATGCTACGAAACACTTGGAGAGAATTGGATTATCATTTAGACGTTAGTCGTTCTCCAAAAGGTGCACACATCGAAATCCATGATACTATGATCGAAATCTTTGATTGATATTAAAACTTGGGGAGATGTTCTTTTTATTTAAATAAATTTTTTTTAAATTCTAATGGGTAGTTCAGTAAAAATAAGTCATAACTTTTGGATACCTTTAGCCCGGACACCCTGTATAACAGATTATAACTTATACAGGGACTGTATTATGCAGACGCTTATTTGAGCTATAAAAACTCTGATGTAACCGTGTGGCTTTTTTGTGTTAGTCTGTTCTTTATCATTTGAAAAGTGATCATAATTTAAGAAAAATATTCTCGTTTTTAACTTATGGAGTGTCCCTTAAAATTATTTTTAAACTTTAGTGAGAGTTGGTTCTCAAATATTTCGCACACATAAACTTGATAGTGCTGTTCGGAACAAATACATTAACAGCTCTTTAAAAATGTTTTAAGTGTTTTAAATAAGACATCATTTCAAACGCTTCTATGGTATAACTTCTTTCAAACATTTCTTTTTTCACGCTAGAAATATAACTGAAACGCTTAAATGGTTTATGGGCTGCAAAGCATAGAAAATAAAATAAATAACTAATCGGATAATTGTAAATGAACCATCTGCAATACTGTTTACGAACCGAGGTAACCTATCGGAAGCGCGTCGGCTTTCGATACTGAGGGTGCTCAGATTGAGTCTAGACAGGCTCCGTCAAATACCATCGTGTCTAGGCCGGATATGGGCACGTTAAGTACATAGATCAGAAAGTCTTTCTATGAGGTCAGTAGATGGGAAAAGTACGATCCCCCCCCCCCCCGATGTCGCCCCTGGGGATGTTCGGTCCAAATTGGTATGGCACCTAGCGAAGCCGGACTCCAGCCATTATGGTTCTATTATAAACCGGAGCCGTATTACTCTGCCCGAAGCCTATATGGACCTGGTCTGGAACTTCCGGCCATGGGGTAGTTGACGGACATGGGGTCATGATGGTCCAAGTTGACCACAATGACAGCGAAGAAGAGAAGTCATTTAAAATAATATTTCATACTTTAATTTAAAACAAAAAAGTATTGAATTAAAAATACCTCCTTAACCAACCTGTAAATTATTGAATTAATGAAATCCTAATATTTAATCTTAATATTTAAATCTAATTTTGGGAGAAGTCATATAAAATCTGAACTATTCACACATGCTTGAATAGAGAATGATATAATTATATGGTATCAAGAGGTACTGTCTTCAAATACAGTATTTGTATCGACATATTCAAGTCAGTTATAATTTATTGCAGCATATTTCTTACGCGAAATATGCTTCAATGCATTATTGTTGCATGCATCATAGCATTATACGAATGTTTAAGTTCATTACACATTCTTATCACATATTATACGCACATTGGGGAAAGCCTCTATGAGCATTATAAGGAAACGTTCTTACCTATACTAAAAATAAACTTATAATGTATAATCCACAGTATATCTATCTATATATATTTATATATATACTCGACGGTTCGTACACAGCTTGGTTACATTGCAGTAAATTAATATGATAGATTGAGCAAGAAATGGCGTACGAATATTCCCAGAAGTCCAATAATTCATCTTATCCCATCAAAATGTGTTTATATTGTTGCTAATGTCTGTATTTTTTATACTATAGGTAAATTGATGGAGTTTCCCAGGCAGAAATATTTTCAGGTATCTAAGTATTGAAAGTCTTTTTATTCATTCATGTTTTGTTTCAGAAATTCTTGGAAAACATATGAGATATTTTAAACGAAATTTTAAAATAAAAGTGATATTACTTATATTCTATATCATATAACTTTTGAGTTGCTCATGAAACAAGGGTTTTTTTTTTCCAAAGTTTATGAACAACTTCATATATTTTTGCAGTTATAATGGGTAAAATTTGGACAAAATATCAGTTGCCGATTTTTTTCATTTATCTCACTACTGAAAATGGCGGTTCAAGCACTTGCAGGGCTACAAACGCAACCTAGGTTTGAGGCCCCTATGTTCTAAATAAAGTAATGTTGTCAGATAAATTTATTACATAATAAAAACACTCGCAAATGTATCTCTTTTTTAAGCTGTTAATTTTCGAATGCCTCTGACAATCGAAGGACCCTAGCGCCTGTGCGATGATCCGTCACTGACTACCTGAGCATGTCAATAATAAAATTTAGTCAACCGTAATAAACCGTTTAAAATTCATAGAGCTGTAAGAGGTGTACTCATATAATATTCTTTGTCAAGTGAAATGGCCATTGTAAAACTACTTTTAAAGAGAAGAGAAAAACAAATATTTTAAAAAGAACAAGTCATAAATCTTTAGCTTATAAAATCATTTATTTTAAAAATAATTAACTGCTAGGAATTTTCATACAAATCGAAAAAACTTTCCCGTTTAAACTTCCCAAGGTACATTATTTTTTGTATATCGTACCTATAGCTTTGCAAAGGTATGAACTACAAAACGTCAGATATGGAAGAAACGTCTAACGGTATATAAAAATACTTAATGCTGATATCATAATTG
This sequence comes from Dolomedes plantarius, assembly GCA_907164885.2. Taxonomy (NCBI): domain Eukaryota; kingdom Metazoa; phylum Arthropoda; class Arachnida; order Araneae; family Dolomedidae; genus Dolomedes; species Dolomedes plantarius. Next base: position 66,419,559 of record OU015496.1, on the reverse strand, counting down.
CTATGCGACTACAAGACACGTTTTGTAAATTTCTTCTCTGAAATCTCGATAATCCATACTAATTGTATGGAAAACTAAAAAACACGAACAATCCAAAAATACCCGTGTGAATCATTTAAAGGAAAATCCAGAGGTTTTAAATTAACAACATATAGTTATTAAAATAGGATTTAACTAAAGTAGTAACAAATTTTTAACTTTTCTTGCGAAAGCAGCTATATTACTTCCTTTGCGAGTGGTTTTGACATACTTTGGGGAAATTTGTATTTTATTTCTAACCTTTATCTTTTGTGATGCATGGATAAGAACAATCCATACACCTTTAACGTTTGGCGGTTAAATTTCATAAAGCAGATTCCTTTTCAGATATGAACCCATAGCTTTGCCATACTTGAACAGATTGGATGGGGAAGAAACATTCTGTAGTATTTGAGAACCTCGAAGATTTATTAATTTTTAATGAGGCTACATGACTCATTTTACAAATAATTTCGTTTACTGATTAACACCCGATAACCCTTGCTATTTCTCGATTGTGCATGAAAAAATACACAACACGAATTATCCAAAAATACCCTAGTCTATTTTGGAAAAATGGATTATTCATATGTTTAAAATGAACAACAGAGAGTTATTTAAGTAGGATTAAACTAAAATAATGATAAACAATGAACAATTTTCCTTTTCTTTTCTTGGTAAAATGTATTACATTACTTAATTTAAGACTGCTGCCATCTGACTTTGGGTCAAATTTTGTTTCTAAACTTCTCCTTTTATGATGCAAGTATAACTCGCGAGGCGAATAATCTGTTCCTCAATAATCGGTAATTCAGAGTAATTTTTGAAGGTACCTCACAGACACTAAAAAACTAAATATTGCAAATACTATCCCTCAGTTCCTTTGGACTATATAAACTCAAAATTAATAAAAAAGTTTTAAAAATATGTTAAAACACACACGCTCGAAAGAGCAAAACCACTAAGTTTCGATTATCATATTCATAAATGTTGAATAATTCATTCGAAATTTCGCAGTTAAGAAATAAGTTTTTGAATTATCTAATTTTTGAGACCTCAGTTAAATCATTTATAAAGCATGTTATGCCCTTAAAAAACACAAATTCTACTCATTTTTGATCTTTTGTTGTTTAAGAGCTTTAATGTAATGCAAAAGTTATAAAATTTTCATTTTTATTTTATCGAGTTTCTTTTGGATCCATCCCAAGAAGAAACAACCGGAAAAAACTTAGAAAAGGAACTGTCTTAATTTAGGGAAAGACCAGATATTTTCCTTAGTAAGCCATTCTTTTACCACGTTATCTGTTATTTCATTTCTTTCGGTTTTACTTTAATTTTAACCTGTTTGTAGATTTCATTAGATTACGTCAATTTCGTAACGGTTAATTTTCTACGATTTAAAACTCTTTCACAAACTGCAAGTTTTTATTCACAAAACCCAAGTCGGAGGCTATCTTAAGTACGATTAAATAATCACAGTGCTTGATAAGCTTATGCAATCGTAAAGTTGTGAATGAAACTGTTACGCCTGAAAGGAAAAGCTTTATGAAAAGAAATCAGCTTGTTTACAGAGGTTTTAATTCACCGCATCGAGGAGAAAATAGGCACGTTATAGAGTCAGTTTCAAGATTTCCGAAAGGATAACAGAGCTTGTAAGAACAATATATTTTGTTAGAAACTTTTTTTTTAAATATCGTCAAGTAATTCAGCAATGTATTTATCTGTGCAACAGTAAAATATTTTTTTTTGTCTTTAACTTATCAATCTGATAAATTAACCGGTTCAATAAAAAACATATCTATTGAAAAAAAAGGCTCACGGGTGTTATTGAAAAACTTCTGCGACATTGTGAAAAAGAGTTGTGATTAATATATATATAAATAAATATGTATGTACGTATGTATATCTGTATGTATGTATGCATGCAGTACACACACGCACATATATATGTATATATATATATATAACAAACATACAAAGGAAATTTCTGAAATTTGTCAAATTTTGGATAAAACTTTCTACTTTATATGCATAATGAATATAAAATCATCGTGAGATAAATCTCTAACGATAGCCTTAAAAATGTATTTAGCTATTTATCATTTTGAAAGAATTAGTAAAACCTTTTTGTTGTTGTTGTGAATTGATATTTAATAGAATCCGACCCAGAAAACTGAAACATATAATACTCTAAGTTTATTGATATTAAGAAAAAGACTTAATTAACTGAGCAACATTAACATTTACTCTCACAAAAACTACATTTGATGATGTATTCACTAATATGCCTGCAGACACAACACAATAAAATTTATCTATGCATGTTAGTAAGAAATTTTAGTGCTAAAATATTTTGAGATAGCATGTTATGTTGTATGAAATAAATAAAAGTTTTAAAAGAAGTAATAAACACGCTAAACATTAACAAACTAAAAATGTATGAATCAACTTGAATTTGTTAAGATGCATATCTAGTTATCTGTAAATTAGAGGCTAGAGTTAAGAAAAATAAAACTAGCTTTCTTAGAACTAAGTTTAAAATCTAGGTATCCGTATAAACGTTCTCGCATGTTGTCGGTCTGCCTTGTGTAGGGAGTGTTTATGATCTTATAATACTGGAAGTTTGAAATACTGATCATTCTACCCTTCTCAGTTCTTTCAATGGGACCTACGAACCTTCTTTATTTTTAATATAAATTCAGTTAACATGCCTTTAAAACATTCCCTATGCTAATTTCTTCATTTAAATGAGAACACTTATTTTAAATTTGTCAAATTTATGTTTATGTAATATTTAAGCATATTTAATTTTCATCACCTCAAGAATATTTTCCAAAGAAAAATGAAGGATATAGAGGTCCATCTACTACTATCTAAACATTTTGGTGCTTTCATATAATTGCAATGGTTAAATCACAGAAGAAAAAAGCTTATCACAATATTATCACAAGAAGGGATTGAGTTCCATTAGTTTTTGTAAAGTATTATTTTCCGACTAACTAAAGTTCCTGTATATTATTCATAGCCTGAGGAGCTTCTGCTTCTTCTAACTTGTAAAGCTTTTAGCTAAAACTCTAGAAGATAATACATATATTATCATCAAATAACAAGCTGAGAAAAAAATTCTGTAAGCTTATATTTTTTCGTATTTATTTTTCTAGAATGTTATTCATTGAAAGCCTTTTCATATTCTTAAGCTTCTAATTTTCATAAACATATATTAAGACACGTGTTAAGTTGAGATGAAAATCTATGATTTCACATATGTATTAATTAAATAGCCTTCGATTCATTTAATTGAAAATTTTTTTGAACAGAGAATTTTTGACTATAAAACACTTTCCTTTGCAGCCTTAAAGACTCCTTTATCTAAAACTAATTTTTGCTAATGGAGACTTCTCTCTTCAAGTTTCACATTTTTTGAAAACTCATTTACTTTTTTTAAAATTTACTACGCCTATCAAAAAAATTTGCTAAAGCGTTTCAGTGTTTAAACTCTTAAGCTTAAAAGAAAGGAAAGCATGACATGTTCTGTCTGTAAAAAATTATTTAGCCGCGTAAGCTTTTTAAGCACTTTTAAAAGGAAAGTGTTTAAGACTAAAGATAAAATGGATGCTCCTTTTATTTCTAAATGGAATATAAACTAGAAGTTTCTTTAGCAGCTGCTCTCAATATTCTTTATCAAAAAGTCGTTCTTTAAATCCAAAATAGGGAAAAAAGTCTTTCATATTTCAATATTACTTCTACTCACAGTAAAGTTGAACACTTTAATCCTTCATAAATTTTGAAATTTATCAAAATTTTGACAGGGGATTACATAGTACTGCCAGCAAAATAAAATATTAGTTATTCGATGTATCTAATTTCTGGAAAATTTACATACTCATTTTTTAATAATTTATAGCTAGAACTGAAACATTTTTAATCACTTCGGAGATAAAGATTGGGGGAAATAATTTATGAGCTAATATTGTTAAAATGATAAAATGATAAATTATGCATTAAATAAATTAACTTGAATTGACAATATAAAATTCTCTGTCGCGTGTAATACTCCCAAATTTAACAAGTAAATATTGTGGAAATATGAGAAATTTATTTTCCGCCAATAAAACAGGAAACGCGAAGTTGAATTTTAAAAATATATTTAAAATATTTTTGTGTTATGACTCAAAAGGTAATTTTGATGTTATAAAATCAAGTGTTACTTCGGTTTGAAACTGAATGTATTCTAATATCGAAAATACTTTAGGAAAAAGCTTAAAAACGTCTACAATAAAAAGCAAAAAATAAACTTCATATGTTCTTTTCAAATCTCCACTATACAAAGGGAAATGCGTCCCATCTAATAAAACATACACTTGTTTTATTTTCAAAGCTATTTACTTTCGTGGAAAAGAAGAATCTTAACAAACAATGAATGTAGATTGCGTACCCTACATTAATCTGAAACGCGTATCCATTAACCTGCGATCATTGAATCCGGCGAGTTATTGAAAAAGAAACCAAACGTTTTCTACACTCACCAAGCGTGCCGAAAGGCAGTAGTAGGGGAAGCAGCAGAGAGCTCAGTAGCACCGTCCGTAGCATGTTGGCCGCTCGCACAGACTGAGGAGATTCAGTTCCTTCTTCCCTTCTCTCTCTTTCACTCACTCTCGCTCTCTCGCTTTCTCTCCCTCGGTCTTTCGCAATCTTTTAGATTCCCAGAAGCACACGCATCGGTTTGGAAAGGAGATCTTGCCCATCTCCTTCAAGAGATTATTCTCTCTTCTACTCCAATGTTTGAAACTGCAGATGAGAATTATTACATAGAAACTGTTTAATTTGCGAATGACAGTCTATGTATAATAATAGATTGTGCAGATTTTTTTTTAATTGTATGCAATTACGAACAGTTATAATTATGATTTCTGGCCGTTTAACAAACTATATATTTTCTATCATAAAAGGTCTTTGATATTTAGTTCTGGTTTAACATTAAAAATGTATCATGTCTCCGAGTAACATAAAATGAAAAGTATAAAAAAAATAGTTTGTTAGTTACGTAATACAAACAGATATATATATATATATATATATATATATATATATATATATATATATATATATATATATATATATATATATATATATATATACATACATACACAGATATATATATATATATATATACATACATACACAGATATATATATATATATATATACATACATACACAGATATATATATATATATATATACATACATACATATGTATGTATATATATATATGTATATATATATATATATATATATATATATATATATATATATATATATATATATATATATATATATATATATATATATATATATATATATATATATATATATATACATATATATCAATTAAGTTTTAATTTTATAATTGAGTTAAAATCTATCTGTTTTTCCGGTCGTCGAAAACGAGAACTTGTATACATCTATTCTTCGGAATCAATAATAGTTTTAAAGAAAACCTGTTACAGCCAAAAAATTTAATAATCTAAGACTGAGAGCAAAATTAATGATGGATTAGTCTTGAAGACACATATGCGCTCTACAATTTTATTGCTTTCCAGAAATTTTAGTCATTTAATTTCTATATTACATTTTTAGGGCATGCATATGACTCTGTTAACAAATGGTTTTAGGATCATTTTTTATTTTACGAGCTATTCATCTTAATTTTTCAGGAAAGAAAGCCCCATTATTATTGATTTAAGAAGGTTTTTTGAGTTAGTTAAAATGGTTTTTGTTTTTTTTCCTCTCGGCATTGAACATACATTCAAGAGACAAAGAAAAAAGGACTCAAATGAAGAAATAACAGCCATTAGGGGTTTGATAAATTATTTTCATTTATTTCTCCTAAACTTTTAAAATAAATCGTCATATTTCATACGAAGGAAACAATATATTACTCATTTGGATATCTTTATAAAGGCGTTCAGAGCGATATTTTTTTATGAATATGTTTTAATTCTCCATGGAATTTCGAACATAGTAACAAATAAAAAAATGGATTATATATTAATAAAACATGATTCTTGACTTAGCTTCTTTTTTTAAAAAATAGCCCGATATGATTTTAATTCCAGAAAAAAATTAAAATATCATTTTTCATTATTTAAATATGTAATTCTATAGTATCAAATACATGAGTTTAAAATAATTCTTCATATATATTAAGTGCATGAAAGATACCATAGCAGTATCAGTTATCACATACCCCAACCATATATTAATTTTCAGGAGTAATGTATGTCATTTTGAACAAAATATGGAGATTTCTTGTCTATTGAATCTTTTTATATCTTCTCTGGGTTGGATCTAAGTGCTTCAAATAAAGTCATTTAAATTACGAGACATTGATTTCCGTTCTTAAAAATTGTTTTGTAAATGATAACATAAAAATACATTTAAAAGGTGTAGTTATCCACGTATTATCCACAGATACTGAGTAACATCCGTTTAAAATAATGCTTCGAAAGAAGTTTTAAAGTTATTAAATCTTAAATTATGTCTTATCTAGTTTTAAAATTCCAATAATAGTGATAAAAAAATCTCTTACAAGTCTGCATGCACAAATGAAAGCGATCTGTGACATTTATTGTTACCTTCTACAAAAAATACTGATAAGTAGCAGGATTTTCTAATTCACTTATTATTTGAGTGCGTAATACTCATCACTATGAGAAATGAACTTTTGTTTGTACGTATAAAATCATAAACAAATGCTACAAGCATTTTTCTTAACGAAAATGCTTTGAATATTTTATTTTAAGCTAAGTATTTTATCCTTGAGTATTTTATTTTAAAACCAGTGTAAAAATTCTGTTAAGTGATAACAAGAATTTGCTTAAGGATAATTTATAAAAAAAATTAGTTCTTATTCCCAGATTTTAGTGAAAACGCACGTTGGATTAATTTTTTAAATATTCATCCTTAATTCTTTGACAGTTTTCACGTATTAAGTAATTATATACTTAAGTATAAATGCTTTGAGTTACTTAGAGCTATCAAATTAACTCAAAGCTAAAAATTAATTTATTTCAGTTAAAAGAAATATATTACTTGAAACTGAAAAATTCAATCCAGAAAAACATTTATACATTTTGGAAGGTATAAATATAGAATAATAATAGCGGTTTTCTCTTAAGATACTCTCCGTCTCTAAAATCCTGTGTCTGTGTATTTGACCATTAGATAAAAACCGATCAATCTCATATTACTCTTATTTGAAACCTTATAAGCCTTTTCTAAGCTTCTCTCTTAAATTTACAAATGAAATAGATCCACTTAACTTATGAGTATTTTTAAACAACGGATAAAGCATGCTGAATAGTGAAAAGGGGGTTTTATATTCTGTAAATATTTGTTTATAAAGAATCAAAGAATTAGGGAATAATTTTTATTTCATTGCTTGTTATTTTAGATAATAATAAAACAATGAGAATATTTTAAGAGTGATTAATTTAGAGTAGTATTCAACTTTAAACTGAGTTTAAATTTTCTCGAAACAAAACCTTATTTTAAATACCGCTTTTTATACTTAAGTATGTAATTACGTATTACGTGAAAGCTGTTAAAGAATAAAGGAGGAATATTTTAAAGTAATTAATCCAACTTACGTAGTCAACAAAATTTGTGTAAAGAATTTTTTTAAAAAATAAATTACCCTAAAGCAAATTCTTGTTGTCCCATTTAGCAGAATTTTTGCCGTGGTATAAAGATTAAATATTTTACTACACTTTTGGGAGGTGTAAAATCTGTACTTGAAATTAAAAAGACAAAAAAATAAAGGTGAAAATTTCCTTTTACAGATGAAATAAGGTAAATTTTGTAACTGTTTCTGATATTTTTCTGAAAGAGATTTACTGTCATAGAATTAAAATTTTAATGTCTAAAAAGTTACTTTTTACGTCATTATATGCATGGAAGATCAAGTTAAATCTTTTCTCCTATTTTTAACAACAAAGTCCTTTTTAGTATAATAATATAATGACCGAAAAATGTTTGTTCCTCGTGGCACTTTAAAACCCATTAAGCCGGAGAATGAATTTTTCGTTAAATAAATACCAAAGGATAAATTTCTCAAAAATTGTATTGTTTTATTTTTCTTTTAATTAGAACTTGCAGAATGGGCTTTGGCTAATTGTATAAACAACTAAAGCATTAAAAATAAAGCTTTGAAAATATACTATTTCTTTCATGAAACAAATTTTAAAGTAACATTATTTTTGATACGATTCAAAAAGTTTCTTTCGATGCTAAACAATGATATTTTTTGTTAATTGTGCTTCAGATTACAGAATATAAGAATACAAAGGATTTTTAAAGCCCAAATGGACGTATCTGGGGATGTGTTGGGGAAAACTGTATTATAAACTATTATAATGAGAATTTTTATAGGAGAAATATTGAAAGAGAGCAATTAACCGCTTTTGCTATTTCTCAAGACACGGAAAATTTTTTCTGCTATTGGACATTTCGAAAAGTAAAACTCCCTGGCCAAATATAATGATAAAAACCGTTGATATAATATGATATACTTCCTATTCCTTAGATAGTTTCTTTCAGACTAGAACAATGGTGCTTTTTTTTAATGATGGTTTAAATTGCTAAGATGAGAAGACAAAAAATGCATAAAAGACAAATGAGTATTTCAGGTATAGGATAGACATTATTTTTTAAATAATTTTATCTGAAGAAATTCTTCCAATAACCTTGAAATAAATCAAAATAAATAAAAACGAAATGTTATTTGATTTTCAGTAGTCATTCTTCATAATGATATTAATAAAGAATGGCTACTTTTGTTGTACTTTTACTTAAAAATGAAAATTTTCCAGACAAATTTAGAGCTTATTTCGATGTAACATAATTGACTTCAAATATTTTCGTCTGTCTTTGATATGATATTACAATCATGATTATTTTTCGGTTAAAACTATTACATATAACATCGGTTCATAATTATTTTTGATGATGGTTTGCAGAGAGACTCTAGACCAAGTTAAAATTAAAATCCAAATCTCATTTGTGCAGTTCAACTTTGTAAGGCCTTTTCCAAGCAATTAGATATAAAAGTCGAATGAATTGGATCATTAAAATTTGGATAATGAAACGATATGAACGTTAAAAGTCTTCAGACCACAATATTCCAATTCAAACTTTTAAATCTGTTTATTATAAATAAATATTACATTAACTTTTCTATAAAAATTAAATTTCTCCGTTAATAGAAGGTTCATTTTCGAAGCTTAAAAAGCAACAATTCTAGGAGCTCTTTGAAAATGTTAACACGCTTGCACGTGAAACTATTGCACGTCTGCTTTTTTAGTGTAGGATTACGTTCCTCCATAACGGTTCTAAGGAGAGCAAAATTTCAGACGCTAAAACCGTCCGTCCGTACTTCGCGAGTTATAACTTTGGCAGCGCGCCAAACCCAGTTTGTATCCCTTGGACAAGCAGTAAACAGTTAAACAGAAAAGTACCAAATTGCGTCAAAATATTGACATACATATATGTATAAATATACATACATACATGTATGTAGATACATATATACATAACACATGCATACATACAAAAGAGGTAAGCAACGATAAGTAATCCTACGTTAATAAACCGGGGTAGTTTCGTTAGAAGAGACTACCTGAATATTTTTTTTTGTACACAATTCGCGATCATATTTATCTAGAAGCAAAATTTGCTATGACGTATACTTGACACAGAGCAAATTTATTTTATGTTACTGATGATATGTCGGGAGTTTTTCCGGAAAATTTCAAATTTTAATGCTCCCCAAATTCTTTTTCTTCAAATAAAGTGGTAGAGAATCTCCAAAAATTAAGATTGAAACGTTTAATTTAGAGCGATGTTTTATGTGAATCCTTTCGACTGCTTATTCACTGTCTCATACTTCAGTCAAAAACCTGGTATTATTTTTAACTCTGGGGTTTAGGCGTTTTTATAGTTAGTAGAATGTATACAGAGTATTTCCTTGGCTTCCATAGTTCTCTCAGGAATAGAAAAAGAATCTTTCCGCATTTGAAATATACTAATTTCCGTTGGATTTGCTTTAAGCCTTAGAAAACTCAAAATAAGAAATATATATATGTATCTATTTATTTGTATTTATTTATCTATTGTAATATTTATTTGTATCTATTATATCTGCATCTATATCTATCTATCTAAGTATGTGTATATATATATATATATATATATATATACAGTGGAATCTCAATCAATCGTTTTCGGATCCATCGTTTTTCCGTATGTGTCATTCATTTTATCCAGTCCCAACGATCATATTGCTTTGTTATGTTTCCGCATCTATCGTTTTCCCGTATTTATTGTTCATTTCAATCGGTCCTTTGAAATGAACAATAAATACGGGATCGATATTCCACTGTATATCTATATATATATATATATATATATATATATATATATATACAGGAAAACTTTTTGCGGCCACCCCTCTAAACGGCTATATTTTATTTAGAATCAAGACGGCTACCACTCAAAACGGCCACTTGTTTCCAAAATCATGACTGGCAGAAGTTTTATTTTATATATATATATGTATAATACATACGACGATCAATGTATACAATTGATGTAAAAAAACAAAAAAATATATTTAAAAGCGATATTTTTATAGACAAAATAATGTAGATGAAAATATCCAAATTAAATCTAATAGGACATACTAAAGAATATAGTACAGTTAATATAATACAGTTTGAGGAACATATCTTTAACTGTTTTTTAATATTTTTTTGGATAATGTCCAATTGTCTGCCGCACTAGTAAGGGAAAATTTTTTTTTGTCTATTTCATTGTTATGAACTTGACGATCAATTTATTTAAAGTACCAGAAAAATAAATCACGTGATCAACATTTAATAAATTAAATTCTAAAATTTAATCTTTAAAAATTCACCGAAAATCAGAAAATGGAAGTAAAGATTCGAAAAAGATTTCCTTTTAAAGGAATTTTTATGATCTTTCTCGTGATATAAATTTCATAACTCTCAAATTATTATTTTAAATGCAAACTTAAAAAAGTTACTAAAACATCTTAAAAATTTAATTTTTAAAAATCTAAGAAGAATTTTTCAAAAATCTTTCTTAGTGCACCCCTACATTATAAGAAGAATCGCCATGCAAAATTTCAGCCCTTTAGGTTCAACGGTTTGGTCTGGGCGTTGTATGTCAGTCAGTGAGTCAGTCAGTTACGGAACTGTTATATATATATATATGTGTGTGTGTGTGTGTGTGTGTGTGTAAGTAAGTAAAAAGGCTGAATCCAACAATTCACTACTTTTCAGGAGAACAGTTTTTGTACTTTACCTGGTCTGGAAAATTCATGTTTCGCCATTATTTCATCCAGGGATTTCAGTACTAATATGAAACTTACAGAATCGTTGTTTTTACACATCGGTGGCTATTGTTGTCATATATCAAAAAAGGTAAAAATCCAAAAATACTCAATTTTTTGTATTCGCCCGACTATATATATATATATATATATATATTTATACACGAGGGGTGATCAAAAAGTAAGGTTACAAAGCCTGTAAGGAAACGTGTACATTTTATTTAATAAAACTAATACAGCCAACTGATAGTACATACATTAGGTTATTTTTAGTCTCCATTGTTGGACATAGTCTCCATATTGGTTTAGGCACTTGTCGCTTCGTGGGAGGAGTTTGAATATTCCCTCCTGGTAAAAGTCCTGTCCTTGCGTGTTCAGCCACCACCATCCATGAAACAATATAAAGTTTGAAGTCAGGTAAAAAGCATTTTTTTTAAATACTTACAATACTTAGTTACTATAACAATACTTAGTACTACTTTGTGGAAGTGTTTTACCTCCTCGTCTGAAGGAAATCGTTGCCCCCCCCCCCTAAGTCCTCCTTAAAGTGAGGAAAGAGATGGAAGTCGCTTGGAGCGAGGTCCGGGCTGTAGGAAGGGTGATCGATGATGTTCCAGCGAAATTTCTACAAAAGCGTGGTGGTCCTCTGGACTGTATGAGGTCGCGCGTTGTCGTGAAGGGAGATGACAGTCGTGAAGGAAGATGCTGCCGATGAATTTCAACCGCACTTGCATGTTTTGCCCACAGAAATCGAATAACTGAGCGGATTTCTTCGCGAGACCAGTTTTCCAAACGGTTCGCCATTTGTGTTAACCTTCAACTAGCGCTGTAGGTCGCGGGTAGGTGAAACTCTCCACAATTAGCGACCGCATGTATTAGAATGACCGCACACAACTAATTTATGTATAACAGACGAAACTCCAGGAATATCGACCTTGTAACCTTAGTTTGTGATCACTCCTCGTATATACAGAGTGTCCATAATTAAACGTCCCTACTTTAAAGTTGTCTACAGTCGAAATTATTGTTCAGAAAGTTATGAAATTTTGTGTAGGACATATTGAAGGGATGGGAATTTGTTTGAGCGAATAAAAAAATTAGTTCAAAATTTCACCACCAGAGGGCGTTTTAAAATTAATTGCACATTTACGACTGGTTCTTTACTTAAGATTTTGCCCTCTTTTTATCCATAGGTCACCCTAACACAATAACTCATATTCATTAAATTTTACAATATTTGATTGCAAAGTTTTTCGGAAACTTGTCCGATAACTAATTTTCGGACGAAAGATTTGAAGGAACGAAGAAGAAAGAAATAATGCAAATTAATTTTTGTCGACGTAGAGCAGAAGCTGTTATAAAACCTAGAAACTCTTATGGAGATTTTGTTTTCAGTGTGCTTGCTATTACTAATCAGAATGTCATCGTTACGATTACCAGATCGAGCTTTGTTAGTAAAATTGTTTTAGCAAAACAATAATTCAGCACTAGTTGCTCTACGAAAATTTCGGACTTGGAAGGGGATACGAAAAGGTCCATTGATTGTTAAACGTCTTCGATTAATGGTGGCCAAATTTGAAGAAACTGGTTCTTTTAACATTCGTTCTGGAAGAGGAAGGAAACATGTTTCCGCAGAAGCTGTAGAGAAGGTTGAGCTTCAGGTGGATGAGGACAAGGCTTCCAACGAACAGGCTAGTACGAGTGTTCGTCGTGTGGCAGAAGCATTGGATCTGCCCCGTTCAACAGTCCAGAAGGTCATGCGGAATATCCTCCAGTATTATCCGTACAAGCTTCAATTTGTGCAGAGGTTGCTTATACATGATTTCGAGACTCGACAGCGGTTCTCACTTGAGTTTCTTGCTCGCTTTGAGGTTGATGCAGACTGGCCTTGGAATATCCTCTGGACAGACGAAGCACACTTTTATTTGGACGGTTCGGTGAATACTCACAACTGCCGAATTTGGGAACCAGAAAATCAGCGTTTAATCTTAGATGTTCCGATGCATTCACCGAAAGTAACCGTGTGGTGTGGATTTTCTGCATTTTTTATTCTTGGCCCGTATTTCTTCGAGGAATCAAGTCCCAGAGGTCCAGTAACATGCTCGGTCACCGGGGAGCGATATGCATCCTTGTTACTGGATAAAATTGTTTCGAATCTGCAATCCCGAAATTGCCTTTCTCGCATTTTTATGCAAGATGGAGCTCCTCCACACATTAGCCTTCGTGTTAAGAACGCTCTCAAAAATCACTTTACAAAATCAGCCGCCGCTTTCCTAATGTGTGACCTCCCCGATCCCCAGACCTCAACCCATTCGACTTTTGGCTTTGGGGGCATGTAAAACATCTAGTCAGTCTTGATAAACCAAGAACTATATCTGATCTGAAAGACAACATTTCACGACATGTTCTCAGCATTTCCCCGGACACACTGCGGTTAACTGTAGAACATGCTATCTTACGATTTCAAATGGTAGCTGAAAATGATGGCCGTCATGTTGAACATGTCTTGTTGCAATAACTTTTTTTAACTATAGTAAATGTTGGCTAAATTGTAATTCATCAAAAACGCTCTCTGGTGGTGAAATTTTGAACTATTTTTTTTTTTATTCGCTCAAACAAATTCCCATCCCTTCAATATGTCCTACACAAAATTTCATAACTTTCTGAACAATAGTTTCGACTGTAGACAACTTTAAAGTAGGGACGTTTAATTATGGACACCCTGTATATATACCCTTCCCGTATATATATATATATATATATATCAGGCGTTTGGTTGCCTGCTCTCACCTTTTCTTGAAATTGCAGTCATCATCTTAATACTGGTGGCGAGTGGTAGAAATGAAATATAAGTCCATCTTTGAAACTAATTTAGTTTATTAATCTTCATCTAACCAAAGCTCCAAAGCAACATGCTTACTATTCGCCATTTTGCTTTTAGAGACGCGGCGAAACACACATCCGACAGCATTGAAGTCTATCCCGCGCTCTGACAAATCTCACGGCCAACTTCGCGTGCCAACTCTCTCTGCACATGCGCAGAGCCCAATCTAGACATCTCTCCAAGGCGAATTATATAATACTTCCTCTTCGAACGCTTAACCACAGACGCGCCAAGATTATATAATGAAAAGGGGAATTTCCTTTTCCCAATTCGCGCGTCTTGAAATATGAAAAATTAGAGGCGAACTACGCCACGAATATAATTTAATTCCCAAGCCCCCTTTAATTTAAATTAATCATTCTTTTCCCAGCTAAGTTCTGACATATATATATATATATACATATATTTATTTATTTATTTATTTATATTCGAGCAAAACTATAAAAACTAATGGTCAGGGCAAACTAGGTAGAGTTACTTCTGAAACAGGCATACCGCACTATTATATGTAATGTGGGTCTCTAAACGATGACCAAAACGCATTGCCGTTAAAGTTTATCTAAGGTAGAGTTACGTGGACAACCTACACATCTCTACACATTGCTTGTAATGAGCACGGCATTTTGCTACTAGTTTAGTAGACTACGATGACTGATTTCTGGAAATAAATGGTCATTAAATTAATTTTCCCAAGCTGCAACATTAGCTTGCACCCTTGTACCTAGGGCCGGCTATTTTCAAATGGCAGTATCTTTACTTATAACTAACTTAGAATAATAAAAAAAGTTTGTATACATTACGTGCTTTATTCTCTTTAAATAAAAATCACATCAAGTGTAGAAAAAAAACTTGTAAATGATAATGAAAATTTTAAAAAAAATTACAAATGGCCCTAGGTACAATAACACTATTGTACCTAGGGCCAGTTATTTCCAAACACTGAAATTGTTGTTTACAATTAAAAAAAAATTTGTATCCATTATTTCTTTCATGCATAACTTCTAAAATCTTCGTAAGGAAGAAATGTTAATTGTAGGCAATGTATTAAAGGAAGAAATGTTTATTATTTCATTACTTTCTAATGTATGTTTTTTATCCATTGTCTTCTTAATGATCCCACATAAATTTTCTGTTTCAAACACAGATTTCGTAACCTTTTTTTTATCAATTACTTTTTTCAATAATTGTGCTTGATTTTCATTTTTCTCGGGGGTATCAGTGAGAATTCTACACTTGCCAAGTTTTCGTTCACCTCTTTTGTACCAGAGGCCATGGCCCTACGTACAAAACAAGATTACGGCCCTAAGTACAAGATGTTGTTGTTTTTGGCAAAATGGCTTTCATAGCCAAAGACCTGCAGAAGCCACATTTTGTTTTTACATCATTTTTTCCTTTAATGATTTCAAAAAATGTCTGCTATACATTAAAACATAAGTTTGCACTTAATTTCACAAAATAAGACTTCAAATTAAAGTGAAAAAATTTAGTTTTGATCATCAAATCAAGACTTTCTTTTCTATTTAACTATAGCTTCTTCTTGCTTTCATTAAAAATGGCTGTTATGATCTGAAATAATGTTGTCACTCACTCCAATGAGTAAAAATGCTGTAAAATAATAATTATTTAAATAAAGCATGGTGGCCCTAAGTACATGATGGCCCTAGTACAAGGGTTTCCCCTACTATCGTGAAACTCTTTTTGTTTTCTCCCTAGAGTGACTGTTCTTTTTCTGTATGCTGAATTATTTTTCTCTGTTTATGTTTGTTCATTTCAGAAATGATCTGAAGTCATCATGGTTTCTAAATTATATATAAATAATTAGGACTATAGAAAGTTTAGTTTCTATGATTAGCAACTTGGTCGAATCTATCATTGTAAATGTTAATTAATCAACGTCAGTATTTAGGTAACGTATCAGGTTGGTGCTGTGTTTTTAATTCTACATACGTATCTACTGTGCAAGATCGTTGACCATTGTCTAAACTTGCTAATAATTCAGTTTTGAGTTATACTTTGAGTCTTTTTTTTTTGGTGTGTGTGTGTGTGTGTGTGTGTGTGCAATCACATCGAGAGATGCAATCTTTCATGAGAGCTGAGTAGGAAAGTTACTCCCTCAAGTTTCCATGAACACCAATTGTTGGATAAAATATGACTGAAATTCACCTTCAAGATACCCATTTCTGTTGCATCTCGAGGAAGGCAGTTTTTTTTTCAACTAAACAGCTCTCCCTGCTACAGTTTTGTAACAGAATTATTTGAAAAGCTTAATAGGGATTTTATCTTTTTTCGGTAGTCATACCAAGGTCCTTCTCCTCAACCCACTTAAGTGTCGCTGGAATGAGTAAAAATAAGTTGTCCGGTCAATGTTAATAAAACACCAAATCAGCCTGAGAGGTGAAATACTAATCTGGATATTTGGCATAAAGCCAAATAAATAATTTTCAGGAAATTATTGAATTTGTCTATTGAAGAATTAAAGCAGCTGTCAGGTCAAGAAGAGGACAAATTCCCGATTAGATTATTGTTCCAAACATAGTGAGTATACTATAATAAATATATACGCACCATTACATATATGGTGGTGCGAGTAAACTTTTCTCCGCCGTAAAAACAGACGTAACCTAGTACACGGAAACTGATATCATTATGTATGATTGTTGCAAATGACCATCATTTATTTTGCAAATAAATCTGTGCACAGTCCCTCTAAATAACGTTAAAGCAAATTTATCTAATGAATTCTACACTGTTTATTAATAATTCCTTATTCTACGAAACTATTAATTAATTTGAGTTTATTTCATCCGAGAGTTAATTGGGATGATTTACCACCCGCTCAGGAACGGTTCTAAACCTGATGCGCAACTTAATGAGTAATACTGAGCTAAGGTTTATCTAATCACTCATCGATTATTATTATCAGCTCCTTAGAATTGATTTCAGAGCCAACGTGGGAATATAATACAACTCGGCATATAAGGGGAAGTTTGAAATGTTTATAATAATTCATATATATTTTCTAAAATATTCAATTATTGTTTTAAAAATTATGTTAGATCAGTGGTTCTGAACCTTTTTAATATTCAACACCCCCTTGAATCTGAAAATAAGCTCTCGGACCCCTTGAAAAATGTGTTTCTATTTTTTATTTAGGAAAAGACATTTATTGCAAGATAATTTATTTATTGCATAAAAATTTAATACATTTACAATACATACTATATTATTAACAATATCTACATTTTTAATGGCTACGTTGTTGTTGTTTGTTCATAATTATCTTTTTAAAACGAGGCTCTTTTTTTGAAAGAGCCATGCGTAAGTCATCAGATGCATTTAAGCGATTTCTGGCTTTTGTTTTGATGTGCAAGTTGATGAAAAACTCGTTAGCGGTGGCAAATGGTAAAAGTGTCTCTAATGCTGCTATTGCCAATTCTGGATAAATTTCTAACTGCGTTCACCGGAACTATTCTAAGTCCAGCTTTTCAAATTCCATTTCAATACGTGCATTAGCTCGTATTGCGATAAGATCGTCTTTTAATAAAGCGTTGTCGTCCATTGAATTTAGGCCAAACAAAAGTGGATTGAGTATCCATCTATTAATTTTGCTTATATTTCCCGTGGAAAAGTATCCGTCAAATGATTCGATCAACTGGCAATTTTCATTAAAAATTTAGAACATTCTCTTGCACCTCCAGGGGTGCCCGCACCCCCGGTTAAGAGCCACTATGTTAGACGATAGCACAGTCGAGATACGATCTTAGAAACTATAGTCTTGTAAACACATGCTTAAAAGATAAAACAAAAGAGATTATCTAAGACAATCATAGGTCATTGAAGGTTTGTGTAGAGTTGTATGACAAACCCTTACGTAACGTTTCTCCTTGAGGAGGCCCGGAAGTACTGGACTAGAATGTATAGATAATGATTGATAGACATAGAAAGAGAAAGAGAGACAGAAAGAGGAATCCGTTGCTCTCGCTACGTCACCTTAATGTATCTCGCTACGTTGCCTTAATGTAAGTTGAAATGGTGTATAATCACCTGATGAGATTGTGAATGCCCTGTAGAGCTAATGGGGATTGCCAATATAGGCAATCCGCAATATTTGTGCTCACGTTTCTGATGTTAAAATTATTAGTCTCCGATGTTAATATTTTTTAAGACTTCAGACCTTATAACCTTGTCGAAGGGTTTTGTTGAGAATTACTCGATAACATTTGCAGTTCTCTATAGCCTAATAAGTTAGATGTCTGTGAGATTTAACCTATGACCATTTTAGCTTGCTGGGCTAGAATTCTAGCTGTTAAACTACTAAGATTCCTATGGAACCTAAACCCCCATACTAACTAAATCATAACATATTTAAAAATATATATATATAATTATATAAACGATCTTTCTTGAACTCAGTTTTATTTCAGGGATTCAATGTAGAGTATTTTATCATTTTCTTTAATCTTCGAGAAAATAATCATGAGAACTGAAAAGTCATTAATCTAACTCTTAAACTGCTGACAATAGTGTTTTAGGTTTTTAAAAATATCAGTTTCAGATAAAGTCTAACCTTCTGTAAGAGATAAACTTAATCATTACTTTTCTTTTACACGAGGAATGAAAAAAATAAAGGTTTGTAAACCTAACGTATATTTACAAGCTATTATTTACTCAGTACTACGTCCTCCGCGGAGACATAGAATAGCATTTATCAGAGATGAAGGTGATTCATGTCCGGCCATTGTTCAGGTAAGTAAAAACATGTTAGTTGCTCTTCCGTATCTCTTTACGTTAAATCTACTCCTTTCTCTTACAATAATAGTTAACTACTAGAATGTTTTCTCTTCATCTAAGTTTAAGAGTAAAATCGTTTTAATTGTGAGGTATAAAATGTGTTAGTCCGCATGTTTGTAGTCATTAATTTTGTGTATAGTGTCTGCCTGATTTTCTAAACTGTCATTTTTATAATGATTGTAGAGCATTATATGAATCTAATGTTTTTGCTTCTCTCTTCATATATATAAGTATGTATGTATGTATGTGAGTGAGTATGTGTATATATATATATATATAATATTTTAAATATTATGCCCTCCATTCTAGCATTTAAATTCCCTTTCCTAAATCCAATCCCCAGAAATATTAATTTATCTCTTTAAAACCCTTATCCACAGAACTTCCCATGAATCGCATGCCTTTGCATTTCTACACGTGTATATGCCCCAATTCAGGAGTGGGTTAGAGTCGCGAGCCCCTAAATCTGCTGACCCTACAAACAATAGTCACATGTCTACCTCTCGCCCTCTCGCGTTTAATGTTGAAAGGTAATATTATTCCGAACCGTTCTTCTGGAATGAACGGAGGCATTTTCATGCTAATAAACGATGTACTAAAAAGTTTGGCCGACTGCGTTTAAATCTACTTTTTATGCCTTTCAGGCTGAGTCTTAGCTCCAACCATGTAAATATAAGCTAGTTTTCCCTTTCAGGTTATAATTTAAGGACGTGATGTAACGGGTATATTATTTATATATATATATAAATATATATATATGGGCGCGGTGGCCCAGTTGGCAAAGGCAGCGATCCAGTGATCTGAATGTCTCTGGTTTGATGCCGGTCGCTGACAAAATCCACCTCCTTGTCCGCTGATGGTGGCTGGTGCCCGAAAAATCTGTCGTGGCTGCAATGTCCTCAAAGTTCTCAAAATTTATCTCTGTAGGTGCGGGGTCAAGTGTACCGGTCTCGTCACTTGACTCGGTTCAAAATTACGTGACCGGTCCTTTAGTTACGTCGGACTCCTACCCTTGTGGTGCTATTCAAAACTGGTGCCGCACCTTCTGCCCAACAGCTTTTATGGACTTGAACATATATACTGTCGGCACAAGGGGAATAAGCCACAACAATATATATATATATATATATATATGTGTGTGTGTGGGGGGGGGTGTAAGTAAGCATATATTTATGTATAAATACATGTATATATATGATTATGGTACTAGAACACAAAACCCTGCCCTTCTGGAAAATTGTGACACGAATTTCAACAAGGTTTCCGAATATCTTTATACAGTACAGTCTAATGAATAATTGCTTTGTTTATAGTTATTATTTTTTAATTTCCCCATCATTTGTATATATTTCTCGACTTAAGTCACTTATTTAAGGAATTTAATAAGAAGTGTAATGATTTTTTTCTCAACATTTTAAAATTTCATCCGTTTGTTAGTCACCTATAATGCAAAATTTTTGCATTTATCCCAGCAGTTTAAGACCAGTAATCAAAGAAGATTTTAATTTAGATGTACATGCGAGAACAAGAATGCTTTCTCTTCTTATGAATCTTATCCTAATATCTTTAATGAAACTTTTAACGTCCAAAATTGTCAAGTCAGAATCAGTGAACAAAGATAAAGATAGGTCATCGTCAAACAGCACGTACAAAGAAAAACTGCATAGTCAGTTACTGAGGAAGGATTAAAAAGGGTGCTTTAATTTAATTGCTTAATAGTTAAGAAGACTTAATAGTTTTATTATTTGCAGTACTTTTGTAAGCGTAAAATGAAGAAAAAAATTAATCTTAAAAAATAAATGTAAAAATATTCAAGAACTATATTCTGGCATTTGCAAAGAGGGAATTTCATTCTATGTATCACTATAAATGTAATGAAACAGCTGTTTTTTTAAAGTAATTGATTTAATTTTACTAAAATTTAATGGGACGCTTTTTGAACAATAATACAAAGAAACAAATTAAGATTTAGTGCCGCTCGACTTGCAAACAACTAAGAATGGATGAAAAAAATTTTTTACCCATATTCAATTAACTGAAAAGACTGATTCGATTATTGAAATATGAAGATAAAGATGCAAAATATAAAGATGCATATATTAAAGATAGCACTCCAGTTTCGCTTTACGTTCCTTACTGTCCACCTTCTTAAATTATGAGATTTTTCTTCGCTCGCATCTGATTAGTTGATTAAAACAAGTTGAGACAACTTTTTTAACATTTGACCGAAAATATCGTACTTGGAGTACAATTATAAGGCTTTTTCCGAATTTCACAGCAAAAGAGTTGCTATCCTAATACATCGTAAATCTCTGCCGTATTATATAACCTTTAGATTTCAAGATGTAGTTCTTAAAGTTATATTTATAGATGTTGTCTATAAATATAACTTTTGGCGCCTCCACAATAAACTGCGTGCTAAATTATGAATTTTTTTTTAATCGCTTAGCACGATACTTCTTTACTGGAGTTAGCTACGGGTTCGGCAGAATGGACTCCCACATTTCTAAAGATCACTGGTGCGGGAGTTGTTGAGGGTAGGGAGGACGGGAAGGGACAACAGTTCGAGCAGATTTTCTAGTTGTCAGTAGACACCATGAGTTGGTCCGATGAGCATCGCGGTTTCGTTGTTGAGGCGTTCTTTAAAAACAACGATTCTGTAACGGCGACACAGAGGGCATTTAGAACGCGCTATGTGACTGATGCCGTTCCTTATCGAAAAACAATCCTTCGATGGGTTTTAAAAGTGAGAGCTAGTGGGTCTGCATTATCAAGGAAACCAAATGGTTATCCTCGGAGCATTAAAACACCCCATAAATGTGCAAAGAGTCCATGAGTCCCCTTTCGGGAGGAAGCTGACGTGGTTCTGTCAGAAATCACCATCAGAATGGTGGAACACCTTAGAGAACGGCTCCGGTAATGCATCGCAAATAAGGGGTGCCAGTTGAGGGATGTTGTTTTCAAAACCTAGAGGGAAAAACTAGATTATAAGTACTTTTCAAAAATATAAAGCTTTCTTCTGTAAATTGTTTCGTTCGTTTTTTATTACCCTTCGAAATGGGGGAGTCCATTCTACAGCCCTCTGTGGGTTGTACTGAATAAGGCCATTTACCTTACCCTGAGAGACGTTAAACTTAAACTCAACAATATACGAATGTTCGGGAAAACAGAACGTATTTCAAACTTAAAAGATAATAACTCATACCCAATTTAAAGTATCATGTGTCACATTAACTGGCGTTTGTCAGAAGAATAGATCGAATCAAGTAAGGAATCATTTCATGTGATTGTTCCGTAAAGCTTTTGATTCCCCATATGCTCGGAGAATGAATGCATAGCGGCTTTACAATGAGGCCAAAACATCACTGATCGTCTTAAACCACTTGTGTATAGCAACTCCGCAAATTTTTTTGTATCCATATGTCTACATTTTATAGAAGTTTCGAGACATCTTTTATATAACGGAAAATATTTGTTGATAATTTGCAGCATATTTTTCCAGCATTGTTTTGGCATATATATTTCCAGCATTTTTTAATTCAATTAAATAAAAACTTTTTTTCACCTATACATACAGTTACACATATGGAGGCCTTAATTTATTAGGTTCATGCATCTAAGACAACAACTAGCCCATTATAGTTGTCAGTATGTCAAACTTTTTCTTGTCGTCGGAATTGATTAAGAGGCTGAAAAAATTGTAGGAAATAGCATGTAGTTTTTTAGATCGGGGAATATCTGTGGATAAAAAAGGTAATATTTGCATCTTTTTTTTAATTCAATGAAACTGAAAATTCTATTTTTGTTTCGCCCGTAAATACACAAGCCATATGGAGGACCGAATTTATTAGGTTCATCCATCTGAAACAACATCTAGACCATTATTAGTTGTCAGTGTGTCAAACATTTTCTTGTCGTCGGAATTGATTAAGAGGCTAAAAAATTTGTAGAAAATAGCATGTTTTTTATATCGGGAAGTTTCTGTGGATAAAAAAAGGGAAAATGTTTTTTATATCGGAAAATATCTGTGGATAAAAAAGGGTAATATTTCCAGCATTTTTTAATTCAATGGAATTAAAAATTATATTTTTCTTTCGCTTATACATACACATGCACATATGGAGGACCTAATGTATCGGATTTATCGATCTAAGACAACAACTAGCCCATTATAGTTGTCAGTATGTCAAGCATTTTCTTGTACTTGGAATTGATTAAGAGGTTGAAAAATTTGTAGGAGATAGCATCTAGATTTTTAGATGGTAGAAAAGAAACATGCGGATTTGACAACTGATTAAAATGTGACAGTGGGGTCTTTTTATGTTAATATTGGAGAAAAATTTAATCTTTGTTTTTATTTTTCTTCACATAGCGTCGGAGGAGTTCATATAAAAATTACTGTTTTTCAAATTCGATAGAAAAGAATATTTGATATTATATATATTGCACCTATTTAAAAATTTAGTCACCGTATTAGCTCAAGAGTATAATTTAGTTTTATTACTGTTCTCACACATTATTACTATTACTTACAGTGTAGGGGAAAATATATCATTAAATGATGACTTCATAAATATTATATAAAATATTTGCAGTGAAAATATGCAAAATGAGTAACTAATTGAAAAACAAATTTAGTGGATTCACAGGAAATTTTAACTTTGCTGTCAGATTTTAAGTAATCACGGTAATACAACTGAACGGTAATTTTAGATTTTAAAGTTCTGATAGAAAATCTGTCCATTAAACAATTTTTTTCAGGGAAAACCCATAATTCAGAGTAAAATAATATGCCGTTAAGTTTTTCATAACATTAAAATATATCTTTTGGAATATGACGATAGGGAAAATGGCATCATAATTTCAAGCAAGCGTGAAAATATATGTGATATACCCATAAAATTTTGTAAAAGAAATATTTGTGGATACATTTTGAAGAACAATGGAATTTTATTACCTTAATCCTGTTCGCAGCATTTGACAAATTTGAATCGTTTCTGTGGAGTATACATTTTGGTATATCTGGCTCTGTTTATCTGCTTCTTGCGAAAGAAATACATCATATAGAAATATTCAAGTTTCATTTTGCAAACTGCGAACTGAATGAGAAAATACGAAGGAAAACAAATGCGTTCTTCCAACCTTACGGTTACGAACTGTTAAAATCAATTTTTGCACACCGGGGTTAAAAAGACGGATTGCAACTTAAGTTAAAGCTCTGGAAAAATTCTTTGACGTTAGAACATTTGTTTAAACGCAAAAACACTCTGTTTTGATTTAAAATCTTCACGTATATGTTATATTAAATTCTATAGGAAAACTCTTGGCGTTATTTTTAAGGGCTCTATTCTAGTTAAATTGATTATGCTTTAAGACTGATTTTTCGAATTTTAGCATTTTTGAAGCTAATAAATTTAATATTAACATTCGCATACTTAGACTTTTATGTCAATACAGATTTATGGAAAGTAATAAAATTTTACAATTTAACTTTATAAATATTAAATTTTCAATACAAGTTGGTTACAAGAAGAAAAAAAAAGAGAAATGTTGCTTTAAGTTTTATAGTATAGTTTGTTGACTATTTTTCAGACCGCTAGGATCATTTTTTGCCCCACGAGGGGTTAATAAAGAAATATCATGGGACAATATGCCTCCAAAGTTTGAGAATTTGTCCTCAAGTAGTTTGAGAATTTGTCCTCACCCTACATGTTTTAATAAGAAAATAAATAATAAATTTTCTTTTCACGAGTATACATATAACAGCTGCTGCAAGATTGTGTTATATATATATACTCTATGAAAGTACAAGAAAAATAAAGTATACAAGAAAAATACTTCATGTTCTGCATGAATTCCTAGACACTTTAATCGACCTGCGCCTGATTCAGCATGGTTATTTTCTCCGACCCTACGAAAAATATAACCAGCCGTCAGTCCAGCTTTATTCTATTGTGCATTCGCCTTTAAGTTGTTTTCTTGGTAATACTTCCAGGTTTTCTAACTACGGAATTCTACTTTTGACCGCCAGATGGCATGGTTTAAGAAGGTCAAGAATGCTGTTTGCAGAGCGGGCACACTGAAACGCCTAAACGTTTTCAACCGGAAGGGTAAACGAAAAATTAAGTGTATCACAAAGGCAATAGCATGAATTATCCAATTTCCAATCATATTTGCAAGTAACTAGTGTAGTCGAACGAAATTATACACGACAAGAATTTGTTAACTTTATATCACTTTGAACTTATTTAAATGTGCAATAGTTTTATTTGTTTATTTTATTTTTAATATTCAATTTTTTAAAATTTTTAATTAATTTACACACACACACACACACACACACACACACACACACACACATATATATATATATATATATATATATATATATATATATATATATATATATATATATATTTATTTATTTATTTATTTATTTATTTATATATATATATATATAGCGCCGGGTTTGGTGTTCTATGATAAAGCAACTGGTTAATCCTTCTTCTGTTTCATATGGATTGTACGGTGTCTAAGTATGTTTGTTGCTCGGATCATACTTATTAGAAACAATCCATTGGTTTTTAAACAGTATCGGCACCACTGATGAAAAGATGCTCTCAAAAACCTATTTTTCACTTATTTTTTCCTGTTTTTAGTTCCTGGCTCTTGTGGTTCTGGGCATATACTGGTTTTTCACTTTCAACTGTGTCATATATATATATGTTTGCCATGATTTTTTTTTCGTTGTCACAAATTCTTATGCTCTAATCTATGAAACTTCGGGCGTCGGAAACGTCAGGCAGTTAAAACTTGTAATCCAGGGTATAAAACTTCGTACTCCAGGGTATAAAATGATCTTCAAGGAAAATTGTAGCAAGAAACTTAAATGCTTATCTTGCTTTGTACAAGGTCCAAAAAGAGTTTTAGATTACATTACGACTAGCAAAACACCTCTTGAATCAAGTCACACCAAGAAAAATCTCACAATAACGCATAATAATATCATGTCTTAATGTTAAAATTTACTTTGAATTTATGAAAAATTACCATTAGCCAACTTTATGGCCACGATATTATTCTATGAAATCGTCAGCGTACTTTGTCGTAATGTTCTTTATTAGACACTGTGTCGTCTAGTGGCTAATTGGTTAAGGCATCAGCTTGGCATGCCGGGGACGCCGGTTCGATTCCCGCATAAGACTTGGTTGTATTCTGGGGAACTCGTCAGTTATCCGCCTGAAAAAGGAGCCCCGTCTAGAAAGGGGAGCTGCAATCAATCGCCAGTGTCATCGTTTGTCAATAAAAAAATTCTTGTGTGATTTGTTTCTATTTCCTTGCATTCATATGTACACCGGACTGGGATGTGACAGTCGTCAGCCCCAGGGACCTTAGCCACACACACATACAGACACACATTAGACTTAATGTTACGTATATTGAAACGTCATTCTCATCATCCGAGACATGAACGTTGTGAGAGTGCTTGGAACAAAATTTTCGGCATGAAATGTTAAAAAATAGTCTTAGAATAAAAAAATAGCAATCATAGCTTTAAGTTTGATTTCAAAATACATTTACACTATCAATGTAACTTTTCATGTAAAATATCTGCGTAAATAATTCCTCTTTTATCAAAAATTCCAATTGTGATATTATAGCTTTTAAAGGCTTGAGGTAGTCTAGGGGTAGCTCCTCGGCTTTCGGTGCTGTGGGTGCTCGGATCGAATTCCGACAAGCACCATTCAATATCTCCGTGTCTAGGACGGATATGGGCACGTTAAATACGTAGATTGGAAAGTCCTTCTATGAGGTCAGAGAAGGTAGGATCCCCCAGAGGCCTCCCCCCGTGGGGGTAGAGGGGGCTCAGTCAAAACTGAGGTGGCACCTGGCTCAATCAGACTCTGACTCTTCAGGTGCCTTTATAAACCGGAGCCACACCCCTTAGCCTACTAGTCTATATAGACTTGGTCCAGATTTACTTCTGGACAGGAGGCATTAGAGGCAAGAACAACAACAACATAACTTTTAAAAATCACTAAAGATTCTCTTTCGATAAGCAGATGTCCAGATATTGAAGAACAATATTTTATTTTTTTTGTAAATTATTAAGAAATGTATTACTCAAGAGATTACAAAAACAATCTTCATTTTGAATCATACTGAATCTAATAAATACAACTATCATTTTGATTTATGGAAATTTATTAATATTCTAAATAACCAGTTTAAAATAAACAAAGCAGGCAGACATTTAGTGAGTTTAAAATTAAAAACTAACAATCTTAGGGCAATTTGAAAAAAAAAGGATCGAAAAAGTGCTATAAAAAAGCTTCATAACATTTCAAGTACATTATCATCAATCTCTCTCGTTTCTCACGTCTAATTCAACTAACAACTTTGAATACATTTGTAATCCTTCGGCTGTCGAACGATAATGATAAGAGAACTGCTTTTCCGCTTCCTTTCTTTTATCACTTTCTTTCTGTAAGGTCAACTTAATTTGTTCCTCTTTTTTTTTGTTCATTACTTTCTCGGGAGTATTTTTGGATACCGTGGCATTATACAGCTAACTAGTGAAATTGCCCTTGTAACTCAGATGAATTCCTATTTCCACCTCTCTACTGCCGGGAGAATTCTCATCTCTTCTAATTTTCTACATGGTTTAACTTCTCCAAAGTAAAAATATCTGATTAAATATGATAACTCTGTTCAGTAATAATGTAGTATTAGATCATATCCGAGGAAGCGTTTCTAACCGTGTTGTTAACTGTGACTTTTATTGTCAAGGCAAAACTCTCGATTTCCTAACTTGTTTATACGGAAGTTGGTCAGACAATAGATTGGTCTGCAGTTTTTGTTGTGGTCCAATTTTCTACGAAGCTATTTTAAGGAGAATGCTTCTCCTCGATATCTCCTCGCGGAAACTCTATGACGTCATTTGATGTCATGCATACATAACCTACCATGTTTATATAAAACATTCTCAACTTCTATCTTGCGCTTTAAAAATAATAGTTTGGTTAGCAACTATTCTTTTAAGAGAAAACATACTATGTTCCTTTTTAGTTTTACAAAGCAATGCATATGTTTGGTTCATCCTAAAAGCGGATTTCTAACCTGATTTTCATCTTTTCACTATAGACTGTTTTATTATTACATTAAACTATATAGTGGAATTTTCGATCCGTATGAACTCCGTCTTTTGAACTGAATTCTGGCTTGTTTCAAACATTCATGTACTGAAGAAAAGCTCTTACTACCATTATATTAAAAAATTTGCTTTATTATTTTAAAACATCTAACAAGGGAGTAGGATTATTTGGAATGGATTTGGGAATTTATATTTCCAGTCGTATGTTCTTTTAAACTTTGCAATTCTTTGGAGAAAATAGTTTTTTTTAAATCCTTATAATGCATATTGTTTTTGCAAGACAAATATTTTTATCATACATAATAAAACTAATTTTTTAGATAGGCAAAATTTTTCATTAAGTTAATGATAGCAGAAAAAAGGTTATCAATTTTAAGCTATTTAAGCGTGACATGTTTCTAAAACATGTATTCTTAGCAATGCACGAACCTACACGCTTTAAAATGGGCACATTTTTTTAGCAAATTTAAGCATTAAGCAGTAGAATTCTATTATCCAAATAATCTTTATTTCTTTTGGTGAAGTTTCTTTAAAGTTATTTTTAAACAGTATGATATAACCCAAGAGGTTTGAAATACTAAGATCTGTTTTTTTTAATTACCTTTCTTTATATCTTGACTTGAAAATCTTTCTAGTGAAGATATTTTTTAGCTCTAATTTGATGTTTGGATTAGTTTTTTTTTCTTTTTAAAGAAAATTCTAAACTTTTTCATATTTACCTACGCGCTGAATATTTCGTTATGTAAAACAAAATAGCCAAATTTCGTTTCTTTTAAAATTGCAATTTGTTTTCTTTTAGTTTAATTTTCCCGAGACTTCTTTTTAAAAGGACGTGTAATAAAGGAACTCATTAGATGTTTTCTTGTGTTTTAAGGAAATACGCCTCTGGACAAGATTCCCTCAAAACGTGGCAAAGCTTAACAAAGAAATGTTCAACCAGATATCAGAAGATCCGGGTCGATCTCTCTTCGTGACAAAATAAATTGTTACAGTGTAACCGTAACGGTAGAAACACGTTGTAATGGATCACTACGTGTTAATATGTCATGAAGTTAAGTGCGAAAAACTGAGAACCGACGAAAGGAAATGTTATTTACGGTCAACCTCATAAGTCATTGGCCTCAAGAAAAGGTGCAATAAAGGGAGAAAGAGAGTGGAAATAAAGTTTCCCCTCAATGCAGGGATTGCTCAATAGGATGGGCAATCACTCAAGATCAGAGACCTCTAGACATCTTTAACCATCAGGGATACAGTACGTTAAAAAACAGGTTTAATTAAAGGAAAAGAATTGTTGCATCAATAGTTTGAGCAATTACCTATCCTAATGCAACTTGGCTAGTTTTGAGTGCTACCACTGCATGAGCTTGGATTCGAATCTCGGCTAAGGAATGGGTGTTCCTATACTGTCTCCCCACTCAGAGTAACATTGGTTGACTTATTTGGTGCTTCCAGAATAAACTAATATAAAGAAAAATATCTTTCTGCACAACTGGAAATTTCAGCATCATAACCACCTGCCGGACTGGAAAAAAGTATTTAACAACACCAAACAACAAACAAAAAATACTAATAATTATTTTAAATAGCTGTGTATTAAAATATAGGTATTTTATGTAACGAAAAACTCAGTCTAAAATATCTTCGAATTTAAATTTTAAATTTTCTGTTTTGATCAATTAAGAAATAATCTTTTGTGTGCGGAAAATGACGGTTTTTTTTTGTATTTTTTTTTACAATAACTAGAATTACGAAAATGATCCTCTTAGCAAACACTCGTGATTGAAGTTAAAATGTGTTATTTTGTGCGTTTATTTTTCTGCAGTCGTTCATTCCCCGGAGTCTAAATGTTTGCGTAGGCTCCTGATCTCAATAGGATCAAATCTATTTTTACTTTCTACAGACTCAAATAATTTATTAAAAATTTTTAATTATCTCTTTATTTATTATCTAAATAAAGAGAAAGTGAACCAATCTTCGTAGTTAGGAACGATATGTTTGTCACTCCATTTCTTTTGTTTTTTGGTACCTATGGTATAAAGCCAATTATCAACTCTAATTTTATGTAGGTCCAAACACAGATTTCAGTGTTATGAAAACACGGAAAAGCAAATGAATAAAAACAGATGTTTAGTTTTTAAATGTGGCAAGATCAGTTACTGTGAAAAAATTGCTTAAAAAGAAAATATGAATACTTCCTTTATAAAGTAAAAAAATCATCCAAAATTCCTTACAGAAAGTTGATTTGATATTCAAGACTCTATACTGTATTTCGAAAAATATTAAGCTGTATGTAAAGCTAATATTGCCGAAAAATCTTGTTTACAGATTGGTTTTTGTTATTTTAAAAAGCACTTTTTTGGGGTCTCCAGAAAAAGATAATATCGAGCTAAATGCTAAATCAGGGATTCCCAACGGGGTCCAGGTGGACCCCTTAGGGGTCGATGGAAGTTAAAAAAGGGTATAGTATTCTAGGGGTCTATTGGGGGTTGATGATAAATTTTTCTGTTTTAAAATTTAATTTTTTAGGAATGTAATTATTAGATAATAATGTCCGTTTTAATACGCATAAATGCAGAATTGCATAGAGCGGAGTGATCCATGCATCTGAAGTCGTATGTCATGACGCTTTTGTATATGTGTCGAATGCCGCCGTCGGCTTCTATTTGTCTACCAACTCTAGGCAGAACTGGGGAAATCCACTGGACCTTAAGGGAGGAGATCACCTTAAAAATAACTCAATTTTTTAATTATGATTTAATTTTAAAGAATGAAATGAAAGGAATCTTTTTAAAAAATGAAGTTGATACTACAATTCGAAATGCTTTTATGGCCAAATGTCTGTAATAGTAAAGTAATTTATGGAAACCTAACTTTAAATGGCTTTTTCTAAAAATTGTTATTTTCAAACTTGTTATTTTCACTCTTTCTTCAGAACTAATGGCCCCAGATTGCTAAAATGTTGTATACATGTATATCTAGTATGTTTATACAATAAACTACCAAAATTTAGGTAAGTACATATTACTAATTTTTTTACAGCATTTTTTGTGAAAAAATCATATCTTAGTCAAATTGTTATCTTTAAGTGTTTTATGTGCAGTTATTAGTATTATAATTACGTTGTATGCTGTATATTACAGAGAAAATGTGAGGGGGTCGATGAAGAAAATCATTCTCTTAAAAGGGGTCGATGTAGGAAAATGGTTGGGAACCCCTGTGCTAAATGAATGATAATATAATTTATTTTTATTAGTATTTTTAATAGATTAAAACATTCTCTATATAGAATAATTTTATACTATCTACACATCTCAACCAACTTTTTAACCTATCAAAATGGCCTTTCAATTTGGTAGCTCTGAATGCTTTTATTCAACAAAGGAATTTGACAAGTTATATTTTTCCATGTCATAACTTTTGAATTTGAGAAAAAAAAATTTTCCCCCTAAATTATCAAAATTTATGTAATGCTTTATCAAAATTATTTTTTCATAAGTTTCTTCAAAAAATATTACTCTAAAACATGAGATACTTATTAAATAAGAAAGCTTTTTGGTTTTCGATTTTCTTTCAGTTACACAGAAACCGAGAATATGAAAGTAAAAATAGAAAGAAAGACGCCTGAGTTTTGTAAGTTAATAATGATAACAATAAAATAAATAAAAATATTTAAAATACTTTTGATAGAATTTGTTTCAAGACCAGATTATGATTTAAATCTCAAAATCTTGAATAAATCTTGTTCATTCAACCTGAAACTCTGTCGAAACGTCGTGATATAACAACTTTGCAGCATTTTCGTTACTCAATTGTGGTAACCTTCGTCTCGTTTATAATCCTGCAGTCAAAGAAACAAAAGTAATTTCGGAACAAAATTCCTTATAAAATAGAAATAAATTCTGATATTTGTTAATATCTAAGTAAGTGGAGGAGAGAAAACAATATTGAGAATCCTATGTTCTAATGACTAATTAAAATCTTAAATTTCGGTTAAAAAGAGTTTCAATAATTATTAATTAGCTGACTTAATAAAATTAAAGTTTTTAATCCCTGTGATTTAAATTGAGTTTTGAAAATGCTATAAAATAATTGTAGATGAAATTAAATGTAGTTAAGGTATTTAAGGAATTACAAATTTTTGAATAATTTTATGGATATTGCTTCTTGTAGACAGATATGAAGTAATTACAAGAGGGGGAATAATTATTACTTAGATATTTCAGAAAAAGAATGTTCCCTTTATTAAGAAATCATAAAGACAACACTAGTTTGATGTCAGTTACAATTATATTTTAAAGTAAGTTTCCCAAGAAGAAAAAAAACTTAAAGAGGAAAACTAAAAAAAAATTGAAAATAATTTTTTTTGATTCTCCAAATTATTTTCATATTCTACTGACTAGCGTTAAAAAATACGGGGTTTGTATAAAAAGTATCGAGAAAAGATTCGGAAAAATAGATTTATTTGAGATATTGCTACAATACCTCAAAAGTCTTCAAAGTACATCCCTTGAGCGTCGATACACTTTTGCCAGCTGCTTTTCCACGACTCGAAGGCTCCCTGGTAGACAGATTCCAGAACGTCCTTAAAGGTACGCGTGAAAGCTTCTTTGACGGCACTTAGGGTCCCATGGTGGTGGCCTTTGAGGGAGGATTTCCCTTTTGGGAATAGGAAAATATCTGCTGGTGCCAAGTCGGGACTGTCAAGGGGGTTTGGGAATCGTCGCTATGCCGTTTATGGTCAGGTAGTCGGGACCTTGGAGCAGGTGTGCTGGGTGCATTGTCGTGATGCAATTCCCTATTTCCGGCGATGGCTGGCCTCACCCGGTTGACCCTTCTCTTCAGTCTTCTTAGCACTTCTAGGTGGAAAACACCATTCACTGTCAGCCCCTGAGGTACAAATGTGTCGTGGACCACCCCCTTGGCGTCGAAGAAAACGCTGAGCATGGCTTTCACTCTGGATTTACTCATTCGAGCCTTTTTTGTACGAGGTGATGCTGCAGTGTGCCATTCGGAGCTTTGCCACTTTGTTTCAGGGTCGTATTCAAATATTCAAGTTTCGTCTCCCGCGATTACGTTGTCCAAAAAGTTGGGGTCTTCTTCAACGCGTTGCAGAAGCTCATCGCAAGCAGACACTCGCCTCTGCTTTTGATCGTTCAAGACCTTCGGGACGAGTTTAGCGCAGATCTTTTGCATCCCAAATTTTCAGTGATAATGCTGTTGCACTGTCATCTTATCAATGCCAATTTCATCTGTGACCATGCGCACACTTAACCGACGGTCTGAATTCAGCACTTCACGCACACGTTGCATGTTGTCGTCAGTTCTTGAGGTCGACGGCCGTCCAGCGCGGGACTCGACCTCCACATTTTCTCGGCCATCTTTGAAGAGCTTTGAAGTGCCATCTTTGAAGTGCCACTTAAAAACAGCAGTTTTTGACATGCTTTCATCCTTGAACACTTGGCGAATCATACCCAACGACTCCGTACCCGATTTCCCCAGTCCAACACAAAATTTGATGGTGTACCGCTGTTCAATCGTTCGCTGCATTTTTCGCTTGCACCGAGTCACTCGATAGGGGTCCACTAAAAACACGATCTAGCCTGAACGAACAATCACAGGCGATTGCAGCTTGGCTCGTCTTGAAGGTCACATCCCCCACCACCGAGAATGTACGGTGCGAGCACGCTCCGACGTACATTCACGTCATGCAAAAATTGTTCCCGATACTTTTTATACAAACCCTGTACGTTTTGTATAATTTTTTCTAGTTTATTTATTTCATTATTTTATGTTGTACCATTGAGCTCGAGGTAGCTTAGCGGTAGCTTAGCGGTAGCGCGCTTGCTTTCGGTGCCGAGAGTGCTCGAATCGAATCCCGACGCGAGCCATTAAATGCATCAGTGTCTAGGCCGGATATGGACACGTTAAATCTGTAGACCGGAAAGTCCCCCCATGAGGTCAGAGAGGTTGGGGGAGGGTACGATCCACCCGAATGTCGCCCCTGGGGTGCTCGGTCAAAATTGAGATGGCAACTAGCTAAGACGGACTCTGATCCTTGTGCTATATAAACTAGAGCCGCACACTTCAGCCCGAAACCTATATGAACCTGGTCTGGAACTTCCAGCCAGGGGCATTAGAAGCAACAAACAACAACATATTGTACCACTGATTTTTCTTAAGTATGAGATTCTATAAATAGAAGTTAACTGTAATAGGAAATTTTTGTAATGATAATTTTATCCTGCCTTTTTCCCCACTTAAGTTGATATAAAAAAAGACTTCTTATCCAATACTACACAGAAGTACGAACGAAAATAACAGTAGTAACAATAAAAGCAGACGTTTCAATGTAATTATCTCAGAAAAAATTTATTGCCGTAAATGCATTTTTTAAATTGCAATTTGCACGTGCCAATACTCAAAAAATTTTGCATTTTATTCGCATAGACTGTCATGCTGCTCCTAAAAGCCGTTCTCCTGGAAAAATATATACAGGTTACTGGAATAAAATTTAAGTCTACTCTCTCCCTTAACTCTGTCGTTAAATTTTATTCCCAGCGGACTAACAAAGATATCCTTCCTAATCACTGGGATAACAGATCAATAAAAGATTTTAACTTGAATTCATCGTTAATAGGAATACGAGGGAAAGATTTTATCAAAAGTAATCGCCCGGTAAGTGCTACGGTTTAATGGATTTCATTAATAACCAACAAAATACTTTTCACTTTAACTTTTGTTATAAATATATTTTTCTTGATAAATTATTTTTTTCGCAATTAAAAAATTTATGGAAGGATTTAATTCAGGGATTACCAACCTTTCTACGCTTGTGTAACCCTTGGGAATGAGATTAAAAATTTGAGGTAACACTGTTAGAATTTTTGTTTCATTTAAATTTTTTTCAATTTTAAATCAAAGTGGAATTTACATCAGGAACGTGTCAAACTTAAGGCTGCTATGTACTAAGAAAAAAATCGTATTACCCTTTTCCTCTTCTTGCAGACTCTTGTGGTGGGAGGAGTCCAGTTGACAGTTCGAGAATGCCCCCCCCCCTTAGGATTGACATTTTGAGGGTTTGTAATGGCTCTCTCTATGTAGGGGGTTAAGCACTGCTCCCAAATTTTTTATTTAAAAAATATTTTTGTCAACTATTTACAAGTAAATAAATGCTGATAATCAAATAAAATTGATATTGTGAGATAGCCTGAACTTTTCTGCAAAGCGCTACAGGATTCATTTTAAAAATTTCGCCCACCGAAGGAATTTATGCGCGTTTAAAACACATAATACCAGATTTTTCCCCGAATAATTTAAATTTTAAAATATTAATTGCATTTTAAAAAATGAAAAATGTACACA
This sequence comes from Dolomedes plantarius, assembly GCA_907164885.2. Classification (NCBI taxonomy): domain Eukaryota; kingdom Metazoa; phylum Arthropoda; class Arachnida; order Araneae; family Dolomedidae; genus Dolomedes; species Dolomedes plantarius. The sequence continues at coordinate 66,383,940 of OU015496.1, read as the reverse complement.
AATGTAAAATTCCTTTCTGACGGAGTACAATTTTTAAAAAAAAATCTTTGAATCCAAGTCGGCAATCCATGGACAAATTTTCTCCATAGGTTAACATTGAGGTGAGCGAATCCAATGGGGTTAGTACATAGCAGCCTTAAGTCCAAATAAAAACTTACTCCATTGCTGATTTTATTTATTTATTAAAAGAAATACTAAGTAACACCAGAATAGGATATATTAATACAATTTTAGAATTAGTCATGGAATTCAGTACAGTATAATACTAGAGAACTAAATGGAAATCACTTATAAGCGTTTTGTTTTATTACCTTGAGACTTGTGACTGATGCTTAGACCACAAATATTTGATATTAGGCATAAAAGTTGTGGCTGTGAGAGTAGCTAATTCATCCTCAGAAAAGAGTGAATCGATTTGTATCACAATCTGCCGGGCGTGAGAGAAATAATTTCAACTTAATATCTACTTTAAGGGGCCCTACTAATATATTTTTATTCCCAAAAAAATTATCGTTAAACCCCTAGTCGATGTCGCGGCACCATTAAGTACCGTCACACACCAGTTGGGGATCACTTATCTACATACAGTGGCTCCCAAAAGTGCTCGTACACTTACGAATTTCAATGAAATAGGGGTCTATCCATTAATTAAAATGAATATTTCAGAATGGGTATTTAATAATAAGATCTATAATATTTTCTTAACAAAACTACATGAAATATTTTGAAAACATAGTAAAACTTTATTTTTAAGAAACCAATAATCAAAAAGTAACAAAAACTTTATCTCACTAAAGTCATCGTACACTGAAATATTTTCGAATAAATTCATAATTAAATTATCGTCTGGCGCTTAATTTTTATTTTTTAATTGTAGTGGCATTTAAAATATCGTTTGGCTTTAATTTTTGCTTGCCTACTCTGTAATATTCTATTTATTATTTAAAAATGGCTCGTAGTCGTAAAGAAACAACAAGCAGCATTCGAAAATTGATTATTTTTCATCATAGTAGTGGTAAATCAGTTCGGAATATTGCTAAATTACTTAATTTATCCCATTATACTGTGGAGTATGTGAAAAAATGCTTTAAAGAAGAAAATTGTATCGAAAACAAGGTAAGAAAAGGCCGTCCGGCAAAGTTAACAAAACTTGATCAGAGATTTATAATTAGAAAATTTGTGAAAAATTCACGCTTGAGTGCTGTAAAAGTTTCTGCAGAATTCAATGAAACATTTTCTACTTCAATTTCACCTGAAAGTTTTTGACGAGTTCTCAGAACAGCTGGGTTACATGGGCGTTCTGCCCATAGAAAATTCTTTGTGAGTGAGAAAAACAGAAAGTTTAGGCTTCCCTCCCCACTATCAATGATAAATCAGCCCCAAACCTATTGGAATAATGTCTTATTTGCCGATGAACATTTTTGGTGTTGATGGGCGTATAATTGTATGGAGAAGAAAAAAATGAACTTAATCCGAAGAACTTAGTAGGAACAGTTAAGCATGCTGGTGGAGGTATCCTTGTGTGGGGGTGCATGTCAGCATCAGGACTAGGAAATTTGATATTTATTGATGGCATAATGAATCATGCTGTTCTTATAAATATTTTAAGAGACAATTTAAAATTATCAGCTCAAAATTTGGGTATTGGAAACAACTTTGTTTTTTTATCAAGATAACGATCCTAAGCACACGGCTCTCATTGTTCGCATCTGGTGTCTCTATAATTTTCCACAAGTTTTGAAAACACCACCTCAGTCGCCAGATTTAAACCCAGTAGAACATATTTGGAGAGAACTGGAGGTTCGAGTACGAAAACACGACATTCACACGAAAAGCGAACTAAAAACAATTATGATGGAAGAATGAATGACCATTGATGCAAAAATTACAAAAGAACTAAAGCAATCTATTCCCAGACGTTTAAAATCTGTTGTGGATGCTAAAGGATATCCTACTAAATATTAATTTAACGAAAAATTAGAATATTTTCTAATATGTAGAGATTTTTTACAAGTGTACGATGACTTTTGAGAGATAAAGTTTTTGTTACTTTTGGATTACTGGTTTCTTAAAAATAAAGTTTTACTATGTTTTCAAAATATTTCATGTAGTTTGTTAAGAATAGATTATAGATCTTATTATTAAATACCCATTCTGAAATATTCATTTTAATCAATGGATAGACCTCTATTTCATTTGAAATCGTAAGTATACGAACACTTTTGGGAGCCACTGTATATATATTTTTTTGCATTAATTGCATACATTGACCGTTGTATTTAATTTGAATGTATTCCGTAGCGAAGTGTGGGTTTTCAGCTAGTTTAATCATAATAAAAGATAAATGGAATAGTCTAGTAGGTTTTAATACGATAAAAATTTCATTTAGTTTCCTCTAACGAAACTACCTCGGGTTGTTAACTTAGGATTACTTATCGTTGTTTTCCTCTTTTGTATATATACATGGATGTGTTATGTATATATCTCTCTATATATATACTATATCTGTATTTTGATTTTGTTCCGACATATGTTGAAAGCGACTTTTCGTACAAATATGTTGTAACGAAGGACATTAAGACTTTTATAGCTTTTGCAGAAATTTGGGGATATTCCGTGTCAATTTTTAACCAAAAATCAAGATCTTCTCGTTCGTATCTACATTTTAACATAAAATATGTTGATAGTTCAATCAGTTGTTCCTGTTCTGTCAGTAATAAATTCTGATTTATATTGAAATTTTGAAATGGATTTTTAATCCAGTGATGGGACTCGTCTTGTTGAGGAAAAAATCCCTGATAGTGGTTTTTAATTGTAAAATGTTCTCCTGAATTATGTCTTTAACATCTTTATTCAAATTTATTCCATTTTCGATTAGAAAATCACTTAGCTTTTTAAAACATTGCGTATTATTTTTTTTCACATAAGATTCCCACAAATCTAATTTTTAAATTAAAGCATTGATTTTATTGTTCACTTTAATAATATGAACTTTTAGGCCTTGAAGAGATTTATTCAATTCATTTAGAGTTGTAAATACATCCGCCAAATATGCCAACAGCTGTAACTATATTTCCTCATTTAAATTTTGAGCATATTCATGTTTACGATCATTTAAATAAATTCTAATTTCATCTTTTAATAAGAAAAATTGATTTAAGATTTTATCACACGTTAACCATCGCACTTTCGCATGTAACAACAAGGTTTTATGTGTGCTAGATAGTTCTTCGCATAATAATCTAAATAATCTTGAATTTAATTCTTTTTTCATAAAATTCATTATCTGCACCGCTTTATCCAAAATGTTCTTTGATGTTTTTGACATTATTCTTGCTACTAACTATGACGATGAAGACAACAATGAGAATGTTCAATATGTGGAGGTATTGCAATAATTCGTGATATAGCTCCTTTTTCTCGGCCTAATAAAGATTTTGCACCATCAGTGCATATATGTGAACATAAATCCCAGCTTAGTTCATGTTCTTGTATGCATGAATTAATAAGTTTAAAAATTTTTTCTCCAGTATTTCTTCCTGTAAGTGGTTTTCCTTTTGAAAAAAAGCATATCTTCTTGGATTGAAGAATGAAAAACGTAACAAACCAATAAAATCAAAATAGCTAAGCCAGCTACATCTGTAGATTCATCTAATTGCAACATAAAACGATGCGAATAAGATTTTAATTGACACAAAAGTTCATGTTCACAGTATTGTGCCATTTAATTTTTTCGCCTTGCCATTGTAGTATCAGAAAGTGGTATGCTATTTATGTCTTTAATGAAATTATCGCCAAGTTTTCAAGAATTTACATCTATAAGACAAGGTTTCATTAATTGTTCAGCAATAGTATATATGCTTCGCCCTCCCTAGCGATTAGATAGCTAATTCGAAAAGAAGCCCCAAGAGATGGTTCGTTATCGGAAAACATGTACTAGTTAGAAATTTTTTAATTCTCCATCCGATTTTGTATCTAATTTGAACAGGGAGATCTGTTTTGTTTGAAATTATTGCAAGTTAATTGATTTAATGAAACTTGGAACGCTTTGTGTGTCTACTATTGACAGCTACATAAATGCTGATAAAATCTAATGAAATGGTATTTTCAGGTGGCTTGAACTCTTCTGCACCTTTCAATGGGATTCATTTTATAATTCGTCCACCACAGGAATTTATGAGCATTTAAAACCCACTATGCCAGATTTTCCCCAAATAATTTAAGTTTTAAAATAATGCATTTTTTTTTTAAACTGAAAAATGCCCCAAGGTGTAAATTTTTTTTCTCTAATACGAAGTACAATTACTACTCTCTTTCTGTTCTACTTTAATTCTTATGTGTAATGTGTTATATATTGTGTTCGTTTGATGAAAAATTTTGAAATCATTTTACGAGAAACGAAATGAGAAATATATATGTTTTGTATAAGTCGTTTGTAAATTAGGATCTCTTTTCTCGTGATGACGTTTGAAATGCTTTCTGGAAGACTCCAGAAAAGAGCAGTATGCTTATGTATTGCTCCCTAATATGCACTGTGTTCTCACGATGAAAAATTTAACCGCATTTTACGAGAAACTGTAATTGAGCAATATGTCTGTCTTTAGTTCACTTTAAAGTTATCTACTGTGTTCCCATGATGATGACTTTAAATGTATTTTCGATATTTTTCATAATAGTAAACTTATTACAAACATATGATAACTGAAAAAAACTGCAGAAATTCAAATTATTTTCACTACAATTTATTCATCTTTTTATTAGCTCTATGCGTGAGGATTGAAAGTTTTAAAAAGTTTCCATTAGAAGATGGGTTTTTTTTTTTTTTTTTTTGAGATACTATTTGATTTTTTCCTTATTGTTTTTGACTTAGCACCTTACTCATCATACTATATCTAAGAAATTGATAAAATTTCTACAGTATCCTTGTTTATAGTCAAGAACACGGGCACCTATAAATAGAAGCGAAAAAGGATTTTATTAATTGATCTTATTGAAAAATAGTGTTTGCCACAAAAGCAATTCTTTAATGCATGACAATTTTCCTTTTTTATTAAAAAACTAGCTGTTTGTCCTTCGTTGCCCGGGTATTTATTCTTCCCAATTTTTTTATTACACAGGAAAAGGAATGGATTCTACCTATAGTGTAAAACCTAAGTAATTGAATTTACAGGCATTTAAAAGTAAATACAGTATACAAATGATAAAGTAAAATTACAAATTCACACTGTAACGATACGACAGCTTTCTCCCAGGTAGCTGAGCACAGACTAATACAGAAATACGGAGTTTAGGATTTAAAACAAAACTGTATTTATTAACTTTTTACAATCTCGAATTAACGAGCATAGATTTCCGCCCGAAGGCACCGGGGAGTTAAGATTCTTCCCCAAACAGTCAGAGTCCCCAAACGGTCATAATGTTTTGGCTCTTGAGTGTATATGTACGTATGTGTGTATATATATGTATGTCAAAATTTGGATGCATTTTGGTACTTTTCCGTTTAACTATTTACTGCTTGTCCAAGATATACAGACTGGGTTTGGCGCGATGCCACAATTATAACTCGCAAGGTATGGACGGACGGTTTTAGCGCCTGAAATTTTCCTTTCCGGAGGAACGTTATGGAGGAACGTAATCCTACATTAAAACATAAGTAAAAGCAAATCTAAAGCATTACTGCGTTAGATTTACTGTTTTTAGAGCACTGTGTACAGTTATACTCTCAGAAGCTTGGGAAAATGTCTTATCTGTGTATAGTGTGTATTGTGGAAGAATGTCTATAAACATCTGCTTTTTACACAACCTGTGTACTCTTTCCCTTATATCCGAGCTTGTGCTGAGATGGACAAAAAATTTCATAGAGGCAGTTAGCAACATAGGGGAAACCCTTGTACCTAAGGCCGGCAATTTCAAATGGCATTATTTTCAAATGGCAGTATCTTTACTTATCACTAACTTACAATAATAAAAATAGTTTGTATACATTACGTGCTTTATTCTCTTTAAATAAAAATCACATCAAGTGTAGAAAAAAAACTTATAAATGATATTGAAAATTTTAAAAAAATTTCAAATGGCCCTAGGTACAATAACACTATTGTACCTAGGGCCAGTTATTTCCAAACACTGAAATTGTTGTTTACAATAAAAAAAACAATTTGTATGCATTATTTCCTTCATGCACAACTTCTAAAATCTTCGTAGGAAGAAATGGTAATTGTAGGCAATGTCTTAAAGGAGGAAATGTTTATTATTTCATCACTTTGTAATGTATGTTTTTTCTCCATTGTCTTCTTAATGATCCCACATAAATTTTCTGTTTCAAACACAGATTTCGTAACCTTTTTTTATCAATTACTTTTTTCAATAATTGTGCTTGATTTTCATTTTTCTCGGGGGTATCAGTGAGAATTCTACACTTGCCAAGTTTTCGTCCACCTCTTTTCTACCAGAGGCCATGGCCCTAGGTACAAGACAAGATTATGGCCCTAGGTACAAGATGTTGTTGTTTTCGGCAAAATGGCTTCCATAGCCAAAGACTTGCAGAAACCAAACTTTGTTTTTATATCATCTTCTCCTTTAATGATTACAAAAAATATATGCTATACATTAAAACATAAGTTTGCACTTAATTTCACAAAATAAGACTTCAAATTGAAGTGAAAAAAAATTTAGTTTTGATCATCAAATCAAGACTTTCTTTTCTATTTAACTATAGCTTCTTCTTGCTTTCATTAAAAATGGCTGTTATGATTTGAAACAATGTTGTCACTCACTCCAATGAGTAAAAAAGCTGTAAAATAATAATTATTTAATTAAAGCATGGTGGCCCTAGGTACACGATGGCCCTGGGTACAAGGGTTTCCCCTACATATACTGAAGGTCGCTGGTAAGACTTGGTGTGAACTGCTGTCTTGCTCTATCCCTCAAGATCTCCCAAGACACACTGGTGTTGCAAATTTTAGAATAGTGACACTTCATGACTTTGTATGTGGACACCTGCATTGCATCTGTGTTGCATCTTCTGGCTGCCCCCTTTGTTCTCGTGGGAAAGTTAAGGATTTTAACCACCTTCTAAAGTGTTTTTATCTTCAAGACAAACACATTTCAGTCGCAAATTTTTATAATAGACCTCACCCCTATTGGGTTGTCCTTGAGGAATCATGGTCATTGGATTCTCCCCCAACGAGGAAAAGAAAATCTTATTTATGTTTTAAACTGAAAAAAAAACCGTTTTCACAGTGTCATAAAATATTGATGTATTTGCAGTTGGAAATTAATTTCCATTTTTAAAAAACAGACCATCTCCATAAAATCTGAAATTGGCACTGTAAAATACATTCTGTTTTAAATCAACTATGAACTGATATTTTTCTATTTCTTTTGGAAATACATTTATCTATATTCAATCTTGGAACTACATCCTACGTGAGAGGAAAAAAGAATTCCACCAGAAAATGTTCTACAAATAAATAATTTATAAAAATTACTTTTGAATTTAATTATCTTGTACCTTTTTTACAGTTAGGTCATGTACAGGAAATTTCTACTAATTTTTTTCATTATTGTTAAAGAATTTTGAACTTTATTTGCTTGGGTAAAAATAACTATCCTCTTAACTGCAATATTTATTAGTTCTTGGAAAGTGTCTCACTCGTGATAACATTAGATAAAGTTATCGTCCACAAACACACGTACGCACGTGCGTAGGGCACGTAAAAGTAATTCCCGAAGAAAGATCAGCAGAGGCTTGAATGAAAAAATATTTTACTACCTTTAATGTGTCACTAGATTCCCTTTAGACGAAAGAAGGAATTTATCCTACCTAATCACCAGAATAACAGATCGATAAAAGATTTTAACTCGGGTATATATCGTCTTGAGGATTAGAGAAGGTGTTTTTTTTTATATCGAGGTTTATAGTTAGATGTAAAACCTCAAGCTATTCATGCTTTCACGGATCAATTTACAACTTTCCACGTTTTGTTGATATGAGAAAGTTTCTATTAATATTTCCGTTTTTACCAAAAATACTATTTTATATTTTTCATGTTGAAAGTACTTTCAGTAGGCACAGTTCATAACATCAACATGCATTCATAAATAAAGCAATAACTGCATAAGGGAAATACTACTTATATATATATATATATATATATATATATATATATATATATATATATATATATATATATATATATATATATATATATGTATATGTATATATATATATATATGTATGTATATATATATATGTGTGTGTGTGTGTGTGCTAGTTACGGCCAATATCCGAAGTCTGACCAATTCGCGAAATGGCTGGTCAAATCCCAAAATAAGCAAGAATTTCAGACTCATTCGGGGGGCTTCGGCTGGCTAATTCGCGATGCGCCCGACAGTCAGTGGCTAGTTTGCGAATTTTCCAAGAAAAAGTGGCCAAAGCTAGAAGTTTTTCGGAGCTGGATCATGCAGTTACGGTAGTTGATCATGCCAATTCTAACTAATGTCATGTTCTAACTTATGTTCATCCTTACACAGGCAATCGAGTACTCCGCCATCTTCTTTTATCGGAGCGATAGTCTTTTAATGGCCACTTACCGATATTACATAAAATCTCTTAAGCCGACGATAGTCAACACATTTCCGTTTATTTAACCTTTGCTTCATCCACTTCTTTCATCTGTTTAACATGTTTTTTCTAGTAACATAAGAAAACTGAAAAACTTCTAGCTTTCGTCACTTTTCTTATAGACAATTCGCGAACTGGCCATTGATTGTCCGGTGCGCCGCAAATTGGCTGGCCAATACCCGAAGTAGTTGCGAATTCTCGTTTATTTTGGGCTTTGGTTCAAGCTGCTAAAAGTGGCCAGCAATTTCGCGAATCGGCTTACATTAAACTGACAGTGCTCACAGTGTTCTGTAGCGCGATCTATTTGCGAGAATGACGCCACATTTTGTAGGAAGATTAAACAAGACGGGGGACGAAGGATTCCGCGAAAAAATAAATTAGTTCCAAAAGTCACCGCTAGGGGAATATTTGGCGCTGTGTAATAGAATTTTCCACGGCCAAGCATCATCCACCTCCATTCTGTCAAGAAAGGTGAGAGCAAAAGTGACAGCAAAAGAGCTTATCATGGTCGGGGTACAGTAACTCCTGTACACGGCTGATCTTTTACGGATAGAAGTTGATAATCTTTCGTAAGATTTTCCATACCGTACTGTAAGGCATATCCATATTCCGAGCTAATCCACGAGCGCTAGAGGTGGCAGCAATATTGTCTGGTCCTCTGTCGACAATCGCCGTTCAACTGCTTCGATTGTATCCTGTGGTACGGATTTTCGTGCTCTGCCTGACTGAACCTTCAGAGAACCTGTTTTCTCAAACGTCGCAACCATTGCTTTTAGCCCATTAACTGACACAGGACCGTTACCTTTACGCATTTTTTTGTGCGTTCTAAAAGCACGAAGAGCGGCTGACGCGTTGCACTGGTTGAGGTAAAAGAATTTGACCAGTAACGCACGCTCGACTAAAGAAGGAGACATTGCACATAAACTTTCAATCCGATTGATTCGAAACGAACACATTGCCTTTTAAAACCCAAGCAGCTGGCACTGTGCCAATGGATGTAACGTGAAATTTGAATAAAGAACTTCTTCTTCTGCTCAGCGTACGTGATATTGCAGATCACGAGACTTTATCGGTGTTTATGTAGATTTTACGCTTTTTTAAAAGTGTTGCCATATTGCACTTGAACTAAATAAGAAAATGTGCATAATAAAAGTTAATTTTATTCCGTATTAATTTGCATTTGTTAACACTCTATTTTCTATTACACAGCGCCAAATATTCCCCTAGCGGTGACTTTTTTCCACTGTCAGTTTAATTATGGCCACCCGGTATATACATATATATATATATATATATATATATATATATATATATATATATATATATATATAAATATATATATATATATTTGTGTGTATGTGTGTATACATACTCAACAAAGGTGGCACACGATTACGCAGTAGCAGCATCAGATATCTTATATTTAATTACTAGCCGGCCACGTGTTGCTGTGGCTCAGTCAGGTTAAATGGAAAAGAAAGAAAAGAGAAAGCACGTTTCTAATATGTTTCATTTATAAAGGCTGCAAAGTTGTTACTCATTTAGCACTACCCAGGGGGCACGTGTAGCTTAAAGTATGCTACGGACGCGAGTAACGTTACCCATCAACATATTTTATAGTTCAGTTTTTAGTACTTGCTTGTTTTATGTAATATCTTGGCGAAAGAATTGTGTTCCCCTTCGCCCGCTGCATTGAAAATAAAAAAAATTTTAAAAATGTTTAATTTTACAATACTTGTGGGTATACAATATGTTTTGTTGTTCCTATGTCTGAGCATATATATAGATTGTCTGGTTTTCCGACTCTAGAACACGCAACATATAATTGTCCATGTGAGAAACAATCCGTGTCTAAATCTAACCCGCACAATTGTAAAGATTGGCCCTGAGCTTTATTGATGGTGATTGCAAACGCCAATCGAATTGGGAATTGCAATCTCTTAAATTTAAATGGCATATCCGTTGGAATCATGGGAATGCGAGGAATGAGGACATCTTCACCTTTGAAAGTCCTGTCAAGATAGTTCCTTCTACGACGTTACTAAGTAATTTTTTTACTGCAAGCCGCGTGCCGTTGCAAAGCTTTGGTTGGTTGATATTTCGCAACATTATAATTGGCAAGCCGATTTTCAATTGCAGTACGGGCGATGACATCCCTTGCAAATCGAGTGAATTCAAAAATTCTGTTGGATAATGAACCGCTTCATCTTCTTCCACAACAGTGTCGATGGACATGTATGTGACTGCCTTGCTTGGAATGTTATACTGAATGATATTGTTAAGTTCGTAGACGTCTTTGTTCTTGGCGGCAAGAATAGCTCTTTCACTCATCGCGATTCTTATAATTGTTTTGAATATTGGGAAATACTTCTTCAACGAATTATTCTTTTGACGATACGAAATTGCAGAAGTTATGAAGCAATGAAATTCGTCCTGATGTCAGATCAACCGGCACCTTCCCGTTCCCAATTTCCAGCAATTGATGTGAGAATAACTCAGCTGATCGATCGCTTTGCAGATGGACACGCATATTTGTAGATAATTTCAACGTCTTTACGTGTCGACACAAAGTAGAGTATTTCAGGCAAGCATTTATTTCGTCCGCTGGTGTCGATCGAGGAATTATAGGTAATGTTTGCCTGAAATCTCCTGTAAACAATATTAATGCATTCCCATATGGTCTGATGTTTCCACGCAAATCTTGCAATGATCGATCAAAAGCCTCGAGCGATTTTTTGTGTGTCATTGTACATTCATCCTAAAAAATAAGTTTGCCTTTCTGCAATACTTTTCCCATGCCGGATGCTTTGGAAATGTTGCACGTGGGAGTTTCAATGAATTGTATGTTCAATGGCAATTTCAAAGCGGAATGTGCAGTTCTTTCACCTGGCAGCAATGTCGCAACTATTCCGGACGACGCAAGAGCTACCGCTATGTCATTTTGGGATCGAATTGCTGCCAGAATCAATCTAATTAGGAACTTTTTACCAGTTCCTCCTGGCGCATCTAAGAAGATTTCTCCAACCCCGCTATTGACAGTTTGCAATATTTGATCGTAAATGCCTTTTTGCTCAAGCGTTAGCTTAGGAATATTTGATTGCACATACGACAAAAGATCACCCATGTAATTTTTTTCACGACGCAATTTTACATCGAACGAAGCACCAGCAGATCGATTCGGTGAGGGCATTCCCAATTGATTTAGAACTTTGTTCGCGATTTCTAAGCACAAATCTTCAATTATTATCAACGCTTCGTTGTAATTCCGGCTGTGAAATCCATGTTCATATTTGAATTTTCCTCGCGTATTCGACGAAAAATATCTTCAGCCATGTGCGTTCTCTTATCTCTTCGATCGTCTTTTATTGTCTAGAACGATCCCTGCGTACTTTATGATCTGTGGGGACTGCTGATAGTGGGGTCGCACCCCACCGTCAGAAATTTCTGTTCTGAGGGGTGAGGGAAAGATATTCCTTGTTTGCCTAAAATATTTAGTATAGCGTGTGTTTAAAAAAAAGCATGTTTATACCTGTCACAGGTGTGGCATCTATATAATAGGTATATAAAAACACTCAAGTATTTGAATGCAACGTTGTGTCAAAAATTCAAAGAAATCAGTGAAGAACTTTCGGAGATTTGAACAAATGAACATTTACATTTTTATTTATATAGATAAGCTATGGAATGTCAATGTAGTTGGTTAAAAAAAACTTAAGAATCGGATAAAAGGACAGTTTCTTTACTATCAATGTCAGAAATTATATATATATATATACACTGCTCGCCAATGTAAATGCAACACCCTGAAGGAAACATGCAAATAATAAGAAATTTACAACATGCATTAGCGGAGGTGAGATATGCAAATGATTAGAATTTCAGCGCAGACGCACATCACGCGCGCCTGTGGCGCCACTTCAAAGCGCTATTTAAGGCTTGGAGATTTCGACGATTTCAAGTTCGGCAATTGTGTTTTTCTTGTGGTTTTTTCAAAAAAACGATCAATTATGCCTCGTCGAAAACAGCGATCATGTTTTGATCAAGTATCCGAGTTCCACAGAGGAAGGATAGTGGCCTACCGAGATTGTGGATTATCTTTCAGGGAAATCGGTAGTCGTGTTGGACGAAACCAAACAACTGTAATGCGGATATGTGATTGTCGGATGCAGGAGGGTACGACGGACCGGCGTGTTCGATCACATCCACCTCAGCGCACCACTTCACGTGATGACAGGCAAATTGTGCGCATGGCAGTGACGTATCGCTCAGTCACATCACGAACCATAGCACAGCACATGCATCTGTTACGCATCATCCAGTGTCTGCGCGCACCATTCGACGCCATTTACAGCAGAGTGGTCTGTCCGCAAGACGTCCATTGCTTTGTCCACCCTTGACGCAGAACCACAGACGTCTCCGCCGCCAATGGTGCGATAACAGAAGGATGTGGACGGTAGAATGGAATGAAATTGTCTTTACTGACGAGTCACGCTTCTGTCTGCAACACCACGATGGTCGCATTCGAGTCTGGAGACACCGTGAAGAGAGGATGCTGAACAGATGCGTTATGCACCGCCACACTGGTCCTGCACCGGGTATTATGGTATGGGGCGGTATTGGATATCACTCTCGCACACCTCTAGTACGCATTGCCAGTACTTTAAACAGCCAGCGCTACATCTCCGAGGTGTTGGAGCCAGTTGTCCTTCCTTACCTTCAGGGCTTGCCCACAGCCATATTTCAACAGGATAATGCGCGACCACACGTGGCACGCATTGTCCAACGGTTCTTCGTCAATCGCCAGATTGAATTGCTTCCCTGACCGTCTCGCTCTCCGGATCTTTCGCCGATAGAAAACATGTGGTCCATGGTTGCTCTACGATTGACCCAGATTCCATCCCCAGCTGCCACAGCAGATCAACTTTGGCAACGTGTGGAAGCTGCTTGGTCTGCTGTACCCCAAGAACTCATCCAAAGTCTCTTTGAATCAATGCCGAGGCGTGTGGCAGCGGTGATCTCCAACAATGGCGGCTACTCTGGCTACTGATTTTGGCAGGAACCACACTTCACAGAAGTCTATAAATTTAATCATTTGATACTTGGTCAACATGTTATCTACAAAATAAATTTTTTTGTGATATCTCTTGTCTTTCTTGGTGTTGCAATTTGGGTGGCCAGCAGTGTATATATATATATATATATATATATATATATATATATATATATATATATATATATATATATATATATATATATATATATATATATATATATATATATATATATATATATATATATATACATATATATATTTATATATATATATATATATATACATATATGGGAGGGGGACGGCCTATGACACCTGCTTTCGACTCTCTCTTAGGGATGCGACATCGATGTCGATGTTTTCAAAACATCGATGTTTTGATAAAAAACATCGATGTTTTAAACATCGATTTATTGAAGCCGATGTTTTTTTAACATCGATGTTTTGTGCTCGATGTTTTACGTTGTCTCGATGTTTTTTTTTTATGAAAAAGTACCGTAATAAAAAAAAATTTACCACGTAGCATAATTTTCACACTCAGTAAATGTAAGTCTGAATTCTGAAAAGGACGAATACAATAGGGGGAATGATTCCTTAGCAAACAGACAAATGGCAATTAATAACCAATGAACCAATCAGAGCGCTTGGAATGTTCCTGACACTCCAGAACCTTCCATGGGGTTTTATTTAACAAATAGCATATACACGAGTGCATCCATTTAAGTTTTTGTTTTGTTCTGGTTTTATATAATTTGACGTTAATATTATTAGTAAGATGCCTCCCAAAAGTACCGTTTGGAAATATTTTTACAAAACCACCGACAAATTAGCAAAATGCAATATTTGCCTTAAGTCAAAACTTCTGGCAATACCACGAATTTATCTGGACATTTGAAGGCAAAACATGGCGGTATTTACAACGAGAATTTTGAGTCATCAATGTAGCCCAAAGCAACCAAGTTTTTGTCATTTGTGCCTGCCCAATCAGAGAGTAAAATTAAATCAGCCCCTCCCACCTCGACTAACCGAAGTAACATTAATGTTAGAGGTTACTAAACCAGTTTTAAAAAATGGATGTTCTAAAACATCGATGTTTAAAAACATCGATGTTTTTGGGGCGATGTTTTATTAGCATCGATGTTTTAATTTTGAATATCGATGTTTCAAAACATCGATGTTTTGTTATCGATGTCGCATCACTACTCTCTCTTCCATCCCGCGTCACCTCTGATAGTACTCCCCGTGAACGATAGAGAGGGAGTTATTTTTTTTTTATTAGATAACGACGCAGGACGAAAGACGCACACTATTTGTAACGACGATATAACGACGTGTTTTAATAATTGCCTTAGTACAAGTAATATGTTATAGGTTCAATGTAATGCTTTGTTTAAATATAATGTTTGTCTTATAGTAATTCGTCTTATTAGAGTGATTTAAGGATTTAAAAGTTTTACGACGGCCCTTAAAACTCTAGACCCGAAGCTATCTTACATACGTATAAAAATACACATATAAGATATCTTCGGGTATTGTATATATATATATATATATATATATATATATATATATATATATATATATATATATATATATATATATATATATATATATGTGTGTGTGTGTGTGTGTGTGTGTGTGTGTGTGTATTGTAGTGACCCCTCCCTCATAATTTCCCTTACTTAGATGCTGAATGCATTTTCATGTTTTTGAAGGCATTGTAGTTCTATGTTAAAATTTCATAGCAGAAATGTTTATCATAATTTTCTTTATTGTGTAATACTTTTTTCAAAATTGCTGTGATAAAGTGATTTGTTGTTTATAACACTACCTCAACGCTGCTGAAAAGAAATCTGGCTTTGTATAAATTTTTTGCAGAGTAATAAAATTGACATAAAATTGCTTGATTTTCCCCAAACGGAATTGGAAGAAAGTAGAAAAAAATTGAATAAGAGAAGCTACGAGAAAAATTGCAGATGCCAGGTGCAAAGGGAACTCCAGTCTCTGTAATGACGGGTGGCATAACAGCGCAAATGATTGAGAAATAAGAAATAGGGGAAAATATCTGTTATGAACAGTTGGAGGCGACGACAAAAACTTTCAGGTGGTCTATTCATTAGAGGAGAAAGGTCAGAGCGCTAGACTAAGAGTAATAGGACTTAAGAATACGTACGAGAGAGGGAAGAGTTCATTGATTTAACTATGAGAGTTCCTGCTACTAACTCCAAGAAAGTGTTTTACACAGTAAAGAAATTTTTCACTTCCAGCTCCTAAGATGATGCTCTGCGGAAAAAAAGTGTTTGCTGTAACATCTAAATAGGATATTTTGAGAGATATTTTGCCACCAAATTCATAAAACTTCGGAAGTAAAACCCTATAACACTAGAAGTATTCCTGATCTTCAGGGATACGTAAATTTCGCATAAAAAATATCGATATTTCGCAACAAAAAAAATACAAGAGATAAAATTTCGCATTTATTCGCAAAAAATACATAAATTCAAAAATTTCGCATTTATGAAAAAAGATCACGATTTTACTTTCTTGGATAGGTAAATATCAAAATTATTGGTTATAAGCTAACATTGTAGCAGTCGCCACATTATGTTCCTTCAGTCTTTGCCTTCTGTTATTAATTACTATATTGTTCCATACTAAAATATCTCACCATCTACTCTATTAACGGGACTATAGGGGTTTTGTATAGTTGTCTTTGCAAAGTTAAGGTAGCAGCATTTCGTTGTAATTAAAATCTGTATAACATCAACGGGAGTCTCTTGGTTGACTATTGTAAGTAACTGCAATATCCTTGAATTTGGCGCTCAATAGACGCTCTTAAATCTACTAAATTGTTCCATAAAACTTGATAGTTAATTTTTACAGTTAGATTTTTCCGTTCGACTCCGGTCCGGACAAACTGTCCGGGTGAAATTCAGAGAAAATCCGATGGAGAGTAAGGTTTCTCAGTTAAAGACCGCGAATGGACTTAGTTAAGCAATTATGTTAATAAATTATTACTATCATTACCTGATTTCACTTAAAAAGCTGTTTATCATCGAGTTTTCGTCGAAAAGTAGTAAAAAAATCAGTTTCACATTTATTCGCTCATATCGGCAAATTTCGCATTCATTCGCATCCACTTCGTAAATACGAAAATTACGAATCCTTACTAATCTTGCTTCCCAGCTCCAAACCTGCTTTCCACAGTCAGTCAATGTGATGATTTATCAGGGCATCATAACCCTGGTTTGAGGGAAGTACGAAGCACTGCAAAATATTTTCAATTTACAAAAGTAATGTCACTATGCAAATCATTGCCATCCGAAATAAATACCGCCTAAGTCCCTTTCACTAAAAAATAAATTTGTAAACATTATGTGAGCCAGCAATTGTACATCATGCAACGATTTCAAAGAGAAATCTAAATTTATTGCCTTGATTTGAATAAATGTGTTTTGCACTGAAAGGCTATTCGGATAGAGCATATTTCACTTGAGATAAATGCTATTGATTGTCTGTAAAAAGTGGTGTGCTATCTACCGTATATATATTATTGTAGAAATACGTATTCATAACACATTTTATAAAATTTTTAATTTAAAACTAGTCATCACCATTTATTTCAGTTAGTTTTTAAAATTTTTTAAATTTTTTTATTAATCTCAGAGAATTTAAAAGTGAGATGGAGATTTTAAACCGAACGATTTCAAAATGTCATAGATGCGAAACCTTGAAGACGCGTTCGATGACTGCGTCTTATGGCAACTTATATTTTTCTCAGATCTTACACAGTTGCTTTACAAAATTCGATACAAATTGGTTTCAAAGCTTCATCTTATTTTCAGATTTTCACGTTGAAAATGGTATTTTTGTATATATTATGCATATGTGTAGTCTGGGGTCCGAGGTAGCCTAGTGGTAATGCGTTGGGCTTGGAACATAGAGTGCTCTGTTCGAATCTCGACGAACGCCATTAAATAGCTTCGTATCTAGGCCAGATATGGTCACGTTAAATCCGTAGACTGGAACATCCTTCTATGAGGTCAGAGACGAAGGAGAAGGTACGATCCCATCGATATCCTATCGATATCCTATCCCTACCCCAGATGTCGTCCCTGGGGTAGGGATGGGATATCGAAAGCAAAATATCGGTATGAGTATCAATAATAATATCGGCTATTAATATCTATATCAATAATATATCGGCACAAAGATATCGATATTTCAAAATTTTGATGATATTTCAAAATAATCAATATAGTTCAAAATATTTACAATAGTTCAAAATATAAATCATATTTCGAAATATAAACGATATTTCAAAATATTGATAACACATTTTCCTTTCATTATGCAGTCAATCGTATTCGGAGGAATGAGTGTATGATAAAATAATATATACTATATGGTAATAGTACGATTAAAAAAATGATCGTAATTTTTTTAATAATGAAATAACATTTCAATGAACAATATTTTATCAAATTAAAAGTTTCTATTTAGAGAAATTGAAAAACCCTAGTTTTGGTGAAGCAATGGCAACACTGAGTATATGTAAACAAATTGGAAGGAGATATTGGAGATAACCGGTTTCCTGAATTCTATTCTTGGTATTCTTTCTTTTATTCTTTTCATGGTAGTAAAGTTCTGCAGTTGTGTTTTAGCGGGGTTTTCATAAATTTCAGTTTGCTTTTCAATAATTAATAAAATAAGTTCAATAATGTCTCCAAAATTGAAATGGTGGAGAAATTTCTCTCGTATTGATGAGAAAAGTGCAAAATGCAAAACGTTTATTAATATTTTGTTCCTTCTAGAATTTTTTTATATATTGAACAATTTTTGATTTTTTCAAACATTTTTGATTGCTTGTATTAAAAATTACTTTGTATATATTAGAATTATTTCTATCACTCATTAATTTTTACCGTGTTTTTATTAAATTGCTTTCTTGTTTGTTTGTGTGGGTGTTTGTCTAGTACAAATCCTTCAATCGATTTTTAACTAACTTCCCGGCTACCTAGACATTTGAAACTTTTATAATAGCTCAGAACACGATGACAATGTATTTTTTTAGCCATCTTTAAGAAGAATGAAATTAATTTTCAGTTATTTTCAGTTAATTTTGTTTTGTTGACTTGTGCAGCCATCTATTGGCCGGAACGAGAACGAAAAGTTAAATGCAAGTTAATTTCCAACTAACTTCATTTTCTTTCAAGTTGATGGGATAATTCATCCAAAAAATGTTAAAAAATTATTTATTAATACATAGAATTGTCAAGTTTATATGATTCAACCGAAAATTTAAAAACATGGTATATAAAAAGTTCTTTTTATCTTGTAATTATTTCTCTTTGGTTTTGAGATTTTTTAACCCAAATTTTTAAAAATTATAATTATTTCAATTAAATTCTTTTGAAAATATGTAATCGATAATATCGGGAATATAATATCGATATTACGAATTATCAGAAATCAAATATCGATATTATAATATCTAATATCGAAGAAAAATATCGATATTTCGATATTATCGATATCAATATTCCCTCCCTACCCTGGGGGGCGCTCCGACAAAATTAAGATGACACCTGGCTGAAGTCGGACTCGTGGTCAATTGTAAACCGGATCACCTATCAGCCCTCAAGCCTGTATAGACCAGGTCTGAAATACTCCGGCCAAAGGGCATAAGTAATGACAACAAAAACAGTATGTGTAGTGTATACATGAAATTTCAATTGCATCATTTTAAACCATTATTTTCCTAAAGTTTTTTTTATTAATTTGCTTCAATTTGTTCAGGTTGGTCAACTTCACAGAAAATGCCTTAAATACCATAATGCAAGCATGCATCATCTGCAAGATGGTAATAAATTTTCTGTCACGGCAAAAATTAAAAAGCACAGTGCTAAATAAACCAAAACTTTGTTTGAATGCAATGTAAAATTTATTGCCATTTGGAAGGCTCAAATAAATTGAGGAAAACCAATACATAAGACAATTCATCTCAAGAATTGATGACTCGCTCTCTCTACAAAGATCAAAGTGGTACTTTCTATGCGTAACTGTAAAATACGAGCTAAACCTTTTACGGCTAATATATGATGTTAAGAATTATTAAAGAAAGCTTTTTGGTCATTGTTCGTAATTTTATTAACTTAACCTGCATAAATTAGGAATAAGAGACCCTATCAATAAATTTTAGGTCGTTGTGGAAATTTTTTAAACTGGACTCGGCCGTAATGTATGTTTTAATGAGAAGTAAACTATGCAATATTTCATCCCTGAATTTATTGAAAGAGTTTTAACTACTTCCACTCCATTTAATCAATTATTTTTTACGATATGTAATCAATAAAGCCATTACTTTTGTAAAAATTTAAGTTTTGGGAAGGAAAAGTCGAAACTATTATTGAACTATGAACTAATAAAATTTAATGTATTCAAATTTTCTTTTATTTTTATGCATTTCATGTGTTCAAAATTTTGAAAAATTAAATCCTTCTATTTTCATTTTCCCTGCTTTTTGAAAAAAGACAGAAATTAAACAATATTCGATGAAGAGCCTTTTAGTAAACATAAAATTTCATGAAATTCGAAGCATTTTTTAACTCTATTATATTCTACTATTAATTTCAGCTGCATGAACAATGGTCAACAAAATTACAGGAAGCTATTATTATTTTATTTTGCTCTTTATTCTTATTTATTCCCTTTATTTGCAAGCTTTTATTCTTCTGCATATTTTAATGGATATCCGGTGACCCCCGCTAGAAAATAGAAATAATCTCATCTATCATTGAGATTGGTTTTCCAAGTAAGGTTCTATGTTTTATTCCCAACTTCTTTACATTTTAATTCTCCTTTTTCTGTCAAATGTGTCAATTTTATAGGAAATATATAAATATTAATATCTAAATCAATATAATTGATATATATTCGGATTATCTATCTATCTATCTATCTATCTATATATATATATATATATATATATATATATATATATATATATATATATAACAGTTCCGTAACTGACTGACTCACTGACATACAACGCACAGACCAAACCGCTGGACCTAAAGGGCTGAAATTTTGTATGGCGATTTTTCTTATATTGTAGGGGTGCACTAAGAAAGATTTTTGAAAAATTCTTCTTAGATTTTTTAAAATTAAATTTTTAAGCTGTTTTAGTAACTTTTTTAAGTTTGCATTTAAAATAATACATTAAGGGTTATAAAATTTATATCAGGAGAAAGTTCATAAAAATTCCTTTAAAATGAGATCTTTTTTCGAATCTTTACCTCTATTTTCTGATTTTTGGTGAACCTTTAAAGATTAATTTTTAGAATTTAATGTATTAAATGCTGATCACGTGATTTCTTTTTCTGGTACTTTAAATAAATTTATCGTCACGTGCATAACAACTAAATAGACAAAAAATATTTTTTTTCTTGCTAATGCGGCAGACGATTGGACATTATCCAAAAAAATATTAAAATACAATAAGATATTATGTTCCTCAAACTGTACTATATTAACTGGACTATATTCTTTAGTATGTCCTATTACATTTAATTTGAATATTTTCTTTTACATTATTTTGACTATAAAAATATCCCTTACGATTTTTTTATAAATATATATTTTTTTACATCAATTGTATACATTGATCGTCTTATTTATTATAAATACATATATATATACAAATACATATATATATATACATATATATATATTTTTTTTTTTTTGCATTAATTGCATACATTGACCGTTGTGTTTAATTTGAATGTACTCCGTATCGAAGTGCGGGTTTTCAGCTAGTTGAGTATATGAATTATCCAGATTCTCTCAGATCTTTTTCATGCATAATGGTACCACCACAATCATTGCATTGGACTATTTTCATTTCTTGTGTCTGCCTGAAATAGCAGGGAGCTTTCGCTTTAGAGGATGTAAAATAATCTCCCAGATGGAATGCATGAAACGAAGAATATAGGTAATATAATTTTAGTGGCGTAAATGATAAACTACAGACATTTCTACTTATCTGAGGGCATTATCATTCCCTGTAAAGGTAAACACTTTTTGTTTCTGACACGTCAAAAAACAGTCATATTTATTGAAAACCAATATTATTCCATACTATATCACATTTATTAATTTTTCTTCGATAATTGATACAGCAAAAATTCCATTCTACAGCTTCGACAATTTTTCTGCAACATTTATCTATTTTCAGGGCCGCCCAGAGGAGGGGGGGGGGGCAACTGGGGCACTTTGCTCCAGGCCCCCAATAGCAGGAGAAGCCCCCAAAAATTTAAAAAAAATTAATTTATTAGATTTCATCCGGAAGAAAATTCCAAAACCTGTACCATATTTCAAAATTTAAAATAATCTCATGAAAAATGCCCCCCCCCCAAAAAAAAAAAAAGTGCAGTGAAATATAATAATTATGTTTATCAATCATGTAATAAAATTTTAAGTATGAGTAACTTAATTTGAATGTGTGTTTTCGCCTCTTTCCATTTTTTATTTTTCTTTGGGCCCCCCAACAGATGTTTGCCACAGGCCTCGTAGTAAAGTCTCTGGGTGGCCCTGTCTATTTTCTTTTTAAAATACAGCTGATCAGCCCCGTTGTCAAACCTGGAACTTTCAGATCTCTGTACTGACGACCAGTCCAATATGACAAATTTAAAAAGATCTTCAAGCTTCACACTCTCCCCCATCAGGCAAAGACGGGACAACGGCAATACCTTTGCGTAATCACCTGAATAAGAACATCTCTGTAGTGGCTTCTCTGCCCAACCCTCTCATACTTAACAGTTTTTCGTCCGCGTTAAATACACCTGATTAGACTGGGAGTCGTTCCCTGATAACCATTCCCACCCAAAACCCGTTTTTCAAATAGAATCGCTGACTGTAGCGTAGCGTTAACAAAATTTCTAATGATTTGCCCGGTTTTGTGTTCAATGGCATCAACAGGTCTGTCATTAAGGAATACGTTTGTGTGGTGATGAGTTATAAGGTATAATAAAGGCCAAGTCATCAAATAGCGCGTTTAAGTAAAAAGTGACGATGGGAGTTTTCAAGGAAAGTTATGGATGCAAAGTGCAAAGAAAACTTAGGAAGGCCCACACACGTAGAAAATGAAAAGTTTTCGTTGGTGGGGAAAATCTCTGAAGTTCCACCTCTAATTATATCTAATACAATGGGGTGGTATTATTAAATGTAGGAGGTGGAGTAATTAGACATGCAAAAAATGACACAATCAACACGTGGCACCACATTTTTTTGTGTGTTCCAATGATGAGAAGAGAGAGAAAGCGGAACGTTTGCTGAAAAAATGTAGAACATAACAAGCTGTTTTTCATGTCCCTGTAGTCTCAAGACAAAGTCCCCAGTCCGGAGGAGTACATATTCAGAGAGAGACGACACTATATAGAAAGGAATACGCAGATACAGTGATAATTTTTACACAAATGATGACTCCTTCTATGGACAGTGGTATTTTCATCGCTTCGCTTTCAAGATGGGTTCCTATTTCAGTCGGAAGACTGACTTCACCCCAGATACCAACCAAGCCTTACTCCGGAACAAACCGAAGCCCATGGCGTGGAAGGCGAAGACCTTATCCACTGTACCAAGCGGATACGAACATAACGTGTATACTTTTGACATTTATAAGAGATGCCAGAAAATAATCGCTTCTGCATCCAATGCGTCGAGTCCAACGATTTTTGCTACTTCTTCGAGGCTTTTGATCCATCTTCTGAAAAAAAAATTTTCAGAATAAACTGATGAATTCTACTTTCTGTGTTGGCCTTTAATCCAGACCACTGACTTTTTCATGTTAACAGACGAGTTAGTTCTGCTAAATCTCATGAAAGATGGTTTGATAATAAAGTTTCTAAAGAGAAGTCACCTTCACGTTTATGTCTCAGCTCCTCAGGACTTTTAATTTCTTAGAACAGGCCAGAGGAAAATTATGTATACCAGTTTCAATAAAGACTTGAGAAAAAATATAAGGTTCAGTTAAAAAATTTTCAATCTCTAAGTTTAATTTTGTAGAGGTAAAGACGGGTATTTTTATGAATATACCACATAGATATCTTGAGCTAATAAATAACTGAAAATATATCGTTGAATAACGTCAGCTTCAATAATCGTAGTTCTGAGATATCTAAATATAATTAATTGTAAGTATTTTTTATTAGAAAAAAGAATCTTATTGAAATTTTAAATTCATCAGCAATGCACTAAAATCTAATTCGTAATGAAATCCATTCATGGGCTTGTGGTGACCCTGTGGTACAGCACGCTGGCTTTTCGTGGGGAGGGTGCTCGGATTGAAACTCGGAGTCGCACCACTAAAATACCTCCGTTCCGTTTGTGTCGTCCCTTCATAGGGGGTAATGCTGATCCTCCTATATGGTGCCCCCATAATAAAATTGCCAGCAAACTACGATGAATTTTAGGCGAATGTCTACACGACAAGTGCCTGTGCTAGAAAAATAAATGAAATCCACTCTAAGATTCTTGAAATCAAACTGGCTGTTCCATTAATTATTTTCCCTCGTACATAATTTTTTAACTACATTTTTATTTCATTAATAATTGACCAATGAAATCAATAGCCTCTAAAAAATAATACTCCTTTAACTGAACTATGAATTGAACTCGAGATTTTTTGCTGTTCATTATTTAGCGGCACACCATGAAACGTAGCTTATAACCCCTGCGAATGATGCATACGAGATTTAAAAGTGATTTCAGGTGAAAGGTCTACAGCAAGCTAAACGAAAATATATATTACGTTTCTTTAAAAGTCGTTGAAAGATTTCCTCTAGAATTACAAATTCATCCTAGCTAGTCACTTGGATAAGATATCGATGAGAGATTTTAACCCGATTTTCTTTTTTCGTTTAGAAGATTAGAGAGAAAGTTTATCGACAAACGTAATAGCTATGCAAATCCACGTTTTATGGCCTTGAATAAAATTTCAGGAACTTTTTTGCAGAATAACCTGTTCCTTACGGGGTGGGATAGCATGTATCCCAAGAATGAATATATATATATATATATATATATATATATATATATATATATATATATATATATATATATATATATATAACCCCTTAATGGCCGTTGTTACAAAGGGGTGTGAAATTTCCCATTTTAAAGAGGGAATCGGAAAAAGGAGCCCCGTAAGCTGAAGGTTAATAGTTTGCTCAAGAAGTTTGTGTTTCAGATTCAGTAGACATTTTAATGGAGAGGTGTAGAAATAAGAAGGTGCTTATAAATGATTCTAACATATATAGCCTGAAAAAGAAAATCAAGGCGAATCCTAGCGTTTCATATTTTAGCACAGAATCAAAGACATAATAAAATGCTGCATCTGCTTTCACGGAGCTTGAATTTCATGGATATTTCCTTTCCACACTAAAAATACATGAGACATATTTTTGCATAGAATAGATTCAGTATTAATAGACGCTAATAAGTAGCGCAAATGCAGGAGTATATGAAACAAAGAGTGAGAAGGAAAGTGCGGTAGTAAATGCTCATCATCTCAGGTTTTTATTTTTGTAAATTTTCATATTTTTAATGCAAATAGAAAGAAACGAAACATTTAAACATGACTTTTCATACCAACAGACATCAGAGGTAACATTATTATCTTAAGTGAAATTAGGACTTTCTTCAAATCACTTAAGTGCGAGTCTTGTCGAAATTATTCCTAGACCTTCTGAAAGCCTTTTCTCTTAACCAAGGAATCAAAACAGGGTTAATAAGCCCGTGTTCTATCAGTGGAGCTGCTATAACAATGCAAGGAGTTCTCCGTTTTTTAAGGAAACGGTGGAAGGTAAATTTTTTTTTACTTTTTATCATAGACATATGAAATTTTGTACATATATACATTTCACCATAAGTATATAGAATACCTTAAAAGAAATTTCCAAACTTATTATATTTTTGATAATTTTAAAAATTTGTAATTTATAAGCAAAATTTCAAAATGCTCCTTGCGACTTAATTTTTTACATATTTCCTCGATTTTGCATTTTAATCACTTAAAACTATATTACAATCAAATCTGGGTATCAATTATTTAATCATTTGAATAGTTAAGTTTTGAGAGTTTTCTTTTCTGAATTCCATCCCAATTTTCATCAAAATTTTGCCTTTTAATAAGTTGTAAATCAAATTTAATTACCTTATCGAAGTCGAATTGTAAAATGCATACCCAGTTTCTTTGTAAACAGTACTTGGATACTTTCTTATTAATTTCATGAATTTTGAACAAAAATTAAGTCGCATGGAGAATTTAAAAAATCTAAAAATCCTTGAAAAATCTGTTTTGAGAAAAATAGATTTAAAGTTTATTACTATACTTAGCTCTATTACTTACTTCGTAGAAGCTTCATAAATGATTTTTAATTGAAAAAACGATTTTGGTACTATCACCGTACACAATTATATATTTTCTTTACAATATCACAAGAAAAATTTCAATAAAAAAGATTTGCTCAGATAAAGGTCCACGGTCCCCTTAAATTCCATTTCTCCCATAATACCCCATTTTTATTGTTATTTATTAAATATAATTACAATACAAAGGGTATTTTTTGATTATGCTGAAATGTTTTTCCTCCTTAAAATTTAACCTTTTACCTGATTACATATTATCGTTATAGCATTTGTAACTGCCGGACGCTATTGTAACGAGAGTTTGTCAGGACCGGGGAGTGAACCATGGTCTCTCAGCTCGTGATCAACAGCCTGAACTTTATCGATGTTGTTAAGAATTCTTATTTTTTTTAATGCATTCATAATAACCTTAAGAATGAACCACATGGGGTAAACACCACTTGATTGACACTATGCAGATGTTAGACTCTCTTACTACACCATCTTTTTCAATCCGAATCATCGTATATTCATCGCATTTTCATTTAAGATTGCAAAACTAACTATTTTAAATCACTATGTGTGGGGGTGGGATTCAAGTGATAATAAACCACTGTATATCCTGCTTAAAACTTTTTTTTTTCCAATGCGGAGGCACTTGTCGTCAAATATTCGCCTATACTAAGCCGCAATTTTGCTGCCTATTTTATTGTGGGGGCACCATATAGGTGGACCCCCTATGAAGGGACGACACGAACGGAGGCATTTTTCGTGGCGCGACGCCAGGATTCGATCCGAGCCCTCAACACCGAAAGCCAGCGCGCTGTACCACTGGGCCGCCACAAGCCCAACTAAAAACTAATTTTATACTATTTCAGTCCTTAAAAAAATTACTCTTCAATCTATTACGAATAGAATTTTGTCAGTTCAAAGGAAATCAATCAAATGTCATTCTAATCCGCTACCCAACTTCACAAAAACTCAAAGAACTTTTTTAACTGATGGTTTTTGCAAGAAAAAAGAAACTGAGAAAAATTGTATCTAAAATTACGTCATGTTCAGATGAAAACATTTTTCTTTCCTTCCTTACAAATATTATTTCTCATATTCCCGTTCTACTATTTATTCCCAATCCATTCTGTTTGTATGTCTCCTATATACGCGAACATCGACTGCTATGACACATAAATTTCATAATTTAAAGAAGATCAGTAGTAAACTAAAGACAAAAGTTTTGCATCTTCAATGCACTCAGCAGGCATGGACATGGATTTCATCCTTACCAGTAGGACATCGAGGGAATAAGGGCGAAATTGAAGTCCATGGCTTCTGTGTTCTAGGTCTATTTTTTATAGGAGACTTCTTTTACTAGGATGTGTTCCGCATAACTTTAATCATTGAAGTATTTAATTTTCTTCTTGTGTCATAATATTCCCTCTTAGATAATTTTGATCATAGAAATAATTAATTTTCTTTTGTGTCGTAATATTCCGTCCTAGATGATTTTGATCATAGAAGTATTTAATTTTCTTTTTGTGCCATAATATTCCGTCTTAGATAATTTTGATCATAGAAGTATTTAATTTTCTTTTGTGTCGTAATATTCCATCATAGATGATTTTGATCACAGAAGTATTTAATTTTCTTTTTACGTCATAATATTCCCTCCTAGATAATTTTGATCATAGAAATATTTAATTTTCTTTTGTGTCGTAATATTCCGTCCTAGATGATTTTGATCATAGAAGTATTTAATTTTCTTTTTGTGTCATGATATTCCCTCCTAGATGATTTAGAAAAAAATCGTATGCAACTTAGAGATAAAAGGTCTATAAAATATTGGAATTCAAATGTATAGAGTCGACATTTCTGCAACCCATGACATGTGTGACTTGTGGGAAGATTGAGTTCTAATGACCTAATGGTAGTGACATATTCTAATCGTGTAATTTCGCGCACGTCAATCCGGAGAGCAGCTTGTTTCAGTATTCAGATTACCCAAGAACTTGCACATATTCACGCAAAAATAATTTTCAAAATTTGAAAAAATCTTCAACTTTTTATCCTTATAATGATTTCACATACATTTACAATATTTTTATGAATATCAGGCCATATATCCATGTTTTAGTTACTCGGAAAAACTGATTTCTTTTTTCATAGACGAACTGATATCCTATCCATGAAAAGTAAGGAAATTTTTTTAATGTATTTCTGTAATATTCTGCTGTCAAAAAATTTTAATCCATCGAAGTTTCGTTTTTAAAAGACGTCAGAAAAATCTTTGGTAACATGCCAGAGTTCCCGGCCGTGAGCAGAAATGTAAATCTGGAGAATAAATGTGAGGAAATTTTGGAAAGTTTCAAAGAGAGAGTTTGTCTTTTCTTTCCGCAGAAAGGTTTTTAGTACCTTTGCTCTTGTAGAAAATATTTCATTGCCGAAATTCAAATGTCAGCCTTTCTCGTGTGGGAAAATGTCTTACTCATGGGAACTATCCCAACAAAATTAGTGTGCAGATCTAAGAGTATTAAACATAATAATTCTGGAATAAATACCAAAGAAAACGTATTTTGAAATGGAGAAATATCCTGAGCTTATAAAACCATGTGATTTTTTGGAATTGCTAGTATTATTGCTCGCATTCAAATACGGAATTTTTAACAGTTAATAATTCAGTAGCAATACAATATAAAGAATCTAATTCGCAACAGGGGTTTTCTTTGCAGCTTCAGTGTGGTCAACTGTGAAGAACCCTGGTTTTGAAGTCCAGAAGCTCGAGGTTTGATTCTCGCCCTCTATGGACGGACGTTAAATCAATTATTTTTTTAGAAACTAATATAGTTCCTTAATGTATGGTTCGGAAACTTGGTCTCTAACAAAAAATGGAGAATACAGAATTGCAGTCTTCGAGAGAAGGGTTCTCAGAAGCATCCTTGGTGTTGTAAAAAAATGGCCTATGGCGGAGACGTTTTAATTCAGAAATCTATAGATTTTTTAAACAGCCCGACATTTTTAAGGGGTCCATGACACAAAATTGTTAGAATTTTCAAAAAACATTTATCACATTAAAAATTTCTGTGTTCTTTTACGCTTAAAATGACGTTTAAATAATGTTTCTATCTTAATTAGAACAGGATAAATTATTATTTTTTTGCAACATTCTAATAGTAGCCAATCGTTATTTAAACCTGTAAGTGCGTTTTTCTGCATGATGGGTTTTTCCCCCATTTCTCGTCATTAAATTGATATATGTCAAGAACCGTTAAAGATAAATGGTTGAAACTTGTAACATGTCTTTTTCAACTATTTTACTTTAATTTTAATTCAGCAAATTTGGAAAAAATATTTACTTTTGAAAATATGATTTTTTAAAAATAAGTTACATAATTTTTTTTTTGTAATTTTTCACATTTTTTTTTTGTAATTTTTCATCTAAATATTTTTATTTTTTTAAATTAATATTTTAAAAAATGGTGACTCAAAATTAAAACTTATATATTTCTGTTTAATTAAATGAAAAATTTTTGAAATTCGACAAATAATATTTCGAGTTATAACGATTTTAAATTACCCCACTTTTATTAAAAATTTAAAATTTAAAATTTTTGTAAAACTTTTTGAGAAGTTTTATATGTGATTTTGTTTACAAATTATATGGTTAACCATCACAAAAAAATTCAAAATTTTAACACAATAAATAAAAATAAAATTTAATGTGACCCGGACCCCTTTAAAAGTTTTATAATTAAAAGAATGAACTGGGCCTCTCATATTGCTAGAATGGATGAAAAAAATCCAGTAAAGAAGATTTTTGTTGCAAGGCCCTTTACTGGTCGGATAAGAGGAAGGCCAAATCTAAGATGGCTCGACTCTGTTGAATCAGATTTTAGAGTGATTGGAGGGAGGAACTGGCTGACCAGGTCTACAAATAGGTTGTCCTGGAGGAATCCTCAACAGAAGGCCCTGTCCCACCATGGGCTGTCGTGCCAAATATGGTGATGAGGAGTATAGTTTCCACTGAAAATAATCTTACAAAGTAACACGTTTTGTTCTTCGCATAATGTAAACTTTACTGTAAACCTAAATATTCTTGAGGCCATGACAGTGAAAACCATGACCTAGTCTAGAGGTGTAAAGGTCTGTCCATCTGTTCTTGGAGTTCGATTTCCAGTAGTTTTATTTGCAAGCGATGAAAAGAATGATAAATTAAGAATGTTAGTCGGAATGACCGTTAAAAGTAAGTGAAAAAATTGATAAAGGATATACGTTCGAGATTTTTAGCATTCAAAAACATTCGACCAAACATTTTTCAGATATTCTTTCTTTTGAAGGAAATATCTCTTCAATGTCCTTAAAGATATATATCAGATATACATACATACACACACACATATATATATATATATATGTGTGTGTGTGTGTGTGTGTGTGTGTAAGTAAGTAAGTAAGTAAGTAATCTCAATATTGAATTAAAAGGCGACTGTCTTAGGACAAGTGCCCCCACATTAGTTAAAAGCAATATTCAATTAATATATTCGTAATTAGGTTCAATAAAAAGGAAGAATTCATTTTAAGTTCCATTGTTTCGTTGCTGTCATCTATCGGTATCCATCTGGCTGCAAGCTGTCATTGTTATGATATTTAAATAACATTATTACAGTTTTATTCATTGCAACAATATTATTTCATTTTCATTTTAAAAAATGTCGGTTCGTCGGTAATATGGTTCTAAGCTTAATAAAAAGTAAGGAAAGTGTCAAGCATTTATAGCAGATTGTGGTTCTTCAAAACTTTTAAAACATCTTTCAAAAATTCTCGGAATTTCACTATCATCGATATCAACCAGAGATGTAATCAGAATCTATTTGATGAGTCTAGCCAAGCACTTTTCGACGTATAATTATTCCAATACTTGAATTATCAGTAACGAAATGATTGAAATATTTAATGAATTTATCGCTGAATTAATCGGTCCAACTTCGGTTCGATAGCAAAATTAGATTAAATTTATCCTGACCTATGAATCATGGGTGAAACAACGGGTAACGTGTGGTCCAGAGTACTAATAAAAATAGTAGAAAATCCTACTCATCATATACATTGGCTGATTTATTGTAATGTTTTATATATTCCATATATATTCCTTAAAACATTTTTAGCTATCCATTTTATGCTCGTTTTTTTTAATCATCTTACACATCATGAGCAATAGCTAAGTAATTGTAATATTTTATGTATTCCATATATATTCCTTAAAACATTTTTAGCTATCCATTTTATGCTCGTTTTTTTTAATCATCTTACACATCACGAGCAATAGCTAAATAATTGTAATGTTGAAAACAGTTTCTAAAAGCCCCCCCCCCCCCATTTAATTCTGCTCAGTTCGCTTTAAAATGTCTTACACATCGTGAACAATGGCTAAATAGTTGTATCGATAAACACATTATCTAAAATATTTTTACCCGCCATTTTATGCTGCTCTGTTCTTTTTCAAACTTCTTAAACGTCATAAGCAATAGCTAAATAGTTGTAATCATAAATACATTCTCTTACAGTGTTTTTGCTCTCCATTTCATGTTGTGTGGTTCTTCAAAACTTTTTAAACATCAGTTCGCTTTAAAACTTCTTACACATCGTGAACAATGGCTAAATAGTTGTAATGATAAATACATTATCTAGAATATGAATTTTATAATTCTGCTAATGCTACTCAGATCGCTTTAAAATGTCTTATACATCGTGAACAGTGGCTAAATAGTTGTAACGATAAATATATTATCTAAAATATTTTCACCCACCATTTATGCTGCTCGATTCTTTTTAAAACTTCCTGCACATCATGAGCAATAGCTAAATTGTTGTAACTATAAATACATTCTCTTACAGTTTTTTGCTCTCCATTTCATGGTGTATGGTTCTTCAAAACTTTTTACACATCATGAGCGATGGCTAAACTGATGTCATGTTAATTAGATTCTCCAAAATGTTATTTTCCGACATTCTCTTTAAAATATAACATAAAACATAAAACAGCTATTGCTGACGACGGGTACCATTTTTTTATCCAAAATGTAAGAAAACTCACAAACATTGTACTAACATACTTACATTATCGCTTAAATATTTAACCGCTAGAACCATGTAAAATTATTGAAAAATTAATAAACGGTTCCTCTATTTTACATAACTAAAAAGTAACGGAAAAAATTCAATTCATCATGTCTAAACAAGTTATGAATAGTTATAATACCGCTGCTATTCAGTATACATTATCCTTTTTGGATTATCTAATCAATCATACCTTATTAGCTAATTATTATTACACGCTCATTATCTTGCCATTCTATAGGCTTAAGGGTAATATCATACCTGACATTTCTAACCTTTAAAGTTTTAGTAGAGTCGTGTTAGAGATTAATTTACTTCCTTATTATCAACAATCTATCAAATTACAAATTGCAGAATAATTAACAGCAACTGAGATTTTGTTCTTTTCACCCTCTCTCAGCTCTCTAAAATGTGTGAATTAGTTATGAGTTCCCCTCATTTAAATATAATTAGATAATTAGACGCAATTTCTTACCATACATGACATTTTCTCCTCTGGCACATTTTTTTTTCCGGGAAATGCTTTTCTCTTTCTCTTTGTCATCATTAATAATACAAATCGGAAAAATATTTTAAATGAGGAAATGAGAAAAAAAGTATTTTTAACTCGAAAATAAAGTGCGTTAAAATGTATTCGATTTAAAGTGAAACTTCAAATTAAACAACTCGTCATCTACATTTTTTCTGCATTTGTTTAGTCTTAGCTTCCTAAACGCGGCGAAGATCAAAACTTATTATGTTTGACAATGCGGGGAACTTGCCGCTGAAGACATTCGCACATGATCCGCAGGAATCGGTGGTTGCTTTCAGTGGTGACACCGTACAGGTGAATCAACGACCCCCTCCCCCGATGCTACCTCAATTTTGACAAAGGTTTCCCAGAGGCGACATCTGGAGGGAACGCACATTCTCCCACCCTCTCTGACCTCATAAAAGGACTTTCCGGTCTACGAATTTAACGTGCCCATATCTGGCCTAGGCATGAAAGTATTTCAATGCCGTTCGTCGGGATTCGAAGAGAACCTCAAAATATAATTTAAGTACTTATATCATAGGTTGATATGTATATATCGAATTCCAAGTCGAAATATCAAAGTTACTTATTTTCTACACAAAATACATATATCAGCTTTATGGCACCT
Source organism: Dolomedes plantarius (assembly GCA_907164885.2). Classification (NCBI taxonomy): domain Eukaryota; kingdom Metazoa; phylum Arthropoda; class Arachnida; order Araneae; family Dolomedidae; genus Dolomedes; species Dolomedes plantarius. The sequence continues at coordinate 66,350,603 of OU015496.1, read as the reverse complement.
AGATTTTTTACTTCTATTTGAAGAATTTTATTACTAGAATTTCAGGTTATTGACCACTTATTTTGAAACTCTAGATATAAGTATATTTCGTTGATCTGTCTATTCTCTCTTCTCAACTTTAATACAAAAAAAAAAAAAAAAAAAAAAAAAAAATCAGGTAGTCTCTTCTAACGAAACTTCCGCGGGATATTAACGTAGGATTACTTATCTTTGCTTACCTCTTTTGTATGTATATATCGCTCACTCCTTTCAACAACGTCATATCTCAAAAATCGGCGATTTTTACTTATGCCTGTTTTCAGATTGCCCTGAAAGAGCAATATATCCCTGTAAAATCATAAAATCTCACTGCTCAATATTTAGTCGCTAGAGAGCAGAATTATAATTCATTTTCAATACATTTTAATGTACTTTAAAACTTTAAAAACACTCTCCTGAAAAATCTCGTTTTTTGAGATATGACGTTGTTGAAAGGAGTGAGCGATATGTATGTATGTGCTATGTAAATGTATTTATATATATGTACGTATGTATATATATATATATATATATATAAATGTGTGTATGTCAAAATTTTGACGCATTTTGGTACTTTTCTGTTTAACTGTTTACTACCCAAGTGATACAGACTGGGTTTGGCGCGCTACCAAAATTATAACTCGCGACGACGGACGGTTTTAGCGTCTGAAATTTTGCTCTCCGAAGGACCTTTATGGAGGAATGTAATCCTACGTTAAAAAAAGGTTTTGTTAACCTTTATTTTTCATTTTTCATCCTAAGTATTTAAAAAATTAACCTGCCAAGATATACCTATATAGGTTTTATACGTATTTATGTAAACTGCTGTATGTAATGTAATGGAAAAAAATCTTGATTTTCCTTAATGCTTAAATTTGTTGCTTATATCTCAAATTTTTCATGTCGGCATCCTAATATTGGTTGAATAATAGTTGTTGCCAGTACCTGAAAAATACAGTCCTTTCCGAATAAACTTTTGCAATAATTTTAACGGTGCAATACATTTTTAACATTTTCTGCAAACTTTTTTCATTGTGAATTATATATTTAACATTTTGTAATATTTTTATAGGAAAAATAAGAATAAATGAGAGAGGCAGGAAAAGTTTCTAAAAGATTAAAAAAGATTGTAATCAAAATAGTTTAACATAAAAAGGAATCTGAAAATCGAAAGAGCCAAAAGATTGAACGTATAGCTGCAAAAAATAAAACTTACAAATAAAGTTTCACTATACGTGTAAATACTGACGCTCGTAGTTTTAAATTTCTGTTGCATATGAAAGATATAACATGAGAACTCGCTTCATCTCTCGACTACGTTTTACGCCTGGCAAGTTTTTTTGCATATTCATGAGAAGCAAGTCTGAAAAGAAAAAAAAATGTAAACGTCAGAACCGATAATTAAACTGACTCTCTATATGTCATATTATGTTAAGCTCTTTACTAAAGATAAATTCTTTGCTTCAATTAAACTTGAAACTCAGTGTCACGAGAAGCCTGCAACAAACTAATCTTTTCATAAAATTGGAGCTTATTAGTTAATACTTACTCTATTGTGCTGCTAAAGAAGCATATATTTCTTGCAAAAGATTTTGTTTTTAATTCCAGAAGGCATTCATTATCCTGCTCTCTGCAATTTTAGTGTCCTGGATGCAGCACAGGGTATATTTAATGTTCTTCTTTAGCTCTCACTGCCTTTTAATATTTTATCGAAAAACAACGTAATCAGCATATTTCTTTCATGATTGGATTAAAACTGCTTTTTTGTTTAAAGCTTCTCTGACTATAAAAACGCGAAAAGGCGGTAAACACTGTCTTTCGTTTATCTTTGCTTATTAATTATACATAAACATTTACATCGTTCATCTGCATATAGATGCGCTTTGTGTAATCTCTCTTTTACTTGTACAGTTACGGGAGATGTGGACTTCGCGCAATTTTCCTGTCAAATGGAGAATTAATGTAAAATGGAGTGCGTAAGTATTTCTCTCTGATGAATCCTGCTAATGATATAAAGATAGTAGAGTCAGAAATTGTGGGCATTTTACGTTGCGACGTGTAGATGTATATTTAATAGAACACTCCGAGGTTTTACTGTTTATATGACGAATAAAGTCGGAAAATTAAGTAATTGCGTTCCTTTGTTTTGTTATAAAACTTTTAGCAATTCGACAGAGATCTATTGGGGGAAAAAGATCTAAAAAGTTGGTACCTTGTCAAAAAATATATCAATATTAGTACTTTTTCATCACAAACTGATCACATGATGCATAATTATATGTTTATTTAAATATATTTTAAAAAGAAACGTCAATTTTCCAAGGAATGAATATTGAAAAATGAGTCTTCCTCATTAAAGGCCTCGAAGTCAGTATTAGACCATTCCGGTAGAATATTTCAGTTGGTCCAGTATTGGTTTCGAAATTAGATTTCTTGTTAAAATCCCTCAATCGCACTAATTATAAGAAAGCACTAATTATTAGAAGCATTAATGTAGTACTAATTATTAGAAATAACAGAAAATGACCGTGAGGAAACACAGCAAGTATTTTTGGAAAAAATTACTGTTACCGTCGGAAAAATTGGAATTAAGTTAATGAATAAATAAATTGAAAAACATTGTTTTCAGGCAAATATGTTACATTGTTGGCCTAAAAAAAGAGAGAAATTTTGTGAGGAATGAAATTTTGAAATAGTGAGTCGATCACATCGCCGAGAATGTTTAGAAGGTAGAATTCAGCCTTCAAAGTTAAGAAACTCGGGCTCGAATTCCGGGAGACAGTCGTTGACTCGCAGTCCATCGATAGAATAAAAGATTAGTGACGTCTGGAAGCATATAAGAAATATTCATGGTGGGAAAATCAAAAGGCGAAAGAGGGGGACGGAAAAAAATAGAGTAGGAAAAGAGTCTCCCAATATATATATATATATATGTGTGTGTGTGTGTGTGTGTGTGTGTGTCAAAACAACTGAAAAAGAAAATGACCGTGAGGAAACACAGCAAGTATTTTTGGAAAAAAGACGGACAGACACGGTCTGGAAAAAGACGGTCTGGAAATGTACAGACCAATATCCTGGGCCGTTGGTCTCAGAGGAAAGAAAGTAAAAAATCTTCGAAATAGTATTCAAAAGTTTGGAATCTGACTTGGAAATCAGAATCATGGAATCTCGCTTCAAAAATTCACTTGATGAAAGTAATGCAAATTCAAGTTAGATTTTAGAAAAATGTAGGAAAAAAACTTGATGTTGTGACCAATAGCGTTTTTACTCTCTCCAGCAGATGGTCGTGTAAAAACCTGCATCAGAATCAAGAAGCTCTGGATCCATTTTGAAAGAGTTCTACAGGGCGGGTTTGTAAAGGAGATAGAATGGAGTAGGCCATGCTTAAAATGGGGAACTTGCGCTTCGAATGTATGTAAAACAACCTACAAATGCTCACCGCTATTGAAGATCGCTAGCTTAAGCTGAAAACCCTTCGATGTTATGCGAACGTTAATTACAGTTTCGTTGGGCAAAATGTGAGATTATCGAGAATTAACCAAGTATCATAACTCAATGATTGAAAAGTGCACCGCGTGAAGTTTAATTAGGTATTGTCTTCATGGTAGAATTTAGTCTTGATATATTCATATAGATTTCATAACAAAACTTGTAACGAATGGATGTAATGAATGCTTTTCATTACATTCATTACATCCATTAAATTAATTTAACAACAAAAATAAAATCAAGAATCGATCCTCATAACGAAAGAGTTGTGGAAGATACTAAGCTAGTTGCAACGAAAGGGAACATTTTACTCCTCTCTGAGGAATTAACATTCAGTCTGCGGACACATTCACAGAAAACCTTCATTTAAAAAGTTGGGTTTTATATCATTCCATGAAAATTAACATTCGAGATGAAAACCAACTTCAAGGGAAGGAAAAACAGCTTTTGATCTAAATTCATACGAATAACACTGTAGCCTTCATATTGTAGCCTTCAAGAAAGAAATAACCATTGAAATACTTAAAAATATGATGGCATTCATAGTCCAGAGATCTAAGGTTCAACTGTTTTTTATTCTATTTCTACTGAAAAGAGCTCTTATTTAATGGTGGATTACCTATAATTATCGGACTAATAAAACTAATAAAATTGGAATCTGGAGTTTAACGTTATAGAAGATTATATTAATTAACTTTTTAGTCACTTTTGTGAAAACTAAATAAGAATTATTGCTCTAGAGTTTGCATTGGTATTGTTGGTATGTACATTATCGATCTTCATGATACATATTCTCTTGATGCAGAATTGCGCTGTTATATTTTTCGTTTCGTTATTTTTATGCATATTTATACAAACTTACTTTCTTTATTCCTTTCTTAATTTGGGAAACCCAGTCTATGGTATTTAACTCGGCGAACATTGTTTCATTAAGTCCATTATCATACTCACAATAATTATTTTACTATTTTTACCTAATTTTGAATAGTATTACATATTTCTTAATTTACCTCTTCGTCTAAGCAATTTGAAAAAAAGCGCGTGGTTATAAATAGCGTAACACTAAAGTTTAGAATTGTAAACTTAGAAGCCTGCTCATGTGTAACTCTTGTGATTGTGTCTGAAACGTCTGGTTATTGATTCTGGAATGCATGTTCTTTACTTTTCAGCATCTGAAAACAAGTACATATCTTCTGTATGTAACAAGAGAGCTTTTGTTCCGGTGCACACTTGCGGCAAAAGTACTCGGGACGCTGCGTTATTTTCAATCTGCATGGAACGCCGTTCCAGTGCACACTTTCGCGGTGATAGGCGTCAGCGGCAGTCTCTCGTTTGCCACCAACCGAGATGGATCGTACGCGCGCCCAATTATTTAAGAAAAAAAGTTGTTTTTTCTTACTTAGTCTACAAGCATGTTAATCGTGAAAATAGAATTAGAAAAAGGAAGCACTGGATCCATCCATACAACAGCGAGAGGTACTTGAAGGGAGCGTTTAATGTATGCTTGATGGATCTCAGGGAAGATGGTGAAAGGTTTTTTAATTATTTTCGGACGACCCACTTAAAATAAACTTAAATACTTGACCATCTAAAAGTTTTGTTATCTAATGTACTTATTTTAAAAAAAGTTGTAAAAAATTATATTTACTGGTTGCATTTTTTTTCATTCTCTTTTTTGGCTGAAGGTCTCAATAATGGTTTCACAAATATTTTCCCAAGCAGACCGTTTCTTTATTCCGTCTTTATAGTCCTCATGACTAACATCCAAAATTATCGGGCGAGATTTTACTTTGTCGATGAAAAGTTCGACATTCACATTTTCATCAGACATCGTGTAAAGAGACTTCACAAGCTCAATAGGAGATAAAACGCTGCGGCAGATGTGCAATCCCTAGTAGATTAATGAGTACTACCAGCTATCGGGTTACAGGAATGTGCCGCGCGTTCCACAGGAACCTGCAGCACCTGGGAGTGGCGCCGGCGGCACGTGGGAATCCCAACAGCAGTTGCTCTGCATTTCTTCTTATCGGATTGAAAATAACGCAGCGTCCCGAGTACTTTTGCCGCAAGTGTGTACCGGCACTTTAGTTGTTTTAAAAGTAGTCGGCAAAGACCAACCAAAGAAAAGTACTTGCGATAAGTCAACAGGGAAGCGATAAATAAGTGTTTGGCACTCGGTAGTCAATAACATATCAGTCAACGACGATTCTAGAAACGCGCCGATATACACAAACTCACAGCTTATCTGCACAGATTACTCACACTTTCTCTAGAATAGGATTAAATCTCTGACTAAGACATTAAAATCTGTAACAGGGTGCTGTAAGTTTGTGTATAAATGTTTTGTAATGTAGTTCATTATTTGCGTTCCAACCTCCAAACATTTATATATATTTTATGTCATTGTATCTTCCTGCAAATAAATTGCAACATTTAATATGGCTACTGGGTGAATTATTATTATCTGTACTTTATACTAAAAAAAATCATCATACATGCAATAGGAATTATTTTTTAATCAATTTTAAACGGGTCCAGGATTGCCCAAATTGGTCGGCAGATCTGTACTGTCCGTCTGGCGCCCAGGCCCACAACAATGACTTTTCACCGAGCATGGGAAATTAACCTTCGGCTGCGTATACAGGAATTGCTGCGTAGCGACCGGTCTTCGGTGAATCATGGGCCGATACGCTATGAGCGAAGGGGGCCGAGGTGTCAAAGAGATTAATCAATTTTAAACCTTGTTTATTAGGTATAATTAAACTAAAATCATAAAAACTTTTATTACTAATTTTGCAGCTGCAAAAAAAGAAAATTATTTTTGAAATAGGCTTAGATTAAAAAAAAAAGAATTAACAAGCTTTTTTGTGATTTTGATGCAAACGAATCACTTGAAGTCACTCATGTCAAAAAGTAACTAACGGTAACACTGCTAAATAAATTCTATACTTCAGACTAATTCATTTATGTATAAATAACTTAATATTTTGGCTCGTAAGTAAATCAAATTAATCTCGGGATTTATTTAATTAACTTACGAACCAAAAACTAATGCTATATATAGAAATAATATCGTAAAAACTTTCAGTGAAGTTTTTAAAAATATGTGTCCTGTGCAAGCCCACTGCCTTCCCCCCCCCAAAAAAAAAAGGTTTTATTTGTTTTTCTTCCATTGTATTTAAAGTATTTCTTTCACAAATTATTTAGAAAACCAAATAAAAATTTATAACATTTTGTTTTATAAGAAATTATTATTTTGTGAAATTCACGAAAAAAATTTGATTGTTAAAAAATTTATTAGATTGAAAGTTTTCTACTAATTTTATACTTTGCATTCTTTTTAACGACAGTTAACGACAGTCAGCAAGATTGATCAAGGTAGGATTGATCTTGATTGATCAAGGTAGAAAATCAGGGTTTCTCAGCCTCGAGGCCGGTCTTTCAGTAATTTAACCATCCCGATGATGTAAGCAAATTTTCTCTTTTCGAATACCACTCCTCTTATATTTCAAACTTTCTTTTTGAAACGAATGACACAAAATGTTTTCTTCTTCATAATTTTTCTTTTCCTGTAACACTGAACACTTTCATCCACGAATTTTCTCCAAATGTTGCTACTTAGTCTATAATCCTCATTTTCAACATTCTGTCGCCGATGTACAGGTATTCCTCGACTTCCGAGTGCTCGACTTACGACCTCTCGCACTTATGACCGAAATTTTTAAATTTAAAAAAATATCTTTTCCCTCAAAAATACTGTTTCTCGGATGTGCAGTACATACCTATATGTATTACATAAGTGTTAACTGCAAACATTTATGTCGCCAATGTACAGGTATTCCTCGACTTCCGAGTGCTCGACTTACGACCACTCGCACTTACGACCGAAATTTTTAAATTAAAAAAAAATATTTTTTTCCTCAAAAATACTGGTCCTCGGATGTACAGTACATACCTATATGTATTACTAATTATTAAAAAATATGATGCAATATTCTGCAATACTGCAAACATTTATGACCCAATAATAAAAATGTATAGTTTGCAATAGTTTCAATATCTACGCGATGAATCAAATAAACCTTCATAGGCTTCAGAAATGGCTTCAGCTTTTCACCAAATTAATACAGGACTACATCAATTAGAAGCAATGGATCCAAATGAAGAAAGATTCACAAGCGCAACTCGTCGTATTCAGGAAAATCTGACTTGCTACCAGACAATATATAAGGAAAAGAGAAGACGCAAACTATTCAAACTATCTTGGATAACTTTGTTTAAAAACTTGCAACGTATCTTCTGTCGCAAAGTCTAAACCAATGGATTGTACTAACATAATAAGTAGTAATAGCGAATAATAATTTATGTCTTCTAAATACAATGTATTTTAAATTACGTATGTATGAATGAAAGTAAAATATATATGTATGTACATATACAAAAAAAAATTTTTGAAACTCGACTAGAAAAAAGCACATCCCTCCACATATCTATGAACTTAAAAAGATTAATGCGTTCTTGTCTACAGAACAAAATTCGATTTACATTACAAAATTATCAGACCTTATGAAAGTTTACAGTTTACTATTATCTGCATTTTAGAACATACATTTACACATCACTAAATAATGACCAACACAAAAAAAAGGGATTGACTGAAGAATGAGCTTACAGTTAAAATATGTAAGCTGATTTAAATATTCGCCGCAATCAGATCACAATCAGATCCTTATCTTAAGTAGACTGACCTTAAAAGATCACAGCTTGTTATGTAGTCTGCGCTTTTTTATCATAACTTTAAAAAACAAATTTGAGTATACAAGCAAAATTCGATTGACTCTTAACGGAGTGAGAAAATTTTTTTGCGAAATTCACTATAATGTAGATAAAAACTCCAGGCAACAAGCATCAAATGGCATCAGAAGACATGTTGATTTGTCATCATCCTTATCAAGTATCATGATTTGTTAGTCGACCCCTGAAGAAGAAGGCTGTATTAGCTTTCTAAATTTGAGTATTATTTACATTAAAGAGAATTTCCAACGGTTTTTTCCCTTTGGTAATTTTATTCACTAGAATTTATGACTTACTTCATGTTAACCTTTTCTTACGGAGTGGGATAGCATGTATCCCAAGAATATATACATATATATATATATATATATATATATATATATATATATATATATATATATATATATATATATATATACAGTTGGCTCTCTGTTTAACGACTTTCAAGGGACCGTAAAAAATCGTCCTTAAGTAGAGATCGTCCTTAAACAGAATTTGTGAAAAAATAACATTTCCCTTCACACTTTACAGGCTTAGGACTGTCAACATATTTCTTAATATATTGGCGTATTTTAAAATGTTATTTTTATTATCATCATTATTTTATTCACAAAAAGTTATTTTAAATTACATTGAAAAAAAAGAGTACAAACAATACAACAAATTACGTTTTAAAAAATTCAAAAAGTGTTGATTGCTTCATTCACCTTGTTTTCGCTATTCTCTTTTCCAGATTTTCTAAAATGTTAAATGAGTCACCTTCCATTTTCGATGTAATATAGCGTTGGAGAACATCTAGAGCAAAAATTGCATCTGTGTAAGACGGTGGCAGTGTCTCGTTTTCCGTGTCTTCAACTTCACCTTCTTCTTCTGACACTGTGTTTTCGTTTACAATATCTTCATAAATTTGTTCTACATTTCTGAAATCTGTTGTTAAAACATATTTATCACAATTGTAGAAATCTTGAATTGAAACATCCTCATCTTCAACAAGACTTCTCCATTCTTCAGGGGTAATGTCATCTTCGTTGATTTCTACATCCGTACTTTGCAGTTCCACTACAAGTTCTTTGTGAATTCCAGCAACGCGAAAGCAGTTTTTTATTGTGGATGAAGAAACTTCTTTCCATGCTGATGTTATCATGTGCATTGCTTCCAAGATTTTAAATTTTCTAATTTTTATACTGTCAGCCGAATTGTTTATTAATTTCCAAATTAAAGACTTGCGAATGATACCCAGATCTAATGGCTGCAACTTGCTAGTGCAATTAGCTGGTAAGAAATGGATAGTCAAATTTGTAAGTCCAGGGATATTTGGAGTATGTGCAGTGCATCGGTCGATTAAAAGTAAAACTTTTCTCGATGCATTTTTGCATCAAATTTTCTAATCCAGTCAATAAAAATTTGTGATGTCCAGAATAAAAAATGACATTTACAAAACATTTTAAATAGTGCCAGAATAATAGCATTTTCTTTAAATATCACTCCGGAAATTGGAATGTTAGATGCTCTTGCTTGATGAAACCATTCCAGGACTGCCTTCTCAAACTCTTCTGATCGGCCACATTGAATTTTCTGTCGTTTGGATTTGGATCCCAAACCAAATTTTTGTGCTGCTTCAAGAATTGTCTCTTTGTTTGCTAAAATGCCTTTGAGAGTAGACTCGGGTAGCTGAAATTGTCTTGCGAATTGGACTTTTGTTATTCCAACATTTTCTTCCCAGTTTTCAATAATTTTCACTTTTTCGTGTAGCATAAGATGCTTTCGCTTTGATGCCATTTTGCTCTGCTCAACTAGTATTCGTACTGGAATGAGCTCCTACACACAACCACGAATTCTCTAAACATGAACACGTGCTTCCCAGAAGGAGTGAGAGAGGGGTGCTTTTGGACAGTTCGTAAATCACATGACAACATGGTAGGTACAATAGAGTGATTCCACACCCGCACTAAGAAATTCGATCCACCAGGGAAGAATGTTCGATCTTCCGAGAAACAGTAATCCCCCCCCCTCCCCCAGTTTTTCCACTGCAACAAACATAAAGGAAATTCTGGGTCTGTTATTGAAACCAAACTCCCCACAGAAAGTAACCCTTCTGTAGGTAAAATGTTGAAGAAAAAGTTTATCATGTAAGAAAAAATAGTCGTTAAATAGAAACAAAATCGTCTTAAAATAGAATTTTTTTACGTCGGAGGGACCGGGACCGTGAAATATCGTCTTTAAATAGAGATCGTCGTTAAGTAGAGCGTCGTTAAACAGAGAACCAACTGTATATATATATATATATATATATATATATATATATATATATATATATACAGTGCGTCAAATAAGTTTTAAGACTCGTTCCAGAGCGCAGGTTGTAAAGGCGCTGTGAGTGTAAATCCGCATGCGTCATAACGTCCATCGTCTGCTGGCACACTGCTAACAAGTTGTTCGCATTTCATTAAGTAATTGAAAGAAGGCGAGCGTTTATTGCAGAAGTGAAATTTTTTCATGTTGATTTTTTAAGATGGAGCAAAGAGCTGTGATTAAATTTAACGGAACTTGGTAAAAGTGCTTCGGAAACATACCAACTCATGAACAGTTTACGGTGACTGTTTTTTAAGTATATCAAATGTTTTTGTGTGGCACAAACGTTTTTTGGACGGTTGATTTACGGTAGAAGATGATCAGCGTAGTGGAAGACCAATTTCATCTAGGACTCCTGAAGCTATTGAAGTACAAAATTCCGTAAGAAACGATCGCTGTGCATCACTGAGAATGCTGGAAGACTCTTTAAACGTCAACAAAGATACGATTCGAACTATCCTGCATGAAGATTTGGGCAAAACAAAAGTGTGTGCTAAATTTGTTCCACAGACTTTAACCTCTGAACAAAAGGCAATGAGAAGTGCACATTGCAGAGAGATTATTTCAGCCGCTGAAAACGATCCAAACTTCTTGATGTCCATTGTTACAAGTGATGAAACCTCTTGTTTCCAATATGATCCTGAAAGAAAGCGAAAATGTGCGGAATAGAAGTCACCAAATTCACCGCAAGCCAAAAAAACAAGAAAAGTTCCATCCAAAATCAAAACAATGCTCATTACATTCTTCGATAGTAAAGGTATTATCCCCAAAGAATTTGTTCCAACTGGACAAACAATTACAGGTCAACACTACTTAGCTGTTTTAAAGCATTTGATGACCAGAATTCGTCGCATTCGTCCAGACTATGGGACTGAAAGCAGTTGGTGTTTGTTACACGACAATGCACCCAGTCACACCTCCCTTAATGTTCGTCGATTTTTGTCAAAAAATAATTTCTGTGTGTTGAAAAATCCACCGTATTCACCTGATTTAGCAACCTGTGACTACTCCTTAGGTGTTATTTTGAGGATATTTTGACCATACAAGAAGCTTCGACGCGTGCTTTGCAGGCCATTCCACAAAGTGATTTACAACAGGCTTTCGATTCATTAATAAATCGCTGTAAAAAGTGCATTGAAGCCGGAAGGTCCTATTTTGAATAAAAAACCAAAACAGGTATTAATTTCTTGTTTCCATTTCTTTTTACAGACCCAGTCTTAAAACTTATTTGACGCACTGTGTATATATATATATATATATATATATATATATATATATATATATATATATATATATATATATATATATATATATATATATATATAACCCCTGAATGGCCGTTCTTACAAAGGGGGTGGGAAATTTTTCTTTCTAATGAGGAAATCGGAAAAATGGGCCCCGTAATTTAAAGGTTGGTGAATTTTAGGTTTTTATTTAAAAGTTTAGTTTTATTTATTTTAAAGTTATTAGGAACTATTGCTAAACGTATTTTTTCAAGCTATAAATAAATTGAACATGCTTTGAATTTCGACTCTCAGATCTTTCTCGTTATTTTCTACGTTTATAACTCGAATCCCTTATCCAAAAAGCAATCCCCGAGCCAAGAAAAATCAAAGGATTGAAAGCTCCCCACGATAGCAATGATGTACAATTTTGGAACGAGTATAGAGATGAGACCAAAAACTTCTTTCAAGACTGGATCAGATAAATGTTATATTAAAGTCTTTCACCGATACACAGTTTTGCACGCCAGAGAAATAAGCATTTTGCATAGGCAGTTTCTTTGTAGATCGGTTATTTTAAATAGTATAATTAATAGGGATTACCTCCTGGCTAAACTCTACAGATAAAATAAAAATGATTTATAAACAATTAAAAAACTTGCAAAGTAAATATTAGATGTAAGATTCATTTATTAGTTCACAGGCGGTTTATCCCATAAAAAAACTGTTTTCAATATTAAATTGATGAGCAGAAGCCAATTGATTACTTCCTCATGATGATATGCAATCAACTAAATGTAAAAACTGTTACTTTTAATGTTTTTTTTTTTGGTGTTATTTTTATCTAGACATTGTGTATCAGAAACGTCTGGGACGAAAAGCTCATTTTCAACGCTTAAGAGAGTTGAGAATTAAACAATTCTTTAACTAACACGCATGTTAAGAATTTATCAATAATGTTTGTAGAAAATAATGTTATAAAAGAACACATAAAAAATACAAAGCAATCAAAGTAGGACCATAGAATACATACTATGATTTTTGCGAAGGGTGTAATTAGTATATCAATAGCCTTTTTTTTCCAGTGCGGAAGCGCTTGTAGGATAGACATTCGCCTTTATTCACCGCTGTTTTTGCTGGCCATTTTACCATGGGAGCATCATATAGGCGGACCGACATTACTGCCTTTGAAGGACGACACAGACGGAGGTATTTTACTGGCGCGACGCACGGGATTCGATCCGAGCCCCCTCAGCACCGAAAGCTAGCACTCTGTACCACTAGGACACCGCAGGCCCATACCAATAGCCTTATAACACGCATTTTGCGATCTAATATAAACTATTCAAATTTACTATTTTACGGCTTAAAGGCAAAAGCATCTGTATTAACTTTAATTTATTTTTATATAGCTTTCTCTATTAAAAATTTAAAATTTAAAAATACCCACTATTTAAGATATATATTACTTTAAAAATTAAAGATATTCACTAGTTGGTCAAAGGTAAATATTCATTACATTTATGTACCGAACGAGTGGTAAAATATTCAGTCGTTACCAACAAAAATGCTGATGAATATTTTTCTACATAACATAGTGTTCGTTTACTCCAAAAATCATAAAATCCGATTCTAGGGGGTGCAAGCGAGAGCTTTAAAATTCGATTGTGTTAGCACTATTGAAATTTGGGGTATCTCTTGGCCTTTAGGATACTTAAAATTATGGCCAATGCTAAGAAAATACTTTATATTACTTCCTAATTATAACTCACTGATTTGGCATCGAAATTGATCAAAAATAACCACATGATTGTTTACTTTTCTGTATGCAGAATTATCAAAGACATCAGATTCGCCAAATAAATTTACATTTTGTCGCATGCTCAAAGGTTTGCAGTATCATGTATAATCAACACTGACTACAGAATATTTTCTAGGTATATTGACAGAAATGCATGACATTATATTATTCATTTATATAACCATGATTAATTTAACCAAACAAGGAAAAATCATACTTTTGCACTGAAGAATAGCGCACAAAGGGGAGGGGCGGAAGAGGGGGGTTGCGGAACACTGAAGCTAATTTTCTTCCCATTGTAAACAGATTCTCCTACAGTGGTATTCATCCTTACCAAATTCATTCACGCAAGAGAAAACAAGATAAATATTTCTCTCTGACTAATCAAATAAAGATATAAAATATAAATTCGTATCTCTTTAATCAGCAATTTGGAATCCGCTTCTTAATCTTTTCCAAACGACGAAAAAAAAAACGAAAGCTATTTAAAGTATATGATCCATGTAAAAAATATTGTTATTGCTCTCTCGCAAGGGACTATCACTGTTTGTTTAAGCAATTTCATTTGCGATGAATAAAATTTTCGCTTATGTGACACCATTGAGTTTTTTTTCAAAATAATTGTACTTAAGAGTATATCTTGCAACAATTTCATTTGATAATTGTATACATTAACATTTCATCTTCGCTGTAAAGAAGCTTTGCTAGATTTAATAAGTCCAGGGTGGTCACAAAAAAAAAATTGCCGATATATGGACCTCTAGTAGCTGTTCCGTTCAACCGATCGAAAGGATATTTCAGGTATAGTTATTCAGAGATATGAGCTCGGGATTCTGTGAACGGCAACAATGTGGCGCTCATGGTTACTGTTATAGGTACAGAAATTCGAAATTTTCGAATGGTAATTCCCACTATTTCCCATCGCAAAATGCTCAGCTCATGCAAAAACCCTAAAGACCGTTGGAACTGTACGCGTATCGCAAAAAACGGACGCGTTATGCAAGCACAAAAAACAACTCTGCGAACGGCCAACAAAAACACGATAGGGGCGGACGGAGGAAATTTCCATATGGCAGAGGCAATACACCAATCAGTGATGACAACACATATCGGACAAAAGAAAACTTTTATTTGGATTACACATTTTCCACATGGGTGCCATCATAGGTCGTTCGCAAAGCTGTTTTTTTTTTTTTGTGCGTGCATAATGTGTCCGTTTTTTTTTTGTGATACGCGTACTGTTCTAACACTCTTTAGGGTTTTCGCATGCGCTGAGCATTTTGCGATGCGAAAAAGTGGGCGTCGCCATTCGAAAATTTCGAGTTTCTGTACCTATAACCGTAACTGTGAGGGCCACTTGGTTGCCGTTCGCAGAATCCCGAGCTCATACCTCTGAATAACCATATCTGAAATCTCATCTCGATCGGTTGAACGGAACAGCTGCTAGAGGTAAATATATAGGCAAAGTTTTTTATGAGCACCCTGTATATGCATGGAAATTTTAACTGTTGTAAACAGACAAAAATATTACAAAACTCTTAATTAACAAAAAATATAAATCCCTTAAAGCACAAAAAAACATTAATTTGGTAGTAAATAAATTAAATAAAAATTATTCTGACTATTGCAATAACAGGTCTGTCATACGTACAAAAAATATTTAAGATTCTAAATGATTCTTTCTACGTGAAAAACTTTGTACTGATGTCTTAAATCTTTTCCACAGTATTTCCAAACAGGTATAACGTTTTTAAAGCTCAGTGACGAGAGCTAGCCAAAGCCTTGAACTAATTAAAAGACTCGACTTAAGTAAACAGATAACATATTTGCACGTAACTATAAAATATTCTAGGAGCACACCGCCGACATTTTAACCCTGCATTTTAATTCAAATTTATTCTTTAACTCTATAAACTAAGTGATCTGTTTCTGGTAACTAAAAATGTCTCGAAGTTCTTCAGTCGTTTTGATCTGCTCTTTGCCCCACGTACTGTTGGCTCTGGTTCAACTCATTGAGTTACGACGTTAGTAAGGTGTGTGTGTGTGTGTGTGTGTGTGTGTGTGTGTGTGTGTGTGTTTAATTTAATTTAATTTAATTTAATTTCCCCGCAGCCTCTTGACGGGGATCCAATCCCTTTTGTGTCCATCGTTCATGTGGCGTCTTTTTCAGATTTCTATACCTGAATCTGTGCTACAGAATTATTCATGTATGTAAGCATAAAACTTGAGAGTGAATGGGAGTGATATGCGGTTTTGCAAGTATTGCGATAGGATAGATAAGTAGAAATTAGCTAGTGTTAGGGAGCATACTCGCACATTTCAATTTAGAGGCATCCCCATTTTGGGATCTTCAGCAGGAAGTGGAGACCATTAGGGACTTTGCGCAGGGATAGAAGATGGCTCACCCAAAAGTTCGAGGAGCTTCGATTAGAGGTTGCACTTTGAAACGATTAGTTTTAAATTTTGAAAAAACGGCGATTGAATGCCGCACATTGTAGACATGCGCTGATTTGGCGACGGGAAACAACGTCAACTGGTTTTCCATCGCCTCACTGGCTAGCAGAAAAAATGAATCGATCGGTGGACTTGACCAATGGTTACCATGTTAATACGCTCTTCCTTTTCTTTCCAATTTGAATGTTAAGAACGATAATTTAACGGACTAGGGCCCATCACCACTTTATTTTAAATTGTTTTAATTCTTTGTTAAAATATGTACTCAAGACTTACAGATTTAATAAATGTTTGTTTAATTTTACTTTATTCTTTGTCTGCATAATTTTACAAATGGAACGAATCTGTATCAGGCATCTGTATTAGAGTCATTCTTAAACTATACGAAATTAATAGAGTCTAAGTCTTGTATTAATAATAATTTACTTATAAGATAACAAGCAGAGTTGCATCACTAGCAACTAAATGATAAAACAACATTACTTTTTAAAACCATTGAATTTAAAATCATTCTGGCACACCTCTGAATATTTACGAATGCGGATAAATTTAGATCTGTGTCAATGAAAGATATACACCTGTCCCTCGATTTGCACGGTACTTGGTTTACACGGTTTCTAAATTTTATAAATTTAAAAAATATCGATGTATTATTTGATTATTTGAGTGTTTTACATTGAACACACTCTTTAATTATCTGCACAGACGTCACAAGTGCATTGCATCGCGTTGCTCTGCGTTTAGCATTGACGTCATTAAAGTTGATTTTGCTTCATTTCCATACTGTAATTCCTAGTTCTGTTCTACCCGAGGTAAGACGTTAATGTTTGAAATACATACGTAAATAAATAGTTTATCATTCCATATTACTTAAAGGGTTTTGTCTTCACTTCAGCATAAACTCTTTGCATTTTTACACTGTTATTATAAACATAACTACGGCTTTCACCTATCCCCTTGTTTAATATGAATACTTTGTCTTGTTTTACACGGTTTCGATTTACGCGATTTGTCGTGGAATGCATCTACCATGTAAATCGAGAGATAGAGGTATATGAAAACTGCAATATTACATCCACATTTATATGATGCATATTAAACATTTTTCCTGTTCTACTATATTAATAAATTCAATGTTATTCAAACTCTGAAAAAATTGCCCATCTTAAAATTTCTAAGAACATTCCTTACCACTCTCACCCTCTTTTAATATTAATTAAACGTGAATAAGTTAGTTCTTTTTATGATTCCTAAATAGTCAAGGGAACGATATATTTCATCACTTTCCGCTTATGGTTCAACTGAGTTATGCCGCTCTTAATTAAAAAGCAAGGCGTTAATTATACGCTCCATCAATTTTAGTGCTTTTACTAGAGAAACATGGGAATAAAACATAACTGGTTGATAACCTCTCACATTTTCCATCTGAAGTTAAGAAACATGAGAGAAGGTGATCTAATGTACCAATAATAGGTGTTTCTAAGGCATCTGACGTGTATTAAAACATTTTATGATATACAAATCGGCAGCATTTGATCATTTGATACTCGAAGTGAATATCGCAGAGGGAAATCCATTATATAATTCAGGTAGTCTCAGATTTCTACTACAATGTTAAGGATTTTCAAACAATTATACTTGCATTAATTCTCGATAAATTCCTCCGAGTTATCTTTATGTAATGATGAGTGCCGTAACAAGAAATAAGAGAAACCCCCACGAAACTAAGACCCAGATTCCTCTATTTTGTGTCAGAAAGCAACAACAGTCAAACATAAATCTACCTTCCTACTCGTAAAAGTTAGGTACCTAGATATCTATGAATTTGTACAAATTGTTATTTTACCGATAATCATGGACTGCAGAAAACATTTACTGACAAAGTGTCTTTGGTGCTCACTATTTACGAGGGCTTTGATTGAGAGATAAATTGATTTTGATTGAGAAAAAATTTATCCAAAACCAAGGAATTAAGGAAATAGAACTGGCTTATAGTCAAAGTACTGAAATTGATGATCAGTTTGATCTCTCTTTATAGTCAAACAATTTATACGAAGATATGGGACCCTAAAAATCAACACTTTGAAAAACTAGAATATCTTTCAAACAGGAGAACTCTGCAGCATTTTTATGTACCTGGTGTACTTCGAAGAGAAGCTACTGCTGTGTCTCCTAACCACATAAGCTCGTCTTGTGGAAACCTATTTCGTATTATGATACTCCATTACCAAAATTATCATCTATTTATCATTATTCGGTAATTAGATAAAGATGGGGACTTATTTCACGCGCTACAATGCAGAGCACTATGCGGGGCCACCGTGGCAAAATATACAGAGATATACAAAAGATATACAGAGAGGCAACAAACTTTTAATGAAAAGGGGAATGGTAAGATGATTTAATTGAAAGGTTATTGATTGGAAATGTTCACTTATATGAGATTCTTAATATTCTTGAGATTTTAAGCATGTTACTGCCAGTATCCATACCATTAGGGGAAAAAAATCTTCGTAAAAATGCTCAGCGTTGTATTTACAGAATTTTTGTTGCTCCGTTGACTTTTGAAATCATCTAATATTATAGAACTCCTTCAGAAAGCAAACATCATGCAAACGAACTAGCTCAAAAACGTAAATGTTTACTGTTAGTTAACTTAAAACTTTACACTGCCAGCAGAAATTTTCTTTTATTCTTCTTTTTAACGTAGGATAACGTTCCTCCATAACGGTCCTCCAGAAAGGAAAAGTCCAGACGCTAAAACCGTCCATCCATCCGTCCGCGCGAGTTATAATTTTGGCAGCGCACCAAACCCAGTCTATCGCTTGGACAAGTTAAACAGAAAAGTACCAAGATGAGTCGAAATTTTGACACACATATATGTATATACATATATATATATATATATATATATATATATATATATATATATATATATATATATATATATATACGTACATGTATATAGATACATATATACATACAAAAGAGATAAGCAACGATAAGTAATACTATGTTAATAACCCACGGTAGTTTCGTTAGAAGAGACTTACTGAAATTTTTTTCAGAAAAAATTGAATCAGAAAAAAACGAGAACGTCTATAGATAACAGCCATAAAAAGTATGTTTATTTGTGAATAAAATTGTTTACATAATTTTTATTTTAATTATTTTTATATAAATAATTTATTGTTTACAAATGAATAAAATTTTTTAAAAAACGTAATCAAAATAGCACTCTTAACTGAATATATAAAATCAGTCTCCAAATTCTACGTTGAGTAACAATGAAAAAGAAAAAAAATGATATCAAATTTTCCTTAACCGAAATATCTTTGAAATAGAATGTTTAGAATCAAAATATTTTTCGCATAAAATCACGTTTCTAGTAGAAGATAACTGTCAGGCGTAAATATAATGGATTTACAAAAATATATGTGTGTCACTTTATTGTACTAACATAAAATTAACTATTAATTGGATTAATGATTTGTGCATAAATATCATTTACTTTTGTTGAATTGTAATCCTTTTAACGAAATTCCTTTTCCCGGAGCAAAATATTCAAACTAACAAGAAATAATTAAATTTAGTTCTTTTATTGCAAACGCCGTAGCTAGTCATAATCCCTAAAAGAAACAATCAGAAATGAAGATAAATACCACGAGCATTAAAGGTAAGCTGTAATGTACTTTTAAATCCTACGTGCTACTACTGAACATAGAAATTCTCGATCAGTATTATGTTACAAATCAATTGCAACAAAAATCCAAATCATTTTGCACACGGCATGCACTTAATTTCCTGCTTTCGCATGCAACGGTATATCCATTGAATGCACATATCAGAGGCGAAATTCCGATCGAATAAATAACATCTGAGGGTAACAGTAAAGGTCAAAATTTAATCTCATGGAACTGTGTATTAACTAGAGACGCAAACTAATATGATAACTATCCTCTCATTGTTCATACCTATTTATCTGCTAGGTCGTTATCTAAAATGAATTCATCAGCAGATGATAGAAATATTAGTTTCATTAAATAGGGACGGAAACAGAATTTTGCCGTAATTAAAAGGTACATTATGATGAATTATGCATCAATGGTTCGTTTTAATGCTTCATAAATCTCATTATGAGAAATGTTTACTTTTACAAATTTTGCCGAATAGAGGATTATTTGATTTGAATTCATAAAAAAAAATTTATTATTATTATTATTATTGTAGAAACATGCCTGTTGAGTAAATACTATTTATAATGACTGAAAAAATTACTTATGCTTATTTAATAGAGTAGAAATATAATTCTAGAATATGTTTAGAAAACTATTTTTAATGATAATACAAGACTTAAATCATTTTAATTGTTATTTTTTTCTTTAACTATGGTTTTTTTTTTAAATACTATCTTGATGTATTTACGAAGCATTTAGTTTTGCCATTTATTATACCTATATATATGTGATAATAATCACATTTGGAAAATTTAGCACAAGGGAATTGATGCTCAGAACTTATCGGAGATGCAGTCGGCACGAGGGTGTTGATCATACAGTAAATCGCTGCGCACAACTTGGAGAGATGCAGTCGGGCGTAGTGTTGATCCAGGAAAACACTGAAGAAATTTAGGGAGAAACAAACACATATGCAGTCGCTCGTTCAGTGATGAGAGTAACAAACATGTGGCCAGAGAAGAGGAACACACATTTCAGACGATATCCAGGAAATCACCTTTATTCAATCAGTAGGCATTACGAAGGTATTAGCTGCAGTGGCCACTGGACTTGCCCTGACGGGCGTAGAGAGCTAATTACATTACGAGTTAAGACAGGAGCGGACAGCAGGTCCGACAGCAACAAGAGTTAGGAGCGAAGAGAGAGAAGTCTTCCGTTCACGCAAATAGTAAATGAGTGTTTTGCGATATTGACGCCAGAGGGCTTAAACTACTTAATTGTTAATTGGGCGTCTTTAGGTTCGTGGAGTTCACGTGTCCACTTCGGTTTTCCCGGGGATTAGATCCCGCGCTTGTTAGAGCTGCGACCTATTGACCTGGGCGCAGGATAAGTGGCCATAAAGTTCTTATAAAGTGCGGTTTCGACGTTACAGAATGCATAAATCCAGAGTGATTCGAGGGCTCTTCAAGAATTTTGACATTACACTGATGTTCAGAATCTCATAAACTTCCTACACTCATATCTGGGGATGTTATTGAGTTCAGATACTTCACATGCTTGTATAATGATCAGCAGGGCTAATATAAATTATAACTTACTTTAGTTTTAGGTTACAATTTTGGAAAAGGGGCCGTGCTTTATTAACAAGATAATTTAGAATACGATGTAAATGTAAATTTAGAGAAGGACGGGATTTCTTGTTACATATACAGATGGTGGACAAAATAATACGAACACCTTTGAAATATTGGAAAATCTTTATTTATAGGGGGTTGGACCACCTTTTGACTGAAGTACAGATTTAATGCGACATGGGATAGATGCATAAAGGTCATAGAAAATATTTAAAGGAATATTAAGCCATTCCTCCTGCAGAGCGGTCTCTAATTCCGAAAATCCGGATGGAGGTGGAAATCGGGAACGAAGTTTGGACTCCAAATATTGCCATAAATGTTCAATAATATTTAAGTCCGGAGACTGAGGGGGCCAGGCGAGATTTTATACAGCATCTTCATGCTCTTCGAACCATTCTTGAACACACCTAGCAGTGTGGATAGGGGAATTGTCGTCTTGAAAAAGCGGTCGCTCTCCAGGGAATACAGTCTGGACAAAAGGATGGACATGATCCCCTAGAACGCTTAGATAGTGATTGGATTTGATCCTCCCATGCAGAATAACAAGTGGCCCAAGACCACGCCAAGATATCGCACCCCATACCATAATGGAGCCACCCCCATGCTTCACAGTTGGCAAGAGGCATTCAGGATGAAAGGCTTCTTTGGGCGTTCTCCAGACATAAACGCGTCCGGTCGTCTGAAATAGGGTAAATAACGATTCATCTGACCATATTACCTGTTGCCACTGCTGTGGGGACCAGCCTTTGTGATCTCTGCACCATTGGCGTCACTTGAAAGCATTAGTTGCTGTCACCAAGGGTTTACGAATTGCCACTCTGCCATAAATGTTCGCAGCATGAAGTTCCCTTTTGACAGTTTTTGTTGAAACGGGGTCCTGGAGATGACTGTTCATTTCGGATGTTATCTCGGATAACGATTGCTTGTGTTTTCGGGCTACTATGCGCTTCAAGACCCGTCTATCCCTATCAGCAAGCTTGGACTTTCGGCCACTGTTGTGCTTTGAAGACGTCGTCTTACCCTCTTTCGTGTACGCTGTCATAACGGCTGATACCGTACTCCTTGCAAACCCCAATGGGTTTTCTGTTTCCGTAACCGATGCTCCACTTAAACGCGCTCCAACTATCATTCCTCTTTGGAACTCTGACAGGTCTGACATTTCAACTTATCACAGACAGTTCGATAGAAGCATGCAACGTATGTGACTGCTGTTGAGAGACTGATACCTTCCTCTTCACGCTCATTAGGTGGCAGACTTCTGATGCAGGTGGCGCGGCTGTACTGCAGGTGTGAAATACGTCATACTTTTTCACAGGTGTTCGTATTATTTTGTACTCCATCTGTATATACAGTCGAATTTCCATATATCGAACTTCCACATATCGAAATTTTCTATATATCGAACTCTTAGCAAATCTCCATGTTCATTACATAGAAAATTGTTTCTATATACCGAAAAAAATCTCTATATATCGAAATTTTTTTCAAGACAAATTGGGAGATTTTATTCCACTTTAGAGTAAAATCTCCCTATTTTTGGCATTTGAAACAATACGTCGTAGACTTCAATTCGCGGAAAATGTCCTTGATTAAGTTTTTAGTGGACTGAATAAATACGAACATTTCTTTGAACTTTCCGAAAAACTGGCTCTTCAGCAAGATATTCGTAGTTTTTTTTCAAAAGAATGTAACTGTGATCATTGTAACCACTGTCTGGATTATTGTCTTTTTAAAGGTATGTAGTACTCAATAAATCTTTCATATTAATTCATTTTTTAGTTATTAACTTTCATTTAATGGGATTCGTATATAAATTAGAAATGGAGTTTCGTATACGAAAATTAGCTTTAATTTTTTTTAGGAGAATTATGATAAAACTAAGCTGAATTCTATATATCGAAATTTCTATATATCGAATTTTTTTCCGGCAATTTGCTACTTCGATACATGGAGGTTCGACTATATATATATATATATATATATATATATATATATATATATATATATTATGTATGTATGTATATATATGTATATATATATATACATATATACACATATATATATATATATATTTATATTTATATATATATATTTACATTTATATATATAAATATATATATATATATATATATATATATATTATGTATGTATGTATATATATGTATATATATATATACATATATACACATATATATATATATATATATTTATATTTATATATATATATTTATATTTATATATATAAATATATATATATTTATATTTATATATATATATTTATATTTATATATATAAATATATATATATATATATATATATATATATATATATATATATATATATATATATATATATATATATATATACAGGGTGTCCCAGTTAAACGTTTCAGAACTTCTACGAGGGTTAGGGTGCATCCTGACGACTCGAAATCATATAGCAATGTGGGGTCGGAAATGCTTTCCTGAAGCGGTGATGTACACAGAAAACCATAAAGAAAGAGACCGTAAGTGGATAATCGTTTTAATAATAAATGCACAGAAAAAGGTACAGGGGCCAATGTAAGTGTTCGAAGTTTTTTTCATCGACTGCAGTGCAGACCTCAAATCTCCGGCGCATGGAATTCCGAACATTCTGGAATAATCCAGGCTCATCTCCAATTTCTCCGGCCGCTACTGCGATTCTTGCAACCAGCTCCTCAGCATTGTCAACGGGGTTGTCATAAACCCGTGTTTTCATATGTCTCCATAAATAAAAATCAAGACATGATAGGTCTGGTGACCGAGCAGCCCAACGCCCGAAACCACCACGTCCGATCCACTGTTGGCCAAATCTGACGTCTAGGTAGTTACGGCGTCTGCCCCACTACAATCTGCAGCCCCGTACACCAAATGCATGTCGACTAACTCTGCGTTCGTATAATTAGCTATCTACTAACTCTGAGTCCTTGTGCGAAATGACGATTCCCTGCACGAACGCTCGGAACTTTCCCGCAACGCCATCTACCGCTTCAGGAAAGCATTTCCAACCCCACATTGCTATATGACTCCGAGTCGTCAGGATGCACCCTGTCCCTCGTAGAAGTTCTGAAACGTTTAACTGGGACACCCTGTATGTGTGTATATATATATATATATATATATATATATATATATAGAGAGAGAGAGAGAGAGATACATACATATATATATGTGTGTGTGTATGTATGTATGTATGTATGTGTGTGTATGAATATTGGGAAATTAATAACACGTTTATTATAAGACAAAATTATCATAAAATATAGATAAATCACTTAACGATAGTATAAACTCACACAAAGTGAGAAATGCTTAAAAAACTTACTATGTCGGGTAAATCTTAACTCAATTCAAATTCTAGAAACGTTTAAGCAGTTTGAATACTCAGAATTTAAGAAGCATCAGAGTACTAGAGGCAGTAGACTTGCATCGTGATCACTGTTCAATTTTGTTGAGTATATTTTATAATCATTTTACCGGCTTTTTTTTCTGTTTAAAAAAATTTTTTCGAACTCATCCGAATTTATCTCCTTTTTTATCTCTGTTCTTGATGAAACCACTAAAAATCAAAGTCATAATAACTTAAAATTAACTCATAATTTGTTACGATAACTAATTTAAATAATTAGTTATAGGAAATCATTATTGATGCTGCATGTGTTATATTCATGGTTTGAAGAAACAAGCTTTGGATTTTTTTTTTTTTTCAATTTTCGATAGTCACTTATACAGTATCTAGGAATTTGCCTTAAACGAATATATTCGAAGAAAAATTTTAGAAAAGATTAATAGTACTCTTTACAAAAAAAAAAGAGCTCACATTCGTTCAGATACACAAAAAAGTCAAAACTTCAAATAAAATTAGTTTTTCCAAACTCAATAGCAAATAAAAAAAATTGCGAAATAACATTTATCATGTATTTAAGTTGAGTAAAAAATAATATCATCACCGAACAAACAGCAATTTCGGCTGAATTTTTTTATTCACTTACAGTTAGGGATGTCATTTTCTTGAATTGTAAATACAACGCTAAGTTTTCTGCCTTTCGTTTTATCATGAGCATGTATTTGTATAAGACTCTAGAAAAAAAAACTGTTGATTTTGCTGTAGACAGGAAACAAGATCTTTCCGATGTATCTTGAAAACAAAATTAGCAACAGATAGTGTTCCCATGAATTCCATTCTGTCGTACAAGTTATGCGACAGTGTCATTTATTTTTTCCTCTTTTTTTGAGCAGAGAACACATACCTGTTTAAATAATATCTCTGGAAGGAGGAGAAAAAGTCATTGAAGATGATATTCACCGTAAAATTTTTATATTATTTTCCTTTGTTGTTGCTTGCAATTGAAACATTTTTGAAAATTTATATATATCTAACGTGTGGCTACTTCTCCATTCATTTATTCAAACAAATATGAGTAAAAAACTGTTCACTTTCAATCTACTACCTTTTAGAACATTTTTAGCCAACGTAGAATATCAGAGTGAATAATGCTACCCTTTGCTTCAAAAATATATGTTTTGAAAGCTACTTTAAGGTAGGTCACATTTCTTAAATTGAACGCATTAGTAGAATGATTACTGATGACTGATATACTGATGGCGCTCGTGTTATAGAGCGACTTCCGATTTAGCAACTCACTGCAATATTACATCCGACTGAGAACGGCCCGATGTCATCCTATAGATGTAATACAGTTTCACTAACTATAAAACGGCAATAATATTGGCGTTGACCGTATTTGCAGGATCGATGAATAGAGTTAAATAATTACAAGATAAAAAGAACTTTTTATATACCATGTTTTTAAATTTTCTGTTGAATCATATAAACTTGACATTTCTATGTATTAATAAATACTTTTTTAAAATTTTTTTGGATAAATTATCCCATCAACTTGAAAGAAAATTAAGTTAATTGGAAGTTAACTTCCATTTAACTTTCCGTTCCTTTAACAATAGATGGCTGCACCAGTCTACAAAACAAAATTAACTGAAAATAACTGAAGGTTAATTCAATTCTGCGCTATTCTAAAAGTTTCAAATGTCTAGCTAGTCGGGAAGTTAGTTAAAAATCGATTGCAAGATTTGTACTATACAAACACACAAACACACACATAAACAAACAAGAAAGCGAGTTACTAAAAACATGGAAAAAATAGAAGCCAACAACTGAGTCCGTGGTCCCCAAGAAGGTAATTCTGTACACATAAATTCAATTTAGGCTACAATAGCTTGGTTTAATATTAGTAATGAATCATTTATTTCACCATCTAGAGTTCGATACACCATCTTTTGCAGTAAACCACTCCCTCTCCCATATTCTCTGAACAAAAGAATATGAGTCCCAACTTTACCTCGAGATGTCTTACGCTTTATCTTCCTTCACCTTGCAATGAGTGCAATCTAAAAAACAATAAGTTTCCTACCAGTAAGGCATCAACTATGACTGAACTGAAGACTAGTCATTGCAATAATTCCTGTATGAGTCGAGGGTCCGCCTGTTCCTTAAATTTGTATGGGCCTGGGCGATGGACGGACGGACAGTACAGATCTGCCGACCAATTTGGGTAACCCGGAGCCCCTTTGCAATGAGTGTAAATAAGAGCTGGACAATTCTGATAAGGACTTCATTAGCTTCATAACAGTGTGTACGGATGTGTGATTTCAGTAAAGATCAGGCAACAGCTTGTAACTAAGGTCATCTCCAGAATGGACGTTCACTGTTGTCCCTTGAGGCAAAACACAATCAGAAAATTTCGATAAAAAACATTTCCTAAATACGGAGATTGCTAAATTGTTAAAAATTCTTTTTTTGGTGCTCCTCTCTATGTTCTGTCATTCTTTGAAAAATAGGTAAATGGGCGTTCGATGTAGTTTTCAGCTGATATAACGACACAGCGGCAAGGGTCCCTTCAGGTCGCTAAAACACAGCTCAACTGTAAATATACTTCACCAAATGCTGATAGTTTTGTTATTACTTTGAATATGGTCTCCTTTGATTATTTGGCTGTATCCCTTTTAGTAGCCTTTCGTAAAATGTCCCATAACTATAACTGTAGATTTTTATGAACGCGTGTGGAAGTTCATTTTATACACACAATAAAAAAGAAATTGTAAAATTCGCCTATAGAAGACGCCTGAGATAACTCCTACCGTTGATGATATAATGGTGAGACTATAAAATAATAAATAATTTTTCCCATTTTGTGCCAGTAACTTAAGAAACTTTATAACAATGTACAAATCTTCATCCAAAATTATCTACATCTTAGCATCATTAAAATTCCTGTATTCCTGCGTGCAAATATATGAATAATAACAAAAACTTCTATAATTAGAGAGAAGATTGCATGGCGATATGTATTTACTTTCACTTTTCAGTCACATTTCCTACGAAAAACTTTGAAAGTAGAAAAAATTAATAATATGTAAGGATAATTTTTTTAGAATGTTGAATTTATTGAAGTATAATTATCACAGTAACTCCAAAACCTCTAGGACAGTGATCCCCTGCCTTTTTATACTTGAGTACCACCTGAGAAATTTCTGGGTCATGGGGTACCACTGGTTATGTTATAGCTTTATGAGGAGGGTCAAATAAATTCTTTACTCGTATGGATAATTTTACAAAATGTATTTAAGTATAAATAAAACAAAATACAGAAAATAAATCCATAAAACTAGAAAAGGCCGTTTATACGTAATTGTTATTAACAAATGATAAATGCAATTTCTCAACATTAGAATATCTTTATCAGGAGGCTTGATGGGAAACTTGCTGTTGCTTATGCTTATTTCTTATTAGAGCTTCTATGTCAGGTTCAATAGGGCTTCTTCCGATTGCAGGGCGTACAGACAAGAAAACCAGTCTAATATCCTTATTATTATTGAACCCCTCTGCGTACCACCTCAAATGCTCTCACGTACCACCAGTGGTACACGTACCAACAGTTGGAAACCACTACTCTAGGATATTCTACGGTTATAAAACTGTTCTTTGTTCCGAATTCTGTGTTTAGCGAACTTTAGTTTCCTTTTCATACAACATATAAGAAAGCTTTTAATTGTGTGCATCCATAATGAATGGATGCGACTCAAAGCCGATTTTCATCTCACAAAAGCCTATTAATGGGAACATTTATTCAAAAAGTAAACTACACTATTGTACAGATGATACACAGGTAAAATCAAAAAAGCACAAGCCTGCTACCTAACCTACCTACTCACGTTGCTTCGTTAACAACTAGCACGATAGAGTCGATTTCATCACTAATCGCAGACTCAACATGTATACTTTTTGCAGCTGCATATATTCCATTTAGAACAAAAACGACACCAGCACACGTCTGGAATCAGCTAATACAGGAAAAATAACTGAATGGATAGGAAAAGAATAATTACCCCAGAGAAAACAAAACAAAAAAGAGGGACCATTGAGCGTCACAGTGTGTTTATTCAAGTTACTTATTGCATGCAAATAGACACTATGCGTCTAGAGAGGCAAGCCGAAAATTCAAATCGGGGAATGGAATATTTTCCTCTCTTGTAGATTACATAGAAGTGCATGGGGACAAAAAGCAGTTTTCGTGAAGAGAGAGAAAAAAAATTTGTATTTTTTTTTTACTTCAGAAATGGGAAAATAGGGCTCAACTTGCATGCATTTCTCGTCACGATTTCAAACTTTGGCATGTAAGCAAAGATTATTTCATGTTGTTTAAAATATGTTTGTTGAATTTATTTTATTCTCTGCAAACTATAAAAGAAATTCAGATGATGTAGTTATGTAAATAATGAGAAAAGTACGTAGGTGGACATTAATTTATAAGGATTTAGGTCACTGTAAGCATGCAGAGCTGAATCAATCCTACATGGTAAGGAGGTACACCTATCTTACGAGAATTTAAGGTAAACTTTTTTTCTTCATTAACATGTCAAAGTCACAGTTAGTCCGAAGAACAATAAAGAAGCAAGATGGTGTAATCTAGCACTTCAAAATTAAAGTTCCTTAGCGATGCGATAATACTAAGGGCCGGTGAACGGAACCTGAGATAAAAATGGGTAAATATATGTTTTGGGATACACATGGTCCTATAGAAATGTCAAGGTACGTCGTATGGCTGTAACCCGTCCTTTCAGAGCAAACAAAAATCTACCACATTTCTCGAAATACAAACTTCCGCCATTACAGATCCACTACCGTGTTTCACAGTTTGAGCCACGAAGTCAGGGAACGTAAGTATACGGTGGTGGAAAAATTTTCAAATTGTGATTTTTCAGATTCAATGACGGACTAATACTCGTCGAGGCTCAGATCTGAAGTTCTCTGATTTGCTTTCTTATTAGTGGCTTACGTTCTGGAACTCGACCATAAAGGCCGACCATGTAAAATTCCCGACATATTGCTCGAAATAATGAGATTGTTTCTACTGAAAGTTATGATGCTAATTGTTAGGCTGAGGACTTACGGTTTATCCGTAAAGGTCAAGTATTGCTTGAAATTATCAATCGATCTTCTTACTTTCTCTGTGTTCGCGCTTTGAAGGGAACATTTAAGCAACGCAATGTTATTATCTCTCCTTGGCTATGATTTAACTACCGTCTCTCTATACCGTCTATCTCGCCCTGCCCGTGATTTCTGAGGTACCACCAACCGATGCTCCAATAATTATTCCTATCTGCAAGACATTAACATTTTATCTCTCAATACAACACAGGCTTCTTTCCTGGAAGTATTTACGAATGCTTACGAATGCCGAATACTTATCTTGAAATATAATAGATTTTGTTGACATGGCTCTTGCAATTTACATACACCTTTCCCGTTTCTTCTGCTTCAGGGGTCTCCATTTTTTTAAAAATCACTATAGAGTATTTTAAAAACTATTTCGTAATCATGTTCTTCTTAGATAAGAAAATAGTTCCTTAATGAGAATATAAATCATTTTCATCATATCGCTCACTTCTTTCAACAACGTCATATCTCAAAAATCGACGATTTTTAGCTATGCCTATTTTCAGAATGCCCAAAAAGAATAGTATGTCCCTGAAAGATCGTCATATTTCACCACTTAATATTTAGCCGCTAGAGATCAGAATTAATATTGATTTTTAATACATTTGATTCTACTTTTAAACTTTAAAATCACTCTCCTGAAGAATCACGTTTTTTGAGATATGACGTTGTTGAAAGGAGTGAGCGATATGACAAAAAAAAGGCGTAGGAACTGGTGCCATATAAAGTATTAAACCTTTATATGACACCCTAATGTTAATTGAAAAATTAAATGATTTTAAAAATATTAGAAAATATCAAATTAATACAAAAATTATATGTGCTCGTGTGTGAGCAGTAAACGAGTTTCATTTTTATCGCAGTAAACTTTTCCAATCTCGAACAGTCGATGAAACGTCTCTTCTCTTAAGCGTTTCCTGCATGTTTTATTTAGAGAAAAAAAAGTCTCTCCAATGATACATCTCAAGTGCAAGTCAAAGTTTGCATTTCCGATGAACTTTTAAAATAATCTGTCGCAATCTGTCTCTCATTTCTCTGTTAATTAACAGATGCGATCATCAAATATCAATCCTCGACAATTGAAATGAGAAACTAAAAACTAGCTTTCTCAAATTTTTTGGTTTTGAAATATGATACATTTTTCTAGATTTCAGCTCTTCCAGGAAATCTCTGAAAATCTCCCGTGCTTTCTTTTATTACTCATCAGCAAAAAAAGTCGGCTTTCTGTTCAACCCCTCCACTCGATCAATATCACATCCGACTCCACTCCTTTTCAGTCTGAAATTACTTGCTTGAAATCCTCTGCTATTAGTGAGGATTTCAACCCCTTCTGCAAGTGGCAGGGTTATGAAAAAATTCAGGCGATTTTAATTACGTGCTCCCCTTTCTTTTTTTTGGTTATTTGAAGTTGAGACTATTTTTCTCTGGAAAGGTTTGGGACGCAAGAAAAGTCATCGCTGCGATTGGGTGTCATTTCAAGCAAGGAATCGGGAATGTTTCGAAATAATGAGGTAAATTTTCACGCTTGTGTAATTCATAGTAGTTCTGTATCAAGATCGTTTACGTATTTATTTACTAGCGTAAAATTATTCGAAACCTGCTAGTTAATCCTTCTGTGTACTAACCCTATTGGATTCTCTCACCTCAATGTTAACCACTGGAGAAAATCTGTCTAAGGACCACCGACTTGGATTTAAAGATTTTTTCAAATGCTGTACTCCATAATAGAGAAAGAAATTTTACTCCTTGGGACATGTTTCGTGTTTAGAAAATGCAAATGATATTTTAAAATTTAAATTATTTGGGGGGGGGGATCTGATATAGTGTGTTTTAAACACTCATGAATTCCTTTAGCGGACGAAATTTATAAAATGAATCCTGTTGGAAGGTGCAGAAAAGTTCAGGCTATCTGGAAATACCATTTTTATTGGATTATCAGCATTTAAGGAGCTATAAATAGTAGACACATTTTCTCCATAGGTTAACATTTAGGTGAGCGAATCCAATAGGGTTAGTTCACAAACTTCTCCAATAGCCATTCTCCAAAATGGAGTTGAAGACATTTATCCGTTAGAACCGGATCTAATAGGTTGATCAGGATCAAATAATGACTTTTGGTGATAGATACAAAAGTAGCTAGGTCTCATTCAATTCAACTGTCTTTTTATCAGTTATTTTAAAAAATAAACGACTGATTAAAAAAGACAGAGAGATAGTCAAAGGTAATAAATGCAAATAAATCATTAACAAATTAAAATTAACCTTTTCCTTACGGGCTGGGATAGCATGTATCCGAAGAATACGTGCCCAACAAAAAATAAATATAAATATAAATATAAATATATATATATATATATATATATATATATATATATATATATATATATATATATATATACATATATATGTATATACATGTATATATATATATATATGTATATACATATATGTATGTATATATGTATATGCATATATATATACATATATACATATATATACATATATATACATATATATATATATATATACAGATATATATATACATATATATATATATACATATATATATATATACATATATATGTATACATATATATATATACATATATATATATATATATATATATATATATATATATATATATATATATATATATATATATATATATATATATATATATATATATATATTCTTGGGATACATGCTATCCCACCCCGTAAGGAAAAGGTTAATAAACTTCTATGGCTGCCAATGTGGCCACAATAGAATAATCACATAGGGACATCAAGTGTCTCAAGAGTTAGTAGATATTTTTTATCTCCAAGTATAAAAAAATAAAATAGTTAGATAATCTCATTAGATGAAGGATAGAGAATTCAAACTTTTGAACTTTAAAATGCTCTTGACCTCTAACCTCCCTTAAAAGTTCGTTTAAGTATCTGCTAGGTATAATACTCGACAGATAGGAAAGTATGATGTGTGAAAACAGGATTTCTCATGCCCATATTTTATCTTACATCTCAGACAAACATTTAGTCTTACATAATTTCACAATTTATGTTTGAACCCAGTATCTTTTTTGTTTATCCGAATCTCATATTAGATAATACCAAGGGATCATTTTATCAGGGAGGGTAAAATAAGGTTTTCGCGTATTACAATTTCTTGAGTGGGTGCTTTACAAAGGTTCCAATATTATCTCGTTTTTATTTTGTTTTTAAAAATTTCAAAAAATTGAGTTCTTCTATCTGTAAAGTTTGTAAAAAATGCAAATGCTTACGCATAGTAATCAAATGTTTCTTAATAAACTACTAGTTGGTATCCGTCAAAACATGACGACTGTATAGTAATTAAATGTACCAATACACAAATTGTACTCAACACATCATTGCCAAATGTTGAAAATCCTATTAAGAATAGAGAAATACACTTTAAAAAAATGACTATTGAACCCAATAAAAAGAAATAGGGTTACTCAACAGCGCGAAATAAACAATTTCCGTCAGGTTTAATTCTATATCTCACAAACATAATTAAAAATAAAAATGGCAAAGAGAGAGCTAGAGAGATTTCTCGGAATAAACAAATTAACGTTTTTATGCAGCCTCATGCTTAGTAAGTATCTAAAGCCAGATTTAAACGTCACTGAGCATGCGCAGAAACAATGTGTTTATGCGGTCTCACGCTTGATGAGTATCTAAAGCCAGATTTGAACATGTCACTGAGCATACGCAGAAAACAATTTTTAATTGTAAATTATCGCTAATTAATAGAAATTGCGGTTATAAAAACCAAATTTGATACATCTATAGATTAAAATCTAATTCTAAAGACAAAAATTAATTAAATTAATGCAGCAGTTTTCTCTCAAGGACTGCCCAAAGAATCGGCTTAGCAACTTAAATATATACTAGACTAGCTGAATACCCGTGCTTCGCTACGGAGTATATTCAAATTAAATACAACGGTCAATGTATGCAGTTAATGCCAATATATATATATACTAGCTGAAAACCCGCGCTTCGCTACGGAGTACATTCAAATTAAATGCAACGGTCAATGTATGCTATTAATGCCAAAAACAATATATATATATATTTATAATAAATACGACGATCAATATATACAATTGACGTAGGCAAAAAAATATATATTTATAAAAAAATCGTAAGGGATATTTTTATAGACAAAATAATGTCCAATCGTCTGCCGCATTAGCAAGAAAAAAAATATCATTTTGTCTATTTAGTTGTTATGCGCGTGACGATAAATTTATTTAAAGTGCCAGAAAACGAAGTCACGTGATCGGCATTTAAGAAATTAAATTCTAAAAATGAATCTTTAAAAATTCACCAAAAATCAGGAAATGGAGGTAAAAATTCGAAAAAAATTTCATTTTGAAGGAATTTTTATGATCTTTCTCGTGATATAAATTTTATAACCCTCAATGTATTATTTTAAATGCAACGTAAAAAAGTTTAAAACACAGCTTAAAAATTTAATTTAAAAAAATCTAAGAAGAATTTTTGAAAAATCTTTCTTAGTGCACCCCTACACTATTAGAAGAATCGCCATGCAAAATTTCAGCCCTTTAGGTCCAGCGGTTTGGTCTGTTCGTTGTATGTCAGTCAGTCAGTGAATGAATGAATGAATGAATGAATGAGTCAGTTACGGAACTGTTTTATATATATAGACTAGCTGAAAACCCGCACTTCGCTACGGAGTACATTCAAAGTAAAAACATCGGTGAATGTATGCAATTAATGCCAATATATATATAATAAATACGACGATCAATGTATATAATTGATGTAAAATATATATATATTTATAAAAAAATCGTAAGGGATATTTTTATAGACAAAATAATGTAGAAGAAGATATTCAAATTAAATCTCATATAAAGAATACTAAAGAATATAGTACAGTTAATATAGTACAGTTTCTAGAACATTTCTTTTACTGTATTTTAATATTTTTTTGGATAATGTCCAATCGTCTGCCGCATTAGCAAGAAAAAAAAATTATTTTTTGTCTATTTAGTTTTTATGCACTTGACGATAAATTTATTTAAAGTACCAGAAAAAGAAGTCACGTGATCAGCATTTAATAAATTAAATTCTAAAAATTAATCTTTAAAAATTCACCAAAAATCAGGAAATGAAGGTAAAGATTCGAAAAAGATTTCATTTTAAAGGAATTTTTATGATCTTTCTCGTGATATAAATTTTGTAACCCTCAAATTATTATTTTTAATGCAAACTTAAAAAAAGTTAAAAAAACAGCTTAAAAATTTAATTTAAAAAAATCTAAGAAGAATTTTTCAAAAATCTTTCTTAGTGCACCCCTACACTATAAGAAGAATCGCCATGCAAAATTTCAGCCCTTTAGGTCCAGCGGTTTGGTCTGTGCGTTGTATGTCAGTCAGTCAGTGAATGAATGAATGAATGAATGAATGAATGAATGAGTCAGTTACGGAACTGTTTTATATATATAGATTAAAAAAATCATTTTGTTTGAAAGCTCAAAATTTACTGTAATTTTTGCGTGTCTTCAAAAAAAAATTTCCGTTTTCAGAAAACACCGTAGAATTATTATTTTTTTATTTATTATGTGTGGAAAATGATATCGGGTAAGTGTCCACCATTAGAATCCACGCACGACTCGGCTTTTTTCATGGCATTTTGCATCCCTTTTTGAAGTGTGACCGGTGTAGTTTACGCAGTTTCTGCTCGAATGTTGTCTTTCAGCTCCCGTAAAGTCCGTGGTTTGTTGATGTGACCTCCTTCAGGTAGTCCACAGAAAATAGTCTGGGCGAAAAATAATGGTTAAAATAATAAAATAATGGAAAAATAATGATCTTATAATTTTTCCAAAAATACGGAAACCACTTTCGTTCGCTCTGCAATGGTGTATTTTTCCATATTGGAATCTCCAGAGTTTCATGTCTGAAAAGAAAAAAATATAAAAAATATTCACAAATAAAAAACTTAATAATATTTTTTAAATCGGAATGGGTCTTTTTGCCCAGCCCACCCTATATATTATATATATATATATATATATATATATTTATATATAATAAAATATTCACTTTATTCTAATGTTATCTTCGACCATGACACGCACCCCAAATTTAAGTCGATTTTTTTTTATGTAAAAAGGTACGTCTTGTGATCCGAAAAATGCAATGTATATTTTAGCCCCTGTTTTCAGAGCTATAAAAAAGCATTAATAGGTGAAAGTAAACCTTAAAAACGAATATTATTTACTATTTCCATCTATATTTTCGCCAACTTCAGCACTTATTCAACATTTTCTCAGAGTTAAAAGTAAGTTATGCAAGATCTAGGGGAAGTTAAATATTTATGTGGCCTTTGTAATCCATGCAACCGAAGATAAAGGCTTTCAGCGACGTTAGAATAAAATTATGATTTTAAACTAACGTGATAATAGATCGAAAACTCTAGACTATGTCAGCATAGTTTCTGAAACGATCGTACTCCTGGGAAAACTTTAGCAGAGTTCAAGAGTTGTTCAAGGTTAAAACCATTGAATAAAAATTTAAAAGATTAAATTGTCAGTCAATATTTGAGCTGACATAAGATGAATTTAAATCTTTTAATAAAAATTTGTATTCTAACATTTTGAAAGCCTGATATTTTCTTGATGTTCTGAAAAACCAATAATTAAGACCTTTTAAAGCAAATTGATGCTTCAGAAGAGCAAATTTTAATTATCAATTCAAACTTCTTTTTTCTCGTGTTTTCCTTCTTGACAACGTTTATCTTCATTTTACTAAAGAAATTTTGACATAGTTAAACTAATTAATTAATTGTTGCTTACAGAAAAATTAATGAACTCTATTCGAATAAGCTGTCTCCGTTAATTTCACCAGGAAAAATATTAATTTCCGCGAGTTTTCTTTAAAATAACGTATCTGTAATCATTAATCTTAAAATTTAAAGAAAGGAACATATTTAGTTGATGGAGATATATTGCTCCAAAATCTGTAGTTAAAGGAAACAATTACTACATTTTTTTAGGAATCTGAAAACCTCATAATTTTCGTATTAGTAAAAAACTAGTTTTGAAATTTTAAATTTTATAGAATTTAATTTTTATTTTTAATTAATCTAACATATCTTTCATTCCTATTCCAAACTGAATATGAATATTCTAGTGCACTTATATATGTCCTAATGTCCTTGAAAACGCTCTCACACACAAATATGGGCGAGGTAACCTAGTGATAGCGCATCTGCTTTCAGTACTGCGGGTTCTTGGATCGAATGCATACAAACGGTCATTAAATACCTTCGTGTAGGCCGGATATGGGCACGTTAAATCCGTAGACCGTAAAGTCCTTCTATGAGATCAGACAGGATGGGAGAAGGTACGATCCCCCAAGATGTCACCCCTGGGGGTGCTCGGTCAAAAATTTGGTGGCACCAGTCTAAGTCGACCTCCGACCTTTGTGGTGCCATTATAAACCGGAGACGCACCCCTTAGCCTAAAAGCCTATATGGACCTGGTCTGGACTATTTCCGTCCAAGGGGCATAAGCAAAGCAACAACAACACACAAATATAAATAAGCGTAATAGCAAACAACAGACAAAGATCAAATGATATTTTCTGACTATCTAAATATATTTCATTACATTACACTAAAAAAGAAAATAAGGAAAATTCTGAGCACAATAAAGACCTGAATTATAAGTCTGTCTCTTCTAATGAATCTTAATTAATTTTTTTTTACTTTTCTTTTCATTCTTTTTTAAGTATAAATACCCGTACAAAATTCAAAACGGTTAATGGTAATTTATTGATTTTATTAACTTAATCTTTAGGTACTATTATATATATATATATATATATATATATATATATATATATATATATATATATATATATATATATATATATATATATATATATATATCTTGACTTACAGTGGCTTTTACAAGATAATTCATTCCAATTAATTCTTAAGCATTTTATTGAAGAATGAAACCTTTTAAAAGTAAATAAAAATTGCTAAAGAAGAAATTCACATATATCCGCTGAAAAAATTTTGTCTTTCTCGGCATGAATAGAGAATAACAGCCAAGATGGGTTTCTTAGGTTTTTATCCCTTTCTGCTCTCCGTACTATTCTCCCAGTAAGCCGAAATTAGAATCTCCGAATTCAATATGTATGTAGGATGATATGCAAAAGTAAGCATTATATTACTCAGCTTAAGGTATGTGCCTACCCCAAAATCGCTGTTTTTGCGAAAAATTTCGATTTTTTTTTTATTATTTTAAATTAAAATTCAAACATTTAGGATTCCAAAAATGCTTTACTTTTGGTTCAGCGATAATTAGAAGCAAAGTTATAGCCCATATTACAGACCGGAAATGAACTTTCTGAAACAGGAAGCGACGATTTAAAGGGCCATGGAATTGTAAACAATGCATTTATACAGCTATTTCTTTACTTTTAAACAATTTTAATGCTCATTTTTCATTTTTAATGTAGAATTAAGTTTTCTCTATTTACTTTTTATAATTTAATTTGTGTTTGGCAACAGTTTCTTTACTTAATTTTGAATTACAGATTGGCAGCATTTAGATCATAATAATTTTATTTACGTTCAACGTGCGATCTCGTTCTTCGGAATTAATAGCCATTTTCTTAGTTTTTTAAACTTGATTGTTATATTTTATCATAAATTGAAGTTTCTTTTGGTTATAAATCCTTTTATAATGGTTAAAGCAAGGTCTACGAAAAGTAAAAAGCGTCGATTCAGTGGGAACCAATACACTGTTTCTAAAGTAACAGCCATGAACAAACCAACTGCTAGTTCATCAAAATTGAACAATTCTGAAAGTGCTGATGGGGATTTTCAAATCAAAAGTATTCAACAGAGTAATAGAATAATTAATATAGAAACTTTGATTAATATATTTTCAATTCTCTGTTGCCCAAATTGTTTTGCTTCAGGATTGAAATTGACTGAGCATTCTAAATTAGGCCTCTGTTCAAACTTTGCTTTAGTTTGTGACTGTGGATTTATAAATGAATTTACATCGACCCCTAAACCTATGCAAACAAGCAACTTAAATACTTTATTGGTGCTTGGATTAAGATTGATTGGCAGAGCATTCAATGCTGGTAAGAAGTTATTGAGTACATTAAATTTACCATATGTTTCCAAAGCAACTTTTAGGAAACATGAACTCAAACTGTTACAAGCAGTGCAATTTGTATCAGAAGAAAATATGAAATTGTCATCAGCAGAAGTAAGCAATTTTAAAAAAAGTAGAACTTGCGGCATATCTGTAGATGGTACATGGCAGAGACGGGGGCACATGTCCCTAAATGGTTGCGTCTCTGCCATTTCTATTGATTCTGGTAAAGTTTTGGACATTGAAGTAATATCCCAACACTGCAAAATTTGTAAAGCGAAGCGTTCAGAAAATCATCTATGCTCTAACTATAAAGGGTCATCTGGAAATATGGAAGCAGTAGGAGCATATCGAATTTTTGAAAGATCGGTTGTAAAACGAGAACTCACGTATAATGAATATTACGGAGATGGAGATTCCAAGGCTTTTATGAAAGTAAAAGATATTTACGGTGAAAACTCAGTTACTAAACTAGAATGTATAGGACACATTCAAAAGCGAGTAGGCTCTAAATTAAGAAAATTAAAGAAGACCATTAAAGGACTTGGTGGAAAGGGTAAACTCACTGATAACTTTATAGACAAGCTACAGAACTATTATGGCATTGCAATTCGCAGCAATGTCGGAAATCTGCAAAATATGCAATCAGCAGTATTAGCTGCTTTTTTTCATTGTTGCTCAAGCAATGAAAAGCCGATGCATGGACAGTGTCCTGAAGGGCCCGAAAGTTGGTGCAAATATAAGCAAGCATTGCATCATGGAAAACAGTTTTCAGAAAAATCCCCAGGACTTCCAGATGCAATTATCAAAGTCATAAAACCAACTTATCTAGAACTTTGTGATCAGAAGTTACTAAAAAAGTGTTTGCATGGCATGACTCAAAACAATAATGAGTCGTTTAACAATGTTTTGTGGAATATTTTACCCAAAGAAAATTTTGTTCAGCTGCAAACATTGTTATTAGGCTCTTCTATTGCAGTGGTACTGTTTAATTCAGGTTTTATGGGTCTTGTACCTGTATTCAATTATTTGAAATTAAAACCTGAACCAGAAATGTTGGAAAAATACATGGAAATTGACAATGAGCGAATAAAAAAATCGAGGCGACAAATTCTGCCAACAACAAAAACATGCAGAAAAATTCTAAAAGCTAAAAGAAAATCAAAATTGATTAAAAATGAAGCCACGGAAGGCTTGACCTACAAATATGGTGAATTTTGAAGTTATAAAGTTTATCTATAATTTTTTGTGCTACAATAAAATATTTATTTGCATTTTCTTGAAAACTGCATTTTTCATTTTATACGTTTACGATAAATCTCATTTCTTAAAAGATTTTAAAGATATTGATATAAAATTTTGTCACAAGGTTCTGCTCATCTGTGGGTATGTTATGAAGCAAAATATAGCTTGTAAGTATGTATTTATTAATTTAAGAGCTATTTTTATTGAAAAATATATGAAATTTTTTTAAAAAATCTTGTTGTGTATACATAATTTGGTATATGTTAGTAAGTTTAAGAGGTATTGCAAATATTTTGCTTCATAACACAGGTAAGTGATTTACTAATATATTGTTGGAAAAAAAAGTGAAATATATTGGTTAGATTTTGTTTTTGAAGATTTGGCGTAAACGCCAATTTTTACTAAAATTTGTCTAAATATTGCCTAATTTTGAAAAGTTAATGAAAATTCCACTAAATTTTCTTTTAAATTCATAGTTTATGGGTCTCATACCTGTTTTAAATTATTTAAAAATAAAAACAACTAGAAATGATGAAAAAGTACAAGGAAATCAACATCAAGCGAATAAAGAAATCGAGGCGACAAATTCTGATAACTATAAAAACATCCAGAAAAACACTAAAAGCTAACATAAAATCAAAATTAATTAAAATTGAAGCCACGGAAGGCTTGACCTACAAATATGGTGAATTTTGAGGTTGTAAAATTTATACATAATTTTTTGTGCTACATTGAAATCTTTATTTGCGTTTTCTGGAAAACTGCATTTTTCATTTTTTACGTTTACGATAAATCTCATTTCTTAAAAGATTTTTGAGATATTGAAATAAAATTTTTTCACAAGGTTCTACTCATCTAGGGGTATGTTATGAACCAAAATATAGCTGTTAAGTATGTATTTATTAATTTAAGAGCTGTTTTTATTGAAAAATATATGAAAATTTTTAAAAAAATCTTGTTGTGTATACAAAATTTGGTATATGTTAGTAAGTTTAAGAGGTATTGAAAATATTTTGCCTCATAACACAGAGAAGTAATTTGCTAATATGTTGTTGAAAAAAAAAGTGAAATATATTGGTTAGATTTTGTTTTAGAAGATTTGGCGTAAACGCCAATTTTTACTAAAATTTGACTAAAAATTACCCAAATTTGAAAAGTTACTGAAATATTCATTAAATTTTTTTTAAATTCATGGTTTTATTCCCTGTTCTAACTAAAAACACTTGTGTTTCATAAAAATTTCCTATTTTTCAAAAAAAGTGCCCAAAAGGTAGGCACATACCTTAATCTAACGCTAAAAGGAGAGCGGAGAGCAAAACGGGAGACCAATGTAATATGAGCGCTGGTCTAATCAGAGAGGATTTTCTGAGCTCTGGGAGGTTTGAAAACAAAAGGAGTAATATATTGGTGGAGGAAAATAATTTGTTATAGGCATTATTGAATGGAACGCGAATCGCTATTGCCTTTGATGTGAAGTTTTTGGTACCAATAATTCATTACTATTGGTAATAGATAATGAAAACTTCAGTTAAGATAAAAATAAAAACAATATCGGAAATTGAAAAATACAAAATGCACATGGGCCCTAACTTTTCTATACATTTATTTAAAATTAACTTTAAAAAAGCTTCATATGCTTAAAAAAGAGCATAAAAAGCTTTATATGATTTATATTTTAAAGCTTTATATTTTTGAAAACAAAAGAAGTATTATATTAGTGGAGGAAAATAATTTGTTATAGGTATTACTGAATGGAACGCGAATCGCTTTTGCTTTTGAAGAGGAGTTTTTGGTATAAATAGTTCATTACTGTTGATAATGAATACTTCGATTAAGATAAAAATTAAAACAATACGGGAAATCAAAAAATACAAAATCCACATTGTTCATAACTTTTCTATACATTTCAATTTAACTTTTAAGAAGCTTTATACTGGACACGGTTAAATATGAGAAAAAATAATATATTTGTTATAAATGTAATTCTAACGTTAAAGGTTATTATTTCCGTTGCTGATTTCCCTATCCTTAGTATTCTGTCAATAACGGATTTTAAATCTTTACTTAAAACATACCAGCCACATGAAGTAAGAAGATGGTTTTCGAAAAATATCCTTCCAAGTAAGGAAGTCCATTGGAAGAGCCAGGTGATGGCCGAATGGCTAGGGCGCTGGCATTCGGTTCAGATCCTGTGGGTTCCAGTCCCACTGTTGGCATGGATGTTTGTAACCGTTCGAAATCGGCTTTAAACTGTAGGTCCCGGTCTAATTAGCCCTCGTGTAGCAAAAAGTTGACCGTAGCGTTCCAAACCAAACCATTGGAAGGATATTTACAATAACTGTTTTTACAATTTCTATCAGTCTTCTTGGAGGATATTACCTTTAGGATATTTCCTTTATTTCTGTTTCTGTCTGTGTTTTTCCTCTTAGGGTCTCATGTCTCCTCTTGGGGAATTTTCAAATGGATCATTCAA
This sequence comes from Dolomedes plantarius, assembly GCA_907164885.2. Taxonomy (NCBI): domain Eukaryota; kingdom Metazoa; phylum Arthropoda; class Arachnida; order Araneae; family Dolomedidae; genus Dolomedes; species Dolomedes plantarius. Next base: position 66,307,733 of record OU015496.1, on the reverse strand, counting down.
AATCCCGCTTGATTGAAGGGCGAGACCTTAGATCCTTTGGGATTAAGCGAATGTAAATGCAAAAGAAAATCCATCAGTCGTTGAGCATTACCAATAAAAAGTAGAAAAAGAAAAGCAGAACGAAATGTTTTGACTGAGAAGAGACTGGTAATCAAGGCCTGTAGCCAGCATACTATAGCTTTAAAGTTCTAACAGGAAGGGAAAATGTGAGGTTCGACACCACTATATTGCTATAGTTGAATTCAGTTTTTGTGTTCGCAGTTGTAGCTGTTAGTTAAACGGCTAAAGCGGTTATATTAATGGACTGTTGGGTTTCATATGAAGATGAGGGTTTGGACTTTTAGCCTTATAGACAAGCGACCCCAAGAAGGATTAGGAAAACAGTACAGTATGAGGAGACTCCAGATTACACAAAAACCTGAAAACCTCTGATTCTCTCTCAAGGAAGAACCCTTATTCTATCAAGATGGTTTCGAGATATCAATCAAACCTTTATAATCATGATGTAGAATATCTCTCTGGTCAGACACTTCAGAAAGATCGACATATCTCTCTAGTGATGCTATATGCTGAAAATACTTTATACTTGTGGTACAGAAATTTCTGAAAGAATCTGAATGTGAACTTCAGTATGGAGGTATTCCATGATTCGGCATCTCTGAAAAAAGTTCTTGATTCAGTAATGAAAAACAACGGCTCCTTATTAAGGATTTTCTGATCTTCCCTTCTTCTTACGGTCATTCATAGATTCAAAGTTGAAAATATTAATATACACTCATGGACAAAAAAATTAGCGCTCCAAGAAATAATTGCGGGATCGTAACGAAACTTGCAATGAAGGTACATGTCGGGGAGATATGCAAATGATTAGAAATGCAGCGTGATTGCGCATTACGTATAGCCGGTAGAGGGCGTTGAACATCGTACTCTGTGGAGTATAAAACAGGTAACCAAAGCTTGTTTGAGTGTGCTGAATCATTTACAAAGGAAGAACTGAGATAGACATGCCATTACGCCGTGTTCGAAGACAATATAAGCAGTTGTCGCAGTTTGAGAGGGGGAGAATCGTCGGGATGATGGAAGCTGGGTGGTCAGCTAGGCGAGTAGCTCGTCAATTAGGCCGCTCTGATTGTGTTGTGAGGAGGTGTTGGGACCAGTGGACCCGAGAGATGTCATGTACACGAAGACCAGGCTCAGGACGCCCTCGACAGACCAGTCGTCGAGAAGACCGCCACATCGTAAGAAATGCACGCGTACAGCCAACTGCTTCATCGGCCGCCATACAGGCACAGGTAGCACCTTCACTAGGGGCCTCTGTGTCTTCTCGAACCATACGAAGGCGCCTGGCTGAAGGACAGTTGGTATCGCGGCGCCCAATACGTGTGCTGCCCTTGACGCCCACCAATCGACGACTCCGTTTGGAGTTTTGCCGCGCACGAGGAAACTGGACTGCAGCGGAATGGAACCAGGTCGTCTTTAGCGACGAATCCAGATTCAATCTCGGCAGTGATGACAATCGTGTTCGTGTGTGGAGAGCCCGTGGTGAACGCTTCAATCCTGCCTTTGCTGTACAGCGACACATCGCTCCCACAGCTGGTGTGATGGTATGGGGTGCTATTGCCTACAATACACGGTCACCCCTAGTATTGTTCCGTGGCACCATGACAGCCCAGCGGTATGTTCATGAAATCCTGCAACCACATGTGTTGCCACTCATGCAACGGCTCCCAGGAGCCATTTTTCAACAAGACAATGCTCGGCCTCATACGGCAAGGGTGCCACAAGACTGTCTCCGCACTGTTACTACCCTTCCTTGGCCTGCCCGATCCCCAGATTTGTCTCCAATCGAGCATATCTGGGATCATTTGGGACGACGAGTTGGGCATCCCACGAGTTTGAATGAACTAGAGGCAAGGTTACAGCAAATATGGAACGAAATGTCTCAAGACATCATACAGAACTTGCATGACTCAATGCCCGATCGTATCACATCGTGCATTCGTGCTAGAGGGGGTCCAACGGAGTATTAACTCCTCCGTTCTTTTGCCTTTTTCTCTGAAATAAATTATCCTTTTTCTTTGATTTTCTTATCATTTACTTATATCAAAGTAGTCATTACGTATGTAAAATTTCGTTTCATTTTGACGACTCCTTCTTGGTGCGCTAATTTTTTTGTCCACGAGTGTATATATGGTGTAATCTTTTTTATCCTATTTATTGTGATTTATGTTCCACTAGTATTTATATAAATCATTTTAATTGTTCAGAGGAACAGGATAAATTAAATCTAATGTATATGCTTTGTTGTACTTTTAATGCAAATGTGTGATTATTTAAAATTGATATCCTTATACTATTGAGTTTAGCAGAATACCTACTGGTTTTGTTCGGTTTCGATCTCGATAACTCGTTTGAAATATCCATTTTGTTGAAGTTTTAACAAGCCATGAATGTAGAACCTATGAAATTTGTATGAAAAGACCAGAATTTAGCTGCCTGTGTCCTTTTGAGTAATATGGTTTAAAGCAGAGAGCTTACTTTTCTAGAAATTTCCCCTGATTGTATTTGATTAAAAATTATATTTATTTATAATTTGATTTATATAAATTATATATATATATATATATATATATATATATATATATATATATATATATATATATAATTTAGCATGGTGTAGTTGAGCGAGTTGATTTACAAGATTATCTTCTCACGAAAGACAGAGTTTAAAAAAATTCAATTACAATCATTTTAATTTACGTATATCAATTCAAACAGACCCTTTGGATAGTGTTTGTTAACTTTTTAGTCGCTGAACTACGTTAATGATGTTCAACTAACATTATGAAGAAAAGGTAACTGGATAAGTGGGGTAAAGGTAGTTATTTTGAATGTTATTCTCTAGCAAAATTATGTTCCTTGCCTTGTTTTGTAACTCAAGTTCCCATTACCTAACCAAGGTAGGGTTTTTTTTCGGTTTGCAGAGTTAGCTAGTTTTTATCATCAGACGCCCAGGCAGCTTGAATTCCTAGACAGTTGTTAAAATTCTTGCAAAGACATCTGCTTTCTTTCTTCTTTTTCGGGTCTTGAACCTGGACTAAAATTTAGACAAGGCATGAAAGATATGGGATCTTTTTTCTGTTGCAATTTTGAACTGAGAAAGGATCTACAATGAATATAATAAGCACCGCTGAATGCGTAAAAAGCTCAAGAATTTTCACCGGAATACGTCACAGGAATGCTAAAAAAATCTAGAAACTGTGTTGCACATCCATTGAAAACTCGTGTTAATTTTGGATGATTTCCGATACGCGAAAGGATAAAATTTAAACGCAGTTAGGAGTAAATAGAGAAGATTCTGAAACTCCGGACTGAAGCCTTCAAAGAGAAACTTTAAACGCAAAAACCAAATATTTAAAAATATATATATATGATTTCAAGGGAATTCTCCACTCTATTTTTTAAAATTCTACTAAATCGAGCATTGATGACATTTCAAAAGAATATTTTGTAGTTGAAATAGTAATTTCCGTCAAGGGGGAACACTTTTCAATATTTGAAAGATCCGAATAAATCTTAGTCCAGAGTCCAGGGATATGAACATCAAATAAAAGAATGTGAAACTTGATGGCTTATAATCTATCTATCTATCTATATATATATATATATATATATATATATATATATATATATATATATATATATATATATATATATATATATATATACAGAGGCTGTTCGCACATTTTTTAGACGATTTTGGTAAGCGGTAATAAAAAACCGTTTGCTGCAGAAGAAATAATTGCAATTGTACTATGTTTTTAAAAGTCAAAATTATCCTCTGCGGCTTGAAAGTTTTGTTTTTATTCAAAATGGCGTTTTTAACAAAGCAGTGGTTCGAAGGCTACATTTATGCTCTTTCCGAAGAGAAATATGCATACACCGTTATCCAAAAATGATCTGAGAGTCATGGTTTTGTGATATCTAAAGCGTCGATAGGTAATATCGTCAACAAGAAAGGAATAAAACGTCAAATTGGAGCCTCAAGTGGGACAAAAATTCCAAACAAGTATCCAAGTAAAAAACGGACATCTTCGACTATTGCAAAGGAACGTTGTTTAATGTTAAAAGAAAATCCCCCTAGTCAAAGGACAGTTGCAAAATCATTAAAATGCTCGGTGTCCACTGTAAACAAAATGATAAACGTTGATTTAAATTTTAAAAAAGCGAAAAAACGCAATGTGCATTGTCTTCTTCCAAATCATATCGCTGAACGTAGGACACGCTGCAGAATTCTATATGAGAAACACTTATCCAAAGAAAATGGAAAACAATTGTCACAATAGATGAATCATGGGTGTATTTAAATGATTGCAACAAAAAAAGAGTCATTTATTATAATAAAAGGGGAGAAAAAAATTTAAGTACATGGTTCAAAGAATAGAAAGAAACTTTTTCTAAGGGATTCATGATTGTTAATGGTTTTTCTTATAATGGCAAGTTAAAAATAAAGAGAGTGGAAAAAAATGTCAAGATTAACTCCAAATACTATCAGGAACATATTTTATCGCCAATTTTTCTGAATTAAATACCATCGCTTTACCCACAGTGCCATCAATCTGTGAGACTCCATCAGGACAAAGCTAGCAGTCACACATCAAAATCCACTGTAAATTTCCTAAAAGAAATGGAACAAAAAACTGGTATCAAGGCCATACCCTTCACTGATATCCCTACTAAATCTCCCGATGTATCACCTATGGATTTTTGTGCTTTCGGACTTTTAAAATCTGCATTATCCAAACGTCGTCCCAAAACCTTTACAGGTCTCTGGAAAGCTGTTCAGGGGGAATGGGATAGAATACCTCTTCTGACACTTCAAAAGGCATTATTATCCTGGAAATTGCGGTGTCGAAAGGTAGTTCAGAATAAGGGATGTCAAATAGAACATTTAAAACACAAGAATTTTATGTAATTTAGTTTTGTGAATACAATATACATCGTCTAAAAAATGTGTGAACAGCCTCTGTATATATATATTGTTAGGAAAGAGTGTCATATTTTTCTCGACGCCGGAAAGCTTGTTGACTACGCCGTGATCTGTCGTTTGCATATATCGTTTGCATATACTAAAATAATATATATATTTATACTTTGTCTCTGTTCAGCGTCATCGACTCATAATATCGCCGGTGTGGTGACGTAGTACAGACCGCGATCGTAATTTGATATGACGTCATTACGGCAGCGGTATAAATCGTTTGTTTAAAGATGATGTTGGACAGTTGGCAACATGTGTATGCAAATCTTAGATCCGGGTAGTTGACGAATTTTTGTTCGAATGTAAGTTACTTGCCGACGGCTTCGCACGCTGGTTGCGTTTGTTCTTTTTCATTTTTACTTCGTTGTAATAATATGTTTTTTCAAGTTTTTGTTTTTATGGAGTTTAGTGATTAAATAAACTTTGGTTTTTTTTTAAACTTATGCCTGCTACTTCAATTTCACGTATAATTTAATGCACTTTATCTACCGGCATCCACTGAACTTCAAGGGTTATGGGCCCAGGAACGCTGTTTAAGCCAGTAGAAGTGCAACGTGAAAGAAGTTAAAAGTATAAAGTTATCAAAGACGGCGGGCCCCTGATATCAGACGACTACATCGATGAGAGTTGCCGGTCTCTACGGAGCTATGAAAATTAATATCGGCGACTCCATTTAATATGCTGGTCGTGAAGAAATATTTTGGGTGAATTTTTGTTTAAAGAACTTTTTGCAGCAGTTGTTCATCAAGTATTAAGGAACATTATTGGTTTCTCCTACTATAAATGAATATGGAAGTAGTCATCAAGCCTCTCGGACCTGAAAATTATGATTCCTGGGCACAAGATGTAAAAGTGCTTTTAATCGAGCGTGATGCCTGGGATATTACTCAAGGTACCGAAAAAGCTCCTCCTGAAGGTGCGAGTGCTAAGGAGGTAAGAAACTTTTTCTCCCGACGTAATAAGGGATTTAGTGTTATATATTTACATGTAACTGAAGAGTATCGTTCCTTACTACATGATATTGATGACCCTAAAATTGCATGGGATACGCTTAAAGCCCATTTTCTGCCAGATTCTAGAGCGAGAATTATCGGTCTTATGGACCAGTTTTTCCAATGTCGTTTAGAACCTGGAGAAGAGATAGGTTTGTTCGGAGCTCGGCTCCAAAGCCTTGTAAACAAATTAGCTGAGGCGGGGAAAAAGCCAGATGATTGGCATCATGCTTTTCAACTTATTAGATGTTTACCCACAGAATTTGCAGCAATAGTGCAAGCAATTTACAGGTGGAATGACGTGAAATTTACCCCAGCTAATGTTATAAGCGAATTAATAGCGGAAGAAGCTAGGCTAAAGCAAAACAGACGGGATGTAGGAGAAACAGAAATTAACTACTCAAGAGCAAGGAAAAACCCCTCACACAGCCAGAAATATAAAGGCGGCAAATATCAGAATACGATAACAGAAGGGGAAAAACGGAAGTGCTTTCGTTGTGGAAAGGTGGGTCACTTAATAGCCTCTTGCAGAGTTAAATTTCCGAAACAAGATGTTTCTAGTGCAAATCAGAACTCTAACAATAATAGTCAGAAGATAGGCGGGGGAACCAAAGGTAGAAAACCAAAGAATAACCTGACAGAACTGGTGAACAATATTGGAGATGTAAAATATAATAAACAAACGTGGCTTTTTGACACAGGTGCAAGTTCCCATTTTTCATGTAACAAATCCCTATTTTCCACCTTTAAAAAGGTTACCAACACAAGGATGTCAGTAGCCATAGACGGTCTAACTTTTCCAGTTGAGGGAAAAGGTGACGTAGTATTGTTTATAAATAACCGAAAAATAATCCTTTCCGATGTCCTGTACTCTCCCAAACTACGAAGAAATCTGATATCGGGTAAACAACTTGACAGTCAAGGGAAAACATTTATAGGAGGGAATGGAAAAATTGTCGTAAATGACGAACATGGAAGATTCGAATTTGAAGCGAAGCTAACTAATGGATTATATTTTCTTCACCCCAAGTATCCTAAATTTAAAGAGAATGAAGCATACGCAATAGGTGGAGATCTAAAAGAGTGGCATAGAAAATTTGCCCATATAAACACGAAACAAATTGTGAATACCAGTAAGCACAATAGCGTTAGAGATCTACCAGGATTAAAACATAAAGAACTGTCGTGTGAAATTTGTAAAATTGCTAAGTCGCGACAAATATCACACAAATCGATATCAGGAATAAGATCCACTAAACCCCTCCAGTTGCTTCATACAGATGTATGCGGGCCTCTGCCCACAAAATCAAGAGAAGGCCATCGGTATTTCTTAACAATAATAGATGACTTCAGTCGTAAAGTCACTGTTTTTCCATTAAAAGAAAAATCTGAAGTGTTTGAAACGTTTAAGCGTTATCAAGTAAGAGCTGAACGATTTCTAAATTCGAAAGTTGTCACAGTTAGGTCTGACAACGGCCTCGAGTATTGCAGTTCTCAATTCGAAAAATATCTCGACGAGCTTGGCATCAATCACGAGCACACCAACACGTACACGCCTCAACAGAATGGGGTGAGTGAGCGGTATAATTACACTGCTATGGACGCTGTAAAAACTCTCCTAAAAGACGCAAATTTAAGTGAAGGATTTTGGGCTGAAGCGCTATTACACTTTACGTACACACGTAACAGAGTTTGTCATGACGGCCAGACCAAAACCCCCTTCGAGCTTTATGGCGGGAGAAAACTATCTGTGAAACATTTGAAAGCGTTCGGAACTATTGCCTACGTTAGTGTTCCTAAACAACGAAGATCAAAATTACAGATGAGGGCCAAGAAGGGTATTCTCGTGGGATACGCAATGAAGACTATGGGTTATCGAATCTGGATTCCCGAAGACAGACAACTAGTAGAAACACTTAATGTCAAGTTTGAAAAGGAAAGCGCTAGTGGTAGCGTACTGGAACCAGGTAAAGAAAGCACTTGCAAGAAGGAGTGTAGAAAATCTGAACCGAAGAAAATCTACTTTAAGATTGATAATGAAAGCGATTCCGATTCAGAGTATGAAAGTTCGACGGAAGACCTGAAACATTCAGAATCTGAGTCAGAATCAGAATCAGAAGATCGAAATTCAAGTTCAAAAGAATCCACTAAGAAAAATGAAATAATATGGGTTCGAACAGCCGTACCAAGGAAAGACGGATCTCGAAATGATATATATTATAAAATAAAGGGTACGAAATCAAGGCTGAGGTCATACAATGATGTGGAAAATTACTGCAAGTCGCATAATATTAAGTATAACGAATCAGACTTTTCATTTAGTACAAACGATACATTCAGCGGGGAAGTAAAGTCTAGAGATGAAACCAGTAATGTCGTAGCAAGTACGAGTAGTGCCTGACTAGACGTAGAAATCCCAAGTTGTTACAATTCAGCCCTGAGAAAGCCTGAAGCGGAAGACTGGTTCAAGGCAATGGAAGAAGAAATTTTAATGATGAAGAAGCGTAAAGTATGGGAATTAGTACCAAAACCTGATAAGGCGAAAATTCTCGGTAGTCGTTGGGTTTACACGACGAAACGAGACAGCAAGAATAAAATTGTTTCCTTTAAAGCTCGTTTGGTAGCCCAAGGTTTTCGACAGCGTAAAGGCGAAAGTTACGACGAGGTTTTCAGCCCAGTGGTCAACTTTACAATCATCAGACTCTTCTTTGCCATATTTGTAAGCAACTTAAATTGGAAGCATTGTCAACTAGACGTAAAAAACGCATATTTGTATGCCCCCCTTTCAGAAACCATTTATTTGAAGCAACCTCCAGGATTTTTAAATCAAGATAAACCGGATTACGTTTGTCTCTTAAAAAAAGGCTCTTTACGGACTTCACCAGAGCGCCCGTGAGTGGTTTTACGAGATACAAGACGTTTTAGAATCAATTGGTTTTATAAAGATTTCCTGGGCAAACTGCGTTTACATCTATGAAAATAACGTTATTTTACTACTTTATGTAGACGATATTGTGTTGATTGGGAAGAATGAAAAATTCATAAAGCTGATTATCGGGAAATTAGAGAAGAAACTTGAACTGAAAATCCTCGGTGAAACAAAACTGTTACTTGGAGTTCAATTTGAAGAAAAAGACAAAAAGTTAACTATCAATCAAACTACTTACATTGAGAAAGTATGGAAAAGGTTTGACAAATTTAAACCACCTATAAATTCACTTCCTATTTCAAAAGGGGTATTTTTGTCAAAATCCCAATGCCCTCAAACAGAAGACGAAAGAGTTGAAATGGGAAAATTTCCATATAGAAGTTTAATCGGATGTCTATCTTTCATAGCTGGAAGAACACGTCCTGATATTAGTTTCTCAGTAAATTTGTTATCCCAGTATCAAAGTAATCCGGGAAAAACTCACTGGAATGCATTACTAAAACTTCTGGGTTATGTTTTCTCTACTGGGCAACTAAAATTAAACCTTCACAATATCAATAGTTTAAAGTTGCATGTGTACTCGGATGCTGATTTCGCCTCAAACCGAGATGACAGAGTATCAGTTGGAGGTTGTATAGCCTTGATAGATGAAATTCCAATCCAATGGCGAACCTTTAAACAGAAAAGTGTTTCGTTATCGTCAATGGAAAGTGAATTTATATCCTTGACAGAAGCAAGCAAGGAATTGATGTGGCTGTCCCGAGTTTTAGAAGAATGTCAAAAGAAAGAAGTAATTCCTGATGCTATACAAGAAAATATTTTGTGGTGTGATAATATGGCTGCGATAGATTTCTCAAAATCGCCTATCGAAAATAATCGCACAAAACACATAGATATCAAGCTTCATTTTATTAGAAATTTACTTTTCGAAAAATGCTTTCAACTTAAGTATGTGAACACTAAAAGGAATTTGGCCGACATTTTTACGAAACCTTTAACGAAAGAAGGGTTAAAGAACTTTTGTGACAAAGTTTTTGTTTAATTTAAATTTTTGTTATAAGTATAAAAGTCCAGATTTCACTTGTTGATCTATGACATTTTTCTCCACAATTATGCTGTGTGCAGAGTGGTTTTTGTATCTTGAATATACATTTTCTATTCAAGTTTAAAAGTCCCAAGTTCTCCTGTGTGGGTTCGTGGCAAAATTATTTTTGTGACTAAAATATTTGTCTGTGTTTTAATTTAGTGTTAAGAAGGTGAAAGATTCAGAAATTCAGCTGATAAACTTGAAGTGTTCAGAGTCAGTGTCTCTAGGAAGAACCAAATTCATTTCTTTACTTATTAAATTAAATGTTTACACTGTGTTGTAAATATATTATGAAACGGAATTGTGAAGAATATTGAATAGTAATTTTTGATTGTGTATTTTTAAAAAAAGTTTTTCTTTATATCACTTGAATATTTTAAGAATTGTATTTGCACAGTGTAAATGATTCAAGTTAATGCTTAAAATGTGTTTTTATTTAAACTGAATTAGCAAATATATTTCTAAGTTGAAAATATAATGTGTTTATATTTTTTTTGGAATGCTTTACGACGTCGAGAGGCGGGCCATTGTTAGGAAAGAGTGTCATATTTTTCTCGACGCCGGAAAGCTTGTTGACTACGCCGTGATCTGTCGTTTGCATATATCGTTTGCATATACTAAAATAATATATATATTTATACTTTGTCTCTGTTCAGCGTCATCGACTCATAATATCGCCGGTGTGGTGACGTAGTACAGACCGCGATCGTAATTTGATATGACGTCATTACGGCAGCGGTATAAATCGTTTGTTTAAAGATGATGTTGGACAGTTGGCAACATGTGTATGCAAATCTTAGATCCGGGTAGTTGACGAATTTTTGTTCGAATGTAAGTTACTTGCCGACGGCTTCGCACGCTGGTTGCGTTTGTTCTTTTTCATTTTTACTTCGTTGTAATAATATGTTTTTTCAAGTTTTTGTTTTTATGGAGTTTAGTGATTAAATAAACTTTGGTTTTTTTTTTAAACTTATGCCTGCTACTTCAATTTCACGTATAATTTAATGCACTATATCTACCGGCATCCACTGAACTTCATATATATATATATATATATATATATATATATATATATATATATATATATATGTATGGATGGATGGATGGATGTATATTGCATAAAAGTATTTGTGCCCTGACTTCTAATGTTACAGAATAGTTATAATACTTTCCAGCGTTCTATTTTTAGTCCCATTTTATGGTTGATTTTCATCTTTCATATTTCATCTATCAAGATAAGGACTGCCGTCGGTTTAAAATTTTCAGACAGGTACGCATTTAAAATATTCACTACCATACATTTTTCTTGAAAAAAATGTCAAAACTGTAATATATGCTGGCGTCATATTTTATTTATATATTTTTATTTTACCGCCAATATGCCATATCAGAGAAAAAGCTTTGCGCGACATTGAAATTTCAGATGTATTTTACATGTATTGCTATAAAAGCTCTTCTTAAAAGTGAAAGTTTCTCGGAAAAGGAAATTTATGAGATCGACATTGAGATTCATGATAGAATTTATACCGATGCTGTTAGCATGAATATGTAATTCGCACATGTGATATATATATATATATATATATATATATATATATATATATATATATATATATATATATATTATATATACGGTGAAATTTCTTTAGCTGGCCTCCCCTCTAAATGGCGATAATTTTTTCAGAACTTAACAAGACTCCATAGTCAATATTATGGAAGAAACTCCTTTTCAACGGCTTTCCACTTTTTGTCGGAACCATTACTGGCCACCACAGAGAAGTTTTACTGTGTATAAATATATATATATATATATATATATATATATATATATATATATATATATATATATATATATATATATATATATATATATATATATATATATATATATTTCAAACGCGGAGGCACTTGTCGTTAGACATTCCCCTGAATGCAAATTACAGGGATGACAACGCCTCGCAGACACCAGACCACTTAGAGGTCAACATCGAATGCGGACAGACGCCCTAACTCACACCGTGACACTGCTGGCCATTCAATTAAGGGGACACCATACACTAACCCCTACAAGCCGGTTCCGTAATTTAGAACCAAGTCAGGTGACGCGAACGGTACACTTGACCCCGCAACTCCAGAGGTAAATTTTAGAACTTGGAGGACATTGCAGCCACGACAGATTTTTCATGCACCAACCGCCACTAGTGCAAACGGCAGTGGGTTTGTCTGCGACAGGCAACGAACGAGAGACGTTCAGATCACTGGCCCTCTGCCCTTGTCAATTGGGCCACTGCGCCCATAGTTTTACTTTATATATATACAGGGTGATTTTTTTTAAACTGACACTACTCAGATACTACCATCTGAAGCGCGATCTATCTGTTGGAATTCCACCAAAATGGATAGAGGGACTATGGACGACATGGGAAAGAGTTTCCGTGGGGAAAAAAAAAATAATAATTCCAATTGTCGCCAATAGGGAACAATATGGTTCTGTTGTTGTCGGCGCATCCGAGAATTTGAATAAAAAGCAAGTAAAACATCAAAATACAAATTCACGACTATGTCGTCGACAGCAGAGCCAGTAATTCGGGCTATAAAGATAAGGGATGAATACCGAAAAGTTATAAGCAGACAAATGAATAACAAAGAAATTTCACTGCAACACTGTTTTGTGCAGCAAATTCACTTCTCCCTCCTTCAATGTAACCACAGTCCTGGTGGACGATACATTGCATCATGAACACTGCGTTCTCAATGGCCAAGCGTAAAATGTCACCATGAATGTTCATCAAAGTCCAGGATATGTTGTCCTTTAGGTCCGCCAAGTTCGATACTCCACCAAGTTACACCTTAGACTTTAAATAACCCCACAGAAAAATGTCACATGGGTTAGGTCCGGAGAGCGAAGTGGCCATGCAAGTGGAAGAAAGCGACTGATGACCCTTTCTTTCTATAAAGCGATGGCACAACAGATTCCGCAGCGATCTTTATAGCCCAAAATACGGGCGCTGCTGTCGACTACGTAGTCATGAATTTGCATTTTGATGTTTTACTTACCTTTCATGCAAATTCTTGGATGCCCCGGCAACAACAGCGCCATATCTTCCCCTATCGGCGACTTTTGGGACTAATTTTTTTTTTCACGGAAACTCTTTCCCATGTCGTCCTTAGTCCCTCTATCAATATTTGTGGAATTTCGGCTGATACATCACGCTACAGATGGCTCTGAGTAGTGTCAGTTTTAAAAAAATCCCCCTGTGTACGTATATATATATATATATATATATATATATATATATATATATACAGGTGGTTATCAAAATAATGGAAACACTAAGAAACATCATGAAAATCTTATTAATACGGCGCAAAATCACCTTTGTTATATAATACCACCTGATTCACCTTAGAATTGGATTCACCTTGGTCAGGAATAGTGGTTAAGAATATATTATACCATTCTTCAGGGAATAATCATGATAGTTCCTGTAGAGATGCTGTGGTGGATATCGATACCTTTATCTATCCGCTTATACAGATCACAGTGGTTGGATGATATATAGTCGGGGGGATTGTACAGGATAAGATAAGATACTTTACTTCTTTTTCATGCTTTTCAAACCAATACTTGATAGATTTAGCTGTATGTAATGGGGGATTATCATAGCGGAGAACGCCATCTACTACAAGAAACAATATTTGCACCAAAGGATGGAATAATGAGCTAAAATTTCGACATAGTCCTTCTCATTCAATCTCCTTTTTAGGGTTACAATACGGCTTGAAGAAAACTATAACATGACATCCCAAAGCCTGATATATCTACCTCCATGACTGACAGTTGAGATGGGACATCCAGAATCTTTCGCTTGCGTAGGTGTTCTCCAGACATACGCATGTCATGTTATGAGGAACAATGTGAACAATGATTTGCCGGACCAAACGCCATTTTTCGACATATAACTCGACCAGGATTTGCTCTCGTGGCACTATTGTGGACGATATTTTCTATTGGCATCTATTACAAGTGGCTTGGAAATAGCTTTTTTTCCCGTAAATGCTTTGTTTGTGAAGTTCCCTTCTACCTCTAATGGTTGATATAGGAACATGAAGTTGTAGATTGAGCTCTACGGTCATTTTCGTTGCAGTTGTTTTCTTTCTTCATGTCACAATCCGCTTCAATACCTAGTCCGTCTCTTTCACTCAGCTCTCCCTTCCGCCCACTATTCTGTTTGACAAAGAAAGTTTTTCCATTCACTCTTTATGCTATCATGACTTTCGATAGCATAGCTCGAAAAACACCCATTAGCCTGGGGGTTGCAGTAACACATACTCCAATTTAAACGCGCTCCAACAATTTGCCCTTTTCGCAAGGTCTGCAAAGTTTCACATTTTACTCTGTTCCCCCCAAAAGCACGATGCCCTTAGATTCATTACTGCTACCTAACAGTAGACTAGTACATACACTATCTATATATAAAACAGTTCCGTAACTGACTCACTCATTGACTGCCTGACTGACATACAAGGCACAGACCAAACCGCTGGACCTAAAGCGCTGAAATTTTGCATGGCGATTCTTCTTATAGTGTAGGGGTGCACTAAGAAAGATTTTTTTAAAATTCTTCTTAGATTTTTTTAATTAAATTTTTAAGCTGTTTTTGTAACTTTTTTTAAGTTTGCATTTAAAATAATATTTGAAGGGTTATAAAATTTATATCACGAGAAAGATCATAAATATTCCTTTAAAATGAAATCTTTTTCGAATCTTTACCTTCATTTCCTGATTTTTGGTGAATTTTTAAAGATTAATTTTTAGAATTTAATTTATTAAATGCTGATCACGTGACTTCTTTTTCTGGTACTTTAAATAAATTTATCGTCACGTGCATAAAAACTAAATAGACCCAAAAAAAGTTTTTCTTGCTAATGCGGCAGACGATTGGACATTATCCAAAAAAATATTAAAATACAGTAAAAGAAATGTTCTACAAACTGTGCTATATTAACTGTACTATATTCTTTAGTATTCTTTATTTTAGATTTAATTTGAATATTTTCTTCTACATTATTTTGTCTATAAAAATATCCCTTACGATTTTTTTATAAATATATATATATATATATATATATATATATATATATTACATCAATTATATACATTAATGGTCATATTTATTATATATATATATATATATATTGGCATTAATTGCATACATTGACCATTGTATTTGCACTGCTGACCACCCAAATTGCAACACCAAGAAAGACAAGAGATATCACAACAAAATTTATTTTGTAGATAACATGTTGACCAAGTATCAAATGATTAAATTTATAGACTTCTGTGAAGTGTGGTTCCTGCCAAAATCAGTAGCCAGAGTAGCCGCCATTGTTGGAGATCACCGCTGCCACACGCCTCGGCATTGATTCAAAGAGAATTTGGATGAGTTCTTGGGGTACAGCAGACCAAGCAGCTTCCACACGTTGCCAAAGTTGATCTGCTGTGGCAGCTGGGGATGGAATCTGGGTCAATCATACAGCAACCATGGACCACATGTTTTCTTTCGGCGAAAGATCCGGAGAGCGAGGCGGCCAGGGAAGCAATTCAATCTGGCGATTGACGAAGAACCGTTGGACAATGCGTGCCACGTGTGGTCGCGCATTATCCTGTTGAAATATGGCTGTGGACAAGCCCTGAAGGTAAGGAAGGACAACTGGCTCCAACACCTCGGAGATGTAGCGCTGGCTGTTTAAAGTACCGGCAATGCGTACTAGAGGTGTGCGAGAGTGATATCCAATACCGCCCCATACCATAATACCCGGTGCAGGACCAGTGTGGCGGTGCATAACGCAGCTGTTCAGCATCCTCTCTTCACGGTGTCTCCAGACTCGAATGCGACCATCGTGGTGTTGCAGACAGAAGCGTGACTCGTCAGTAAAGACAATTTCATTCCATTCTGCCGTCCACATCCTTCTGTCATCGCACCATTGGCGGCGGAGACGTCTGTGGTTCTGCGTCAAGGGTAGACAAAGCAATGGACGTCTTGCGGACAGACCACTCTGCTGTAAACGGTGTCGAATGGTACGCGCAGACACTGGATGATGCGTTACAGACTGCATGTGCTGTGCTATGGTTCGTGATGTGACTGAGTGATCCGTCACTGCCATGCGCACAATTTGCCTGTCATCACGTGAAGTGGTGCGCTGAGGTGGATGCGATCGAACCCGCCGGTCCGTCGTACCCTCCTGCATCCAACGATCACATATCCGTATTACAGTTGTTTGGTATCGTCCAACACGACTACCGATTTCCCTGAAAGATAATCCACAATCTCGGTAGGCCACTATCCTTCCTCTGTCGAACTCTGATACTTGATCAAAAGATGATCACTGTTTTCGACGAGGCATAATTGATCGTTTTTTTTTTTGAAAAAACCACATGAAAAACACAATTGCCGAACTTGAAATCGTCGAAATCTCCAAGCCTTAAATAGCGCTTTGAAGTGGCGCCACAGGTGCGCGTGATGTGCGTCTGCGCTGAAATTCTAATCATTTGCATATCTCACCTCCGCTAATGCATGTTGTAAATTTCATGTTATTTGCATGTTTCCTTCAGGGTGTTGCATTTACAGTGGCCAGCAGTGTACTTTGAATGTACTCCGTAGCGAAGTGCGGGTTTTCAGCTACTATTTAAAAAATACTGGTGGCCAGACTTGTTTTTTAAGGAATACGAAGCCCATTCATAAACACCACTAATATTGATAGGTGTTTCCATTATTTTGATAACCAACTGTATGTATATATTTATATATATACATATATATATATATATATATATATATATATATATATATATATGTGTGTGTGTGTGTGTGTGTGTGAGTGTGTGTGTGTGTGTGTGTTGATTATGAAAATTATCAAAATCTAACTGATAAATTAATTAAGTTATCAATAATAAGAAAATATTATGGAGCGCTATTAAAATATTTGTTGTACTTCAAAATTCGAAGTTTTAGAAAAAAAAAGAAAATATTCTTATAGAAACTTAAAATTTAAAATATGGGGAATTTTCATAATTATGTAATCATGTTCAAATTTTATTCCCTATTCAAACGATTTTTTATTGTCAATGGTTTGAAGCATTATGCTGTAAAATCTTTTGGTGGTTGTTTAAATCATCGGTCGCTTCCTCTAAACCAGGGGTGTCAAACTCGCGGCCCGCGACGAACATTTTTGTGGCCCGGCCAATATATTGGCCCACAATAATATATAATAAAATAACCGACGCAGAATTATAATAATATAGGAAGAATTCTCTAAATGTTTTTTAAATGATACTCTTTTTTGCTATTATTAAACAAAATGCATATATTTATGTAGAATATACTGTAATTAGGTAGGTAAACCTACGTTTCTATTAATATTGATTTTTTTTTTCGCCCACCTATAGTTAAACCTAGTTTGTTTGGCCCAAGGTAGCCTTTGAGTTTGACACCCCTGCTCTAAACTTTAGAAAAAAAAAAGGGAATAAATAAACTGTTTGCTTGTTTATTGTTTACCAATGCGGGGCACTTGCCCACTAGAACATTCGTACATAATCGTATAGGTGAAACAGCACAACCCCCTGGTGCCACCTCAGTTTTGACCGTGTATCCACAGAGGGGACAACTGGGGGGGGCCTCGCATATATATATATATATATATATATATATATATATATATATATATATATATATATATATATATATATATATATATATATATATATAGTGGAATCTCGATTTATCGTTTTCGAAGGAACTGAACTAAACGATGGATGCGGGAAAACGATAGATGCGGGATCATACAAAAAAGTATTAACGTACCTTAAAGTTTGATATCCCTAAAATATATTTACTGACATACATAAAGGCATAGATAACCGTAATGTAACTGAAGATAAAATTAAAAAGTTGTACTGAAATCCAAGATAATAATAATTTTTAAAAAAAACACGTAGACACACAGGAATTTTGATTCAATAAAAATACTTAACATTCGTTTGTCTTTTGGCGGTTTTCTCTCCACAAGTAAACAATATTTTTTCTGTGTTGCAAATTGCATTCTTTTCGGTATCGGTTATTGTGTGAGAGTATAAAGAAGCGGCAGCCGTGAATCGTTTGCAACTAGGACCATTCCATTGCTCTGGATGGGGTCCGACATAACGCCACCAGGAAGTTCTGCTTCCGGGTGAAACACTCATCGGCCAGTGTTGAAAAGCAGCATTCAGAAACTTCTCACAGCCTAGACCAAACACCAGGGCGCCTCCATCCCAAGGCCAACAGAAAAGCCAGAGGGCAGCAGGAACCGCTCAGGTCCGCTGACTGTGAGCCATTGCTGATAAGAACAGAAATGTTGAATAGTCGAGAATTTGGAATGAGTTGCCGAAAATAAGGTACTCCAGGGGCTAAAGAATTAAGGATCACCAACGACGAACAAATAATGGGAGTGGTACAATAACGCGAAACCAGGCTAAACAGAAGAGAACAAAAATACGAAAACCGTGCATCTCAAATGTTCTGCTCATTGTTTAATTAGAGCATCATTCTAGCTCAATCTAGACATTTATATTTCAAGTTCAGTTATTATGAAAAAATGATCGATCCGATAGATTAATGTAAAGCTACTATATTCTGAACGAATATTGCGGGAAAACGATGGATCGAGGAATGATCCATGCAGTCTGTTTTTGCTTGTTTTCTATGGAATTTATTCGGGACTGTGTGAAATAAACGATACATACGGGAGATTGAGATTCCCCTGTATATATATATATATATATATATATATATATATATATATATATATATATATATATATATATATATATATATATAATCTTTCAGAAATTGAAAATATCTTTATATACGTAACAAAAATACAAAATATTCTTTTCGAAAAATCCTCCCATAAATTTGAGGGGCGTCTTATAGTGCGAAAAATGGGATATTTAATGGCGTCGTCGGGATTCGAACCATGCCCCCCCCCCCCCAGTTCCAAGCCCCAAAAGTAACTTAAAAAATCTAAAGTTCTTTAAAATTAAAATTTTCAATAAAATTAGTATGAATTAATTTTGTTTTACGGTGAACTGAATACATCCTCTCTCTTTAAAATGTAACTTCTTTTAAGTTTAGATCAAAAGTTTATATTTTAATTGTACCTTTGTAAATTAATACCTTTGTACCTTTGTAAAATTCTTTTTTAACTGTAAAGAAGGATATTTTTATACCTTATTTCGTTGAAATTGTTTACATTTTCTTTCAAATCAAAATATGTTGCTGCTGTTATCAACCTTTTTACCCATTTAATAACAATTCTCAAATATTTCCACGAAAAGTAATTGATATTATTTTGTAAGTTTTCAATATTGCGAGTTAGAAAAATTAATATTCGTAAGCGATCAAGTTTCGCTTACACTTTTCTTCTTTTTTTTCATGTTCATATTTCTGGACTAAAGATTTATTCGGATAATTCAAATATCGTACAGATCTCCCCCAGAGTGATATATGAAAATTATTTTCAGAGCGACAAAATATCCTGTTGAATATCATCAGTATGTTATTTGATATAATTAAAAGAAAATTACAATGAAGGCATTATAAAATAAACAAAATCACATTCAAAAACAGGTAAATTGCGATTTCTTTATTCGCATTAGAGTATTGATTTGAAAGAGGAAACTTCAAATCTGGATTAAAAACATTACGAAGAAAATGTCACATACTATTTTAACTATGAATTTCACATAAGTTAATGTCCCTTATCTTACATAACCTTGTTGCTGTTACTGTTGTTTCTAATGCCCCCAGAAAGGAAGTAGTCCAGATCAGGTCCATATAGGTTAGCGGGCTGAGGGGTGCAACTCCAGTTTATAATGGCACCACAAGGTTTGGAGTCTGATTTAGCCAGGTGTCACTTCAATTTTCACCTAGTAACCTTTTGGGGGTCGTATCCTCTCCCACCTTCTCTGACCTCATAGAGGGACTTTCCAGTCTACGGATTTAACGCGCCCATATCCGGCCTAGACACAGAGGTATTGAATGTCGCTTGTCGGTAGTCGGTCCGAACACCCTCAGCACATAAAGCCGACGTGCTACGACTAAGCTATCTCGGGCCCGAACATAATCTTTAGTAAAATATACGATTACACTCAACCCTCATATAACACGTAATTTAAAAAATGTGTTACTACCAATTGCATTATTTCTTCATTACATTACTTACTCATTGATCACGCATATACAGTTAACGCGTTTAATTCGTTTCAGAACATTCCGCGTATGTAGAAAGCGCGTAACTCGAAATTTGCCAGGTAATACAGCGCACTTGTCCCACTGATTAAACCTGATTGGCCGGCGCCTGTGGGACCCACCGCTGGATTCCTGCAAGCTTTTCGACCATCATCGTGTGGACGATAGCAGCAAACATTAATGACTACATATCGAAATGAAGTACTTTTTTTAAAAAATAATTTTCAGTGAAATGCTTTGTGTTTAAATATTAAAATTGGACATACATATATTATAGTATACAGTACACAAACATATTATAAAATACTAATATTATACATACAAAATTATGTAATATAAAATAATCTGATAATCCTCAGAGATTCATGTGGCATTGAAGTACTTTTCTAATGATGTTTGTACACTCGAGGCTTTCATTTTACCATGTTTTTATTAACTCGCTTTCTTTTTTGTGTGTTTGTTTGTGCGTGTGTGTGTCCAGTACAAATCTTGCAATCGATGTTTAACTAACTTCCCGACTAGCTAGACATTTGAAACTTTTAGAATAGCTCAGAACACGATGACAATGCATTATTTTAATACTTTTAGCCATCTTTAAGCAGGATTGAATTCATTTTCAGTTAATTTTGTTTTTTAGAATGGTGCAGCCATCTATTGGCCGGGACGGGAACGAAAAGTTAAACGCAAGTTAACTTCCAATTCTGGAGCTAAACGATTGATTACGCATTTGATCATTTTCTTTCAAGTTGATGGGATAATTCATCAAAAAAATTTTTAAAAAGTATTTATTAATACATAGAATTGCCAAGTTTATATGATTCAACAGAAAATTTAAAAACATGGTATATAAAAAGTTCTTTTTATCTTATAATTATTCTACAATGATAGCATGCTAAAGTAGTCTACGAAAAATTGAAAATTATGACCGCGTATCTACGAATCCGCGTAACTTGAGACCGGATAACTCGAGAACTTAGTGTATACTAAAAACTATATATTAATGAGGATCATTTAATCGAACTCAACATTTGCAATGCGATTTCTTTATTCACGTTAGCGTATTGATTTCAAAGAGGAAAAACATCACTAAGAAAATATCACATTCTAGTTTGACTATGTATTTCTTATAAATTAATGTCCCTTATCTAATATAATCTTAAGTAAAATATACGATTACACTCATTCCTCAAATAACACATAATTTAGAAAATGTGCAACCCCGAATTGCATTATTTCTTCATTACATTACTTTTATTGCATTTCTTACTCAATTTCCAAGCATATGTGCCAAAAATTATACATTAGTAAGGATCATTTACTCAAACTCAATGAGACATGAAATAAAAATTTCAGGGAAATAATGAATAAGTGAAATTAATGAGAAGTATAAAATACCTCTTTCATAGATACAAATTCCTTTGTACCCTATTTCGCCAACAGAAATGTACTCATTGATTAAGCTGAATGTATTCGTTTATAATCACTTGCTGGTTAGATGAAATGTATGCAGGGATCGTTTCGTTGTTTTCACTGCATATATCTGACGCTCTTCGACAATAATTAAATTCGGTTACATAATGAAAGGAAGTCTGCGCCTCCATGACAGTACTACATCAGTCACATATACCACGAATGCATGATAACGCAAGTGCCTTAAATTAGTTTCATTGTAATGTAATCCACTTATTTTGAGTGCACGGGAATGCATTTATATGAACAAAGGTATATATCGCGTATGCTTATTTATACTTACGTAAAATGCATCCAATCAAAAGAAGAGAATTTAATCTATTTTTCTCTAATAAAATTTTCTGGTAAAATAAGAATGTGTGCTATGTTTATAAATACACTACTGGCTAAAACTATTGCAAGTTTGAGAAATTTAATATTTTTTCAAGAATAAGCCCCAAAAAATAATGATATTTTTAAATGTCAATATGTTAAATTAGTTTAAAGACAAGATATGATTAAGTTATTGAAAATAAATTATTATTTAATTTTATAAAAAATAGCATATAAAAAATGTACAGGTTATCAGAAATTGGTACCCATTTTGGTTTCCCGGAATAAAATGAAATAAATAAACAATTTCAAGTTCTGAGCAGAAAAGATAATAAATGAATGCAATTAAACCGAAAAGCATTTAATTTGTTGTTACGGCCGCCTCTGGTTTTGATTACAACAGCCACTCTTTTAGGCATGGAATCCACAAGGTTTTGCAACACTTCTTTCGGTATATCATGGTGCCAAACTTTACCAGGTAATGCAGCTCACTTGTCCCACTGATTAAACCTGATCGGCCGGCGCCTGTGGGACCCACCGCTGGATTCCTGCAAGCTTTTCGACCATCATCGTGTGGACGATAGCAGCAAACATTAATGGCTACATATCGAAATGAAATACTTTTTTTAAAAAATAATTTTCAGTGAAATGCTTTGTGTTTAAATATTAAAATTGGACACACATATATTATAGTTTACAGTACACAAACATATTATAAAATACTAATATTATACATACAAAATTATGTAATATAAAATAATCTGATAATCCTCCTTTTATCAATTAATTTAATTATTGTTTCCTGAATCTCTCGTTTTGTTCTGGGATGATTTTGAGATATTTTCCTTCCAATTATAATTCTTAAATTCTCAAAAGAATTTAAATTTGGCGAGTTTCTTGGCCATGGGAGAACATTAATACGATGTTTTGCAAATTCAGTCTTAACCTAAAATAAGGAATGTTTCGATTTAAAGTTCAGAATTGAATTCTAATGAAATTTAATTTAATTTCAAAGATTTTTTTGCCTTTTTCGATGCATTGCAGGGGGCTAGGTCTTTCTGAAATACCCATTTCTGCCTTGTGAACATGTCATGAGCACTAGGAAGCAATCGAGCCTTCAGCACACTAATATACTGGTCACTCTTCAAAGTTCCCTGAACAAAATGGAGTCGTCCATTTAACTTATATGGCATGCAGCCCCACACCATTTCGCTTTCTGGGTGTTTTGCTGTGCGAACCAGGCAGTCTGGACTCATGCAAAACCTTGTGGATTCCATGCCTAAAAGAGTGGCTGTTGTGATCAAAGCCAGAGGCAGCCCAACAACATATTAAATGCTTTACGGTTCAATTGTACTCATTTATTATCTTTCCTGCTCAGAAGAACTTGAAATTGTTTATTTATTTCATTTTATTCCGGGGAACCAAAATGGGTGCCGATTTTTGATACCCGTACATTTTTTGTATGCTATTTTTTTTAATTAAATAATTATTTTTGTTCAATAACTTAATCATATCTTGCATTTAAACTAATTTAACATATTGACATTAAAAAATATCAGTTGCATTGAAAAAATATTATTTTTTGGGGTGGGGGCTTATTCTTGAAAAAATGTTAGATTTATCAAACTTGCAATACTTTTGGCCAGTTTAAAGAATTTTTTTTTTTCCAATGCTGAGGCACTTGTCGTTCAAACATTCGCCTACACTACGCCGCAATTTTACTGCCCATTTTAATGTGGGTGTACCATACAGGCGGACAGCATTACCCCCTATGAAGGGACAACACGAACGGAGGAATTTTTCGTGGCGCGACGCCAGGATTCGATCCGAGCACCCTCAGTACCGAAAACCAGCGCACTGTACCACTGGGCCGCCACAAGCCCACTTTAAAGAAAATTAAATTCTTATTGACTGCAATCTCTTCTTAAGGCTGTTGTATATTAACACTATTGGATTCGCTCCCCTCAATGTTAACCTACGAAGAAAATGTGTCTAAGGATTTCCGACTTAGATTTAAAGATTTTTTTTAAATTGTACTTCGTAATAGAGAAAGAATTTTTACACTTTGTAGCATTATTCGTTTTAAAAAATGCAAATAATGTTTTAAAATTTAAATTATTCGGGGGGGGGGAAAGCTGGTATAGTATGTTTTAAACGCTCATAAATTCCTTTGGTCGACGAAATTTATAAAACGAATCCTGTTGCAAGGTGCAGAAAAGTTCAGGCTATCTGAAAACACCATTTTTTTAATTATCAGCATTTATGTAGCTGTAAATAGTAGAAAAATTTTCTCCATAAATTAACATTGGGGTGAGCGAATCCAATAGGGTTTGTACACAGCAGCCTTAAAACATTGTTGACCGGAAATTTTGTGTGAATATATTCGTAAGTCACCGGCAAAGACTGAAATGTTGGAATAAAGTACGGCAATTTTACTTTCTGAATTATGTTTCTTTACATGGGGGGGGGGGGTGTCTGAGATTCACAGTTTAAATGATAAAATGTAAGGATTTGTCTGAAACTCATTCCGGTCGTAACGAAGGTAGTTTTCAAGTAAAGCAACGTTCACTCGATCAAAAATTTCTCCAATATGACTTTCCTTTATCCTAAATTGTCTTCAACATTTGCGTGTAAAAACACGAGTTAACCCAGTACAAGTCAACAATGTGCTGAAATTTAATAAAAATCTATTTTTCAGAACATGTCATTAAAACGTGCGAAAGGCGTACATCTTCATCAAATTTGAGGATTTTTCGGTGTCAGTGTGTGAAAAAAAGACGCAGCGAAGCCTTAGAAGGGTATAATTGCATGCATCTGTGTAGGTGCTTATTAGCTTTCCGATCTGAAGAGTGGGCGTCAAACAGACACAGTGGAGGATAGATTATTCAGATGGTGTTATATTCAGGGTAGTTAAACAAGCGACTGTCATGATGCTACAAAAAGCAAGCAAGTGGTACGTGTGCCAAGGACGGCTCTTAGTCACTCCAGCTTTGAGATAAAAAATTTGCCGATGATTTTAATTAAGGCACATTATAGACTATTTCTGCTCCGTTTAAATGTCTGCAATCGAGGTACATCCCGTTACTTACTCATAGCAAAATAGGGCTTCGTCTAAGTAAGTGAACACAGACATGGGAAATTGGAAAAGAATCGTCACTGGCATTATACTATGGAAAATTGGAAAAAAAATAATCTTTCACACGGTGAATTCCGGTTTGAGGAGTCATCTACGATTGTCAATTTTTGGCTAGAAAATTTCGATAGATGACTTTAATTAAGGTTCATCATATATCATTTCTGCTCTGTTTAAATGTCTGCAATCGAAGTGCCTCCCGTTACTTACTCATAATAAAATAGGGCCTCGTTTAAATAAGTGAACACAGAAATCTAACCATGGGTCGTTGGAAAAGAATCATCACTGACATTGTACTATGGAAAATTGGAAAAAATATGATCGTTCACGATGAATTCCGATATGAGGGATTTGCCACTGAAATTACTCTAAAATGGACAAACAGATTAGTAGAGCATTTGAGTAAGAAATATTTGCAAGGGTTAATAGATGATTTATTAATATTTAAAGCTTTTTCAATCCAAACCTCTCTGGAACTCACTTTCCGTAACGACAATGGCACAAATGAAAAGTTTATTTGTAAACACCGAAATCAAAAAGTTGATATTCTACTTTACTATCTTACTTAACAATTCTGAAGGTGTGAAGAAGGCGCAGAAGGGAAGTGTACGCTGGAATGGCGTTGACAAGTGTGTATGTTATGTTAACATGAGAGCAAATCCTACCAGTATGTGGAGTGCAAAGGATACTAGAATTTTTGCATTGATGTTCAAAAATAAAGAGGTGAATTACCACGAATAGCAGTTTTGCGTACGTTTGACAGAGGAATTTATAGTTTCCCATTTAAGTCTTGTTCAGAGGTTCAGTTAATTGAGCATTGCGTGTTCGCAGCGTAGAATTTTTTGTACAAATAGTTTAACCATCTACGATAAAAAAAACTGTTGAAATAAATTTCCAGTTAAACAAAATCAAGTGGTTCCCATCTACAAAAATATTGCATTTTGACAAGGAACATTTTAGGAACACTACGAGTAAAAGCATCCTCTTCACTTAAACTAATTTCCATCTATCCTAATGCATCCCTTCAAGCCAGACTTAAAGTCACATGTTGAATTCAGCACGACAATACCCTACCGTGTTATTAAGGATTTGCACGTTAGGACTACAGAATAAAATTATGATCCAAAATAGCATATTCTACAAAAAAATATCTTTTTCTAAACCCCTAAGAAATCACCTCACGGCGTAGTCCAAATAGCACTGCAGATAAAATATTTCATCTAGATTCCTAGCATGAACTTAAGTCCAATCAGACGGCTAGTTTTTAGGACGGGCTGCCATTTGTAAATCTTCCAGAACTTTCCATCAGCTCCACATGTAAAAGGAAATTAATGAAAAAATAATTTATAAAAATAAGTGTATTGAGATTTTTTCTGGGGAGGGGGCATATTTTTGTTTATTATGGTCTTGCCTTGGTGTAATACAGCCATACTCAACCTTTTGTTCTCTCGAGCCACATGCATATATTTGCTACGTTACGCGGGCAGCAACATAGTACACTATACCTCATACTATAATAACGTAAAAAATAAAACTCAAATCCTAATGTATTCAAACGTTTATTTAAAATGAGTGTATTTTTGATGTTGAGACAAACTTTTGTCTCAACTAATGTGAGTCAATGTCTCAACTGATCTGATTTGTCAGAGAATTTCAGACAAATCACATCAAAATTACACTTGCTACATGTTACTCCCAATTCAGGAACTAATTTAAAAATTATATTTCCAAAAGCAACGTGCCTGATAAAGAGTGTGAGTGTCTCGGGCCGCAGTTTGAGTATCCTTGGTGTAATAGCTTGTGTACGCCATTTTTTACGTATGTTTTTCGTCGTGTGTAATAAATGTTCAACTCCCGTCAGCTACGGCTTATTGCTCTCTTGTGAACACTAAATTCACATCGGTTGAACAGCTAGGTCAACTGAGAACAAAACAATATGATCTACGAAGAGAACTGAAATCTTGCATTTGGAACATAACAAAGCTTTCCAGTTGTACTCAAATTTAACACTATTGACTTTCAAAAGATTCAAAGAGATTTTCAATACTGTTAAATCGTGATGATGACTCCAGAATATCGAGGATTAAAAATAGTTGGTCTACCCATGTAATCGAGGGACAAAAATATTCTTAAAAAATTGTGGTTCATACAGCCGAAGAGATATAGAAGTATTAAAGTTAGTATACTAGTATTGAATAAAACACGACAAAAATATCAATAGATGTATATTTACACCCTTTAAATCCCTACATGTATATAGAAACTTAACAATAGAAACAAAAGATATTATAAAGACAGCTGTAAAAATAATAGACAGTTAATTAAAGACAGTTGTATAATTATTTATAATTGTAGAGAAAACTATATTTGTAAAATTTTCAAGAACATATTTATCCTCTTTTTGAAAAAAAATTAAAACAACAAAGAAGAAACTGAGCATTTGATTTCAAGAATTAAGATGGAGGATAGTGAAAATTAAATAAAAAGATTGCTACATGCAGGAAAAAATATCCTGGAATTAAACTGCAACTTCCAGAAATTTCATTTCAGCAAAATTGTTATCAGTCGTGGCATATCTATATTTGAAAATAGGTCATTATCTAATGAAACCAGTGAAAGACTGAATGACCTTTCATGATCTACGATACAATTTAATGTGTTTTAATTTTAAAAAGATCTATTCTTTGTTCGCTAGTAGACAACTGAATTTTCTTAAAACTGAATAAATTTTCATGAGTTAATTTGATTTATTAATATAATTTTAAACAACATTAATAACGCTTAATGATTACTATTAATGAGGACTTTCTTCATCAGAAATGATGTTAAAAAATTGACTCTATTTCGATCATTTTTTATTCACCTTCTTTAAATTAATTATCTCTTATTGCTACCTAAAATTAGCTTCAGAAAAGGGCGTTTCTTTTCTTTTAAAAAAAGTTGAAATGCAGACGTTATAAAAACAATACTTGGTAGATGCTCTATATGCACTCTATAATCATGAGAGCTAAAGAGAAATCAAATCCCTAGAGACCAATTCCAGGCGCACTCTATACATATTCTTGTATACTATACATATATACATATTATTGATATTCCTAGATGCTGCTTTGCATTTAAGGGCCTTTTAATTCCTGCTAACTATAAATCCTGCATTGTTTCTCTATCTTCCATGCCCCTAATAATTTACAAAAATCTAGAATCGATAAGCGAAGTTTTACGAGGTCGGGAGTTTGAAAACTGAGCTTTTCGTACCACACAAGCTCCTAAATTTTTAATCCGCTGATTCCTTTAAGTTTAGAAAACTAATTCCAGATGTTTTCCTAGAGAAATATTGTACTTTCTCCTTTGTTCAAGGCTGTGATTACTTTCCAAATGCATCTTTTTCATGCGGGATAACTAAAACAGTATAGCATAACTATCTCTTTCTGGGGCCTCATTTACTTTTGATGAATTAAAAAATCATAATTTCATACTATATTTTGATTCATATGTGCTCACTTCTTTTGTTAAGAGTACAAATATAATCTATATACAGTAACCACTGCTTATAGTGATCAGTGGTTATAAGAATCAACCGTTTATAAGAATCAATATCGCAAAAACAAAAACAAGTGTATTATTTCCATGTTAAAATTTTCGCTTTAAAGAATCAATCCACCTGTTTTGAGAATCAGTGTACACTCTTCACTTTCCTTTCATTTTTCCAAAAAAGCCACCTAAACCCTCAAAAGGTACGAAGTTCTTTCATTATTTTTTTTAAAAGAAATAGTGATAAGATGGGATGGAATACAGTCGAGAAATGCATCCCTTTCTTTGTTAGACATAACATAATAGTTTCCCCTTAAACGCTTTAGCTAAACACTGTCCTATTAGCTTGACCCAGAGGCATCCTACCCGTGCGGATCTGATTTCACTTTTCTCCACTGACAAAAAAAGACAGGGACTCTGTCTGTTTTTTCCCACCTCCCAGATCCTGGTTGCGGCTTCCTGAACCCTGAAACACATAAATCTTCGGGGAAGTGTCCACTATCACTTAGGCAAACGTGACATTATTAGATTCAACACGTTATCAAACCGTGAAACGTAAGCTAGAAGGTGAATCTTCGTTTGAGACTATTGGTATTGAAAGAGGTATAAACAGCCTCCTGAAAACTTCATTACGTCAAACTACCATAGAAAACTTTTTCTTGCACCCTTCCTGTAGTTGAAATGTTAAACTGTTAAGTAGGTATGTTGTAACAAATATTGGATTTTTTTCTTCTCTTACTATAATCATGTGTATCTACTTATAGGTCTAGAAATTAAGTTGAATTTTTAAAATTATAAAAATAATTTTAATAAAAGATAAATTAAAGAGTATTTTATAGTAAATTATCCAATATATGTATATATAGGTGTGTGTGTTCCTGTCCAAAAACCTAAATTTCGGCTATAAGAATCAACCGCTTATAAGAATCAAAAACAGTAATAACAAACGTGATTGTTATAAGCGGAAATCACTATATAAAAAAGTTCAGTAACTGAGTGATATATAACGCACAGACAAACCGCTGGACCTAAAGGGCTAAAATTTTGCATGGCGATTCTTCTTATAGTGTAGGGGTGCACTAAGAGAGATTTTTGAAAAATTCTTCTTAGATTTTTTTAAATTAAATTTTTAAGCTTTTTTTGTAACATTCTTTAAAGTTTTCATTTAAAATAATAATCTGAGGGTTATAAAATTTATATCACGAGAAAGATCATAAAAATTCCTTTAAAATGAAATCTTTTTCGAATCTTTACCTCTATTTTCTGATTATTGGTGAATTTTTAAAGATTAATTTTTAGAATTTAATTTATTAAATGCTGGTCACGTGGTTTCTTTTCTTTTTGTGATACTTTAAACAAATTTTGCGTCACGTGCATAACAATGAAATAGACAACAAAAAAAAAATTTCTTGCTAATGCGGCAGATGGTTGGACATTATCCAAAAAAATATTAAAATACAGTAAAAGAAATGTTCCTCAAACTGTACTATATTAACTGTACTTTATTCTTTAGTTTGTTCTATTATATTTAATTTGATTATTTTCTTCTACATTATTTTGTCTATAAAAATATCAGTTACGATTTTTTTATAAATATATTTTTTCGTGTTTTTTTTGTTTTTTTCATCAATTGCATGTACATTGACCGTTGTATTTAATTTGAATGTATTCCGTAGCGAAGTACGGGTTTTCAGCTAGTGATACGAAAAGAGAGACTAAATAGAAATAGTGATGTCACGAATAGAAAAAATTCGAAGGGTTTCTTGATCTTAAAATGTTACACCAGGAGCAAATCATTCAAATCCACAGTAAAAACCCCAGTAACCGCTAAAAACAGGTAAATCGATATTGATGAATTCTTTAAATCTTTAGTTTAATACTACTGTTATTTGTTCTACATTTTCTAAGGAAAAAGAAAAGTCGTGTTTTCGCAGACACAGAATAAGGATTCTATTTATATTTCATAAATATTTATCAACTGTAAAAGTTGATTAGAAAACGACATGAAGTGCATCACCCTTCTGCCCATTACTTACTAAGTTTGCTTTTAATTTGATGCCCGCTTTCTGCCAGTTACATCAGTAACCCTAAAATAAAGTATCTGGAAGTTAGTGCGTTCATCACTTTGAAAGTTCCTACATTCCTTCTAAAAGAAAATTTTTATATTTTTCCTAAAGTAAATATGAGAAATCACCTCAGAAATTTTTGAAAAATTTTAATTAAGTCACAAGGGTCTAGATTTAGAATGAAAACATATACAGAGGCTGTTCGCACATTTTTAGACGATTTTGGTAAGCGGTAATAAAAAATCATTTGCTGCAAAAGAAATAATTGCAATTGTACTATGTTTTTAAAAGTCAAAATTATCGTCTGCGGCTTGAAAGTTTTGTTTTTATTCAAAATGGCGTTTTTAACAAAGCAGTGGTTCGAAGGCTACATTTATGCTCTTTCCGAAGAGAAATATGCATACTCCGTTATCCAAAAACGATGTGAGAGTCATGGTTTTGTGATATCTAAAGCGTCGATAGGTAATATCGTCAACAAGAAAGGAAAAAAACGTCAAATTGGAGCCTCAAGTGGGACAAAAATTCCAAACAAGTATCCAAGGAAAAAACGGACATCTTCGACTATTGCAAAGGTACGTTGTTTAATGTTAAAAGAAAATCCCCCTAGTCAAAGGACAGTTGCAAAATCATTAAAATGCTCGCTCGTGTCCACTGTAAACAACATGATAAACGTTGATTTAAATCTTAAGAAAGCGAAAAAACGCAATGCGCATCGTCTTCTTCCAAATCATATCGCTGAACGCAGGACACGCTGCAGAATTCTATATGAGAAACACTTATCCAAAGAAAAATGGAAAAAAATTGTCACAATAGATGAATCATGGATGTATTTAAATGATTGCAACAAAAAAAGAGCCATTCATTATCATAAAAGGGGAGAAAAAAATTTAAGTACATGGTTCAAAGAATCGAAAGAAAGTTTTTCTAAGGGATTCATGATTGTTGCTGGTTTTCCTCATAATAGCAAGTTAAAAATAAAGAGAGTGGAAAAAAATGTCAAAATTAACTCCAAATACTATCAGGAATATATTTTATCGCCAACTTTTCTGAATGAAATACCATCGCTTTACCCACAGTGCCATCAATCTGTGAGACTCCATCAGGACAAGCTAGCAGTCACACATCAAAATCCACTGTAAATTTCCTAAAAGAAATGGAACAAAAAACTGGTATCAAGGCCATACCCTTCACTGATATCCCTACTAAATATCCCGATGTATCACCTATGGATTTTTGTGCTTTCGGACTTTTAAAATCTGCATTATCCAAACGTCGTCCCAAAACCCTTACAGGACACTGGAAAGCTGTTCAGGAGGAATGGGATAGAATACCTCTTCTGACACTTCAAAAGGCATTATTATCCTGGAAATTGCGATGTCGAAAGATAGTTCAGAATAAGGGATGTCAAATAGAACGTTTAAAACACAAGAATTTTATGTAATTTAGTTTTGTGAATACAATATACATCGTCTAAAAAATGTGTGAACAGCCTCTGTATATATTGTTTTCCTTTCCGAAACCCCACGAATGATTCGATTAAACTAACCCTTTGAAAATTACAAAAATACATTAGACATGTCAATGTGGAGAACGGCCGTTAAATCCAATATGGCATACGTCATTATCACATATTCATCTGCAGTCATGGACCAAGTTTCTGCATCATCTATTTTGCGAAGCAGGCTCATTCAGTGACTGTGTCACACTGATCCTTGAAGCTTTACTTTTACAAAGGCCCCTGATAAAAGTGTCTAAAAATACTGTTCTTTCACCTTCAGATTAGAAGCCTATCAGTCCTCTAAATTCTGTTAAAGAATAATGAACTTCTGCTCCTTAATCTTTAAGAGAAATATATAGTTTAGTTCGTTATTCTTTAAGAGATAGAGATTTTAAAACTTGAAAATGTTTGAAATTTTTCAATATGAAAAAGATGTTTAAGATTCCAGTAATGTCTCCGGGGCTTTTTACTTCTTAATTGTCTTATCTGGTCCGATTGATTAATTCAAAAGGATTGCGATAGCTATTTTTGACCCTATAGAAAGAAATGAATGTTGCCGAGTAAAAAAGGGAACCAGATGTGTGCGCTAGAATTCCTTGTGAGTACCTGGGTAGTCATTATCTCCCTGCCTGTCTTTTCTTAGTTCTTGAGCTAATGAGTTCGAAGAACTCGAATTTATTTTTTAAAATGAAATTAAAAACTATCTTAAAGAGGACAAAGTTTTTAGTGTTGAAGAGTGAACATAAGATAAAATCCGGAAGCTACTTCATTCGAGCTCTATCCCGGGAACACTTAGTAAGGTTAGAAGCTTTATTTTCAATTTACATTGACGGAACTGCAAAAATCCCTAGTGAGGTATTTTGATTTGACAGCGGATGCGCCAAACACTGTTGTTTAAATATACGAAGTTTCTTTAATGTCTCTATCTATTTTTTTCCGTCAATTCCATTCATGAATAGGTAAGCCGATGACTTCCTGCATTATTTTTAAACCTCCCAATGATCTAGCAAGATTTTTTCTTTTGCTAATTTCCCTAGAGGCATGCTTTTATCTTTCCGGACACATAGGAAAAAATTGATGCAAGTTATTTTTTTTTTCAAATTGACAAATTTTCAGCCATAATTCAAAACTGATTAAAAAACATTTTGAGTCTTTAATTTTTTTTATTTTCATATTTGATCAGTTGGTTTATCGACAGTTAAAGAGCTATTAATTACGGTTGTAGACAACATTATGTTTTTGACAATATTTTTTTTATCCAACACAGCAGGCGTTGGATATATATATATATATATTATCAAGTGTCTTTTCGACTTGCGCCCGAAGACCCGCGAGATTAATCGGTTGCTTGTAATGGGGACATCTTATAAGAGAACCAATACTATGCCCTAGTCCCGTATCAGTTTTGACCGAGCAGCCCCCCACAGGCGACATCTGGGGTGTTAGTACCCTCCTCCTACTCGCGTACCACATAGTAAAATCTACCAGCCTATGGATTAAACGTGTCTATAGGGACCGTTCAAGTATTACGCAATCCTTTTTTTTTATAGTCATTTTAGACCCCTCCCTCCCCTTGTAAGCAAAAATAAGCAAATGTCTAACCTCCCCCCCCCCCTTTTACTTACGTAAGATTTGACATTACGTAAGTTTTGACATTTCTTGGGGGATATTTCGTGGGCCAAATGATTTTTTTAATCATTAAATTCATCGTACATTTCTAAGAAAAAGTGTATGGATATTAAATCATTAACAATAAATGAAAAAGTTGAACAATAAATGAAAACAGTCAGAATTACATCAACGATCTAAAGTTTTCATTAATTCTCTGAATGTAAAAAATATAATACAAAAGTAAGTAAATACAGATGGTAGTTGATGTGGTCAGGAGGACATCACAGCTAATCTTCTTACGTGCATGTTTTCTACCTAACGTAAGCACTGTTATGATTACCCCTTCTCCCTGGTCAGCAAAAGTAAGCATAGCTTGAACCCCTCTCCCCCCTTAAATGTTCACGTAATACTTAAACGGCCCCAAACCCGGCGTAGACACGAAGTCATTCAATGGGTTTTACGATATTCCGACCGATCACCCTCAGTGCGGAAATCCGACGTGCTACCACTAGACTGCTGCTTTGGACCATAGAAATGTGATTCATAAATAACCTGTTATACACTGCTGGCCACTGTAAATGCAACACCCTGAAGGAAACATGCAAATAACATGAAATGTACAACATGCATTAGCGGAGGTGAGATATGCAAATGATTAGAATTTCAGCACAGACTCACGTCACGCGCGCATGTGGCGCCACTTCAAAGCGCTATTTAAGGTTTGGAGATTTCGGCGATTTCAAGTTCGGCAATTGTGTTTTTCTTGTGGTTTTTTCAAAAAAACGATCAATTATGCCACGTCGAAAACAGCGATCATCTTTTGATCAAGTATCCGCGTTCGACAGAGGAAGGATAGTGGCCTACCGAGATAGTGGATTATCTTTCAGGGAAATCGGTAGTCGTGTTGGACGAAACCAAACAACTGTAATGCGGATATGTGATCGTTGGATGCAGGAGGGTACGACGGACCGGCGTGTTCGATCGCATCCACCTCAGCGCACCACTTCACGTGATGACAGGCAAATTGTGCGCATGGCAGTGACGGATCGCTCAGTCACATCACGAACCATAGCACAGCACATGCAGTCTGTAACGCATCATCCAGTGTCTGCGCGTACCATTCGACGCCGTTTACAGCAGAGTGGTCTGTCCGCAAGACGTCCATTGCTTTGTCTACCCTTGACGCAGAACCACAGACGTCTCCGCCGCCAATGGTGCGATGACAGAAGGATGTGGACGGCAGAATTTAATGAAATTGTCTTTACTGACGAGTCACGCTTCTGTCTGCAACACCACGATGGTCGCATTCGAGTCTGGAGACACCGTGAAGAGAGGATGCTGAACAGCTGCGTTATGCACCGCCACACTGGTCCTGCACCGGGTATTATGGTATGGGGCGGTATTGGATATCACTCTCGCACACCTCTAGTACGCTATTGCCGGTACTTTAAACAGCCAGCGCTACATCTCCGAGGTGTTGGAGCCAGTTGTCCTTCCTTACCTTCAGGGCTTGCCCACGGCAATATTTCAACAGGATAATGCGCGACCACACGTGGCACGCATTGTCCAACGGTTCTTCGTCAATCGCCAGAATGAATTGCTTCCCTGGCCGCCTCGCTCTCCGGATCTTTCACCGATAGAAAACATGTGGTCCATGGTTGCTCTACGATTGACCCAGATTCCATCCCCAGCTGCCACAGCAGATCAACTTTGGCAACGTGTGGAAGCTGCTTGGTTTGCTGTACCCCAAGAACTCATCCAAAGTCTCTTTGAATGAATGCCGAGGCGTGTGGCAGCGGTGATCTCCAACAATGGCGGCTACTCTGGCTACTGATTTTGGCAGGAACCACACTTCACAGAAGTCTATAAATTTAATCATTTGATACTTGGTCAACATGTTATCTACAAAATAAATTTTGTTGTGATATCTCTTGTCTTTCTTGGTGTTATAATTTGGGTGGCCAGCAGTGTATACGTATATATATATATATATATATACATCGTTATACGGCCGCTCTTTATACGGCATTTCGCTGAAACAGCCTTTTTTAATTATGGCACTTTTTTGATTTACAGCCCACAATGTTTCGTTATACGGCCACAACATTAGCGGAATGTTATGATGGCAGCATATTATAGCTTAGTGATTCTTCATGTTAATGTTCGTCATGACATTAAAACAGTTTTTAAACATTTTATTTTATGTTTTTTTATTATTTGTATGCATATGTGCATATGAATTCTTTTGTTTTTATTTATATGTTTATTTTTTTAATTTATGTTTATTATTACATTGTTTTGTACTTTTTTTATGTAAGCATTTTTATAGGAAATAAAAGAATAAAATACTTTATAACTAAAAACTATATTATTTATAAAAAATTGGAAACAGATCCAATTAAATTTGTATGGGTTATATATATATATATATATATATATATATATATATATATATATATATATGATATTATATTTTATTTATTTATTTATATGCGTGTGTGTTTAAAACCGCAAAAATGGTTTTCCCATCAAAGGGAAAAATGGGTTAAGGCGAGGAAAAATTTCTAAATTTCTGTTAAGTAGAGAGAACGTTAGCATTTCTTCAGCTTAGGGGAAAAGCATTACATAAGTAGTTTGTGCATCTTCGTATATGGATGACATACTGAGAAACAGCAAGGTATTTTGCCGAAATTCCTCGTTTTCATATCAGTTGGGTTTAGAATTCATAATCTCTCACGCGATACTCGGATGCGTAGCCTATTAAAAAAAGAAGTAGGGGTCTAGCAGCATGAGCTCATTAGGAGATACGTTAATGACATCTCAGAAGGACGATGGGAGTCAGCTACATATTTCTTCTCCCCTCACACGCTAACGAGATACGCCGCAGTTCTAAGAATGCATTTTTTGCCCTATAACCTTGTTTCTTTGAAAGTTGTGAGTGAAAATGGTTGTGGAAAAAACTTTTGCCCCCGCAGGAGAGAAATTTCCTAACATTTTCACGGTGATGGTTGCAAGTCGAAATAATTAAGAGTATGGAAGTCTCATGGAAATTTTCCGCGATATTTTGCGTTACATCTGCATGCTCTCTCGGTTTAGAGGTCATTTGCTCCGGATAGTGAACTTGAATTAGTTGTGGGTTAATCCAGTGAAATTTTAAGGGATAATACAGGGGTTTTGCCATGGATGATCTGAAAGGAAAGTGAAACTCGTCAAAAAAGGTGAAACTATTTTCAACGTAGGATTACGTTCCTCAATAACGGTCCTCCGGAGAGAAAAAAAATGTCCGGCGTCGCGAGTTATAATTTTGACAGCGCACCAAACCAGCAGTAAACAGTCAAACAGAAAAGTACCAAAATGTATCCAAAAAAAGGGGTAAGCAACGATAAGTAATCCTACGTTAATAACCCGCGGTAGTTTCGTAAGAAGAGACTACCTGAAATATTTTTTTTAAATCCCCCGTACACACGATAGCATCTTTTTTAAAGAATGTATTTTTTTATGTTTTCTCAGTATATGCAGCAAACCACTAGTTATGTATGTTTTACTTCACAGTCATCATAAAATACGGTAACGGAAAGTAAATCCTTATAAAATTAATAAAGAAAAAAGAAAATACAGGGTGGCTAATAAATACTGTGACAAATATCGAATCATTTAATTACACACAGATGAAATAGAAAATGGAAAATACAACATTATTATGAACATTATACATGAAAGTTTACCATGAAATAATTTTACTCGAATCGACCGCCATCTTTATCGATTACTAAAGATAATCTCTTACGCCACTGTCCTATTGCGGCACGAATCATTTTATGAGGTAATTTGTCCCATTCACTCCGTATGGAAGCCTTGAGGGAGTCCAAACTTCTGTGCTGCTTAGCATTTACTTTAGACTCTAAAATCCCCCAAATGCAATAGTCTAAAGGATTTAGATCTGGTGAAGAAGGTGGCCAATCTTCTTGCTTGATAAACTTCGGGCAATTGGCATTTAGCCATTCCTGTGTTGTTTTGGATCGGTGGGACGGTGCAGAATCTTGCTGAAATATCCAATTCTTTTTGGGATACAATCTGTTAGCATGTGGTAATAAACGTGTAGCCAATACTTCCTGTTTGTAATAATCAGCATTGATTTTTACCCCTTTATCGATGAATTTCAGAGGCAGTTTTCCATTGTGTGACACTGCAGCCCAAACCATAAGAGAATTCTTGTTCTGAAAGCGTTTAACAGTTCGAAGATTTTCAGGTATATCCTCGAAGGTTGCTGAATATACAACATCATTTTTAGCATTATAACTTTGTTCTGTACAAAACAGCTTCTCATCAGAGAAAATTATTTTTTCAACACTTTTGCTACCGTGCCGGTTCAGCAATTTCTTACATCTTTGTAACCTTTTTACTATTTGTGCAGTAGTCAAACCTTGAACTTTTCTTTTGCGATAAGGGCGAAAACCCAGGTCTTCATTTATGATAAGTTGCATAGTTCTGCGACTGATGTTCTCTTCTGCAGCCATTTTATTTCCAGAACATTGTGGATTTCTTCGTATCTTTTCACGAATTCTTTTGATACGTTCTTTTGTACGAACAGTGCGTGGACGACCGGACCTTGGTCGATCTTTACAGCTATTGGTATCCAATAATCGATTTATAGTCCTATATATAAATGTCCTATTAAAACCAAGGCATTTTAATTGCTTAAATATTTTACCTGCAGAAAATCCGCGATCAAAAATCTGTTTAACCATTAACCTTTTGGCTTCCATCTTTAAAAATATTCTACATGTTTTACTTTAAACAAAAATCGTCTGCGTTTACAAAAAGTTGCCAATCATACAAATAGATAGATAAATTGTTTTTTCAAACGATTAAAATTAACTCTTATTTTTTGGAGTGTTACAGTATTTATTAGCCACCCTGTATTAACCCCATATCATAAAGATCATCACTTGCCATTTACATCGGAGACCTCACAAGCCACCTGTAAAACAGTTTAACCCCCCCTTTTTATCTATTACTTAATACTTTGTTATTTTTCCTTTCCTCCAGAGGAAAGAAAATTGTTTTCAAATACAGGCAATGCTCTCAAGTAATAATTCTAACTGGATACAGCAGACTTCAACTTCAGACCTCACAACACCTAGTACGAGTAAATCGTTTTCCCGTATGTGTCGTTTACTTCATCTAGTCCCGATGATAATACTTCTTTGTTGTGCTCCCGCATTCATCGTTCAGTGAAATAGGTCCCTTAAAAAACGATAGGTCGAGGTTCCACTATATATAATCGAAATCCAAGCAGATTTGGTATATCGTCCCCTAATAGAGTACTCGTAGATCCTAAACGCATCTGATGACAATAAAAGTTCGACTATCTCAACAAGTGCACGAATTATACTTCAAGTTCTCGGCATCGTTCTCTGTTTCTGTAATGAAATTTAACCTCCATCGTCATTTTTCAAATTGAACATTGGTCTGTCAAACGAGAATTTAGCTTCAAAATGAACACAAAGGAACTCCGTCACTATCAGCAAAATTTTAACCAAGTGTGCTTTGTTTACTTTGTAAAACGTAAATTGGTTTATTCATAACGATTCGCCCCACTTGAACAACAGTATAAATGAGAAAACCCCGTAGTATTTCACGCACTCCCAGGTAAATAAAGAAAATTATTTTTTGCGATGCACTTAAATTATTCAAATCATGATAGGAACATGAATTAACTGTCCGAATCTCATCATTATAATCTAATTTTAGTGTAGTTTAATCAATTTTCAATCAGATTGCGATCTGCATTTATTACCATGGGATATTGTCAAATGTTTATGGAATGTGATAGTTCAGTCAATGAAGACATTTCTCGTTAACCCAGTGTTTGAGATCACGATCCAGAGTAAATTTTGGAATAATTGGTAAAATCAAACACACGCTGTTGTATGTACAATTATCAATGTTATTTTTCTTCGAAACCTAAAAATTAATCTATTTTTTTTCTTTCGGCCCTATCAAATACGATAAAAAATAATTCCGTCCCCATTAAGAATTTTTCTCTATAAAAAGTTCCTTATTCTGAACATTCAATAAGTCATTAAGCTTGTGGAATTGAGAGATCTGCTTCAAAATTTAGAATATTCAGAAGAGTACGAAATCATTGCCACCAGTTTTCGACACCCGTAATAAAATTTTTGGTATAATAAATTGATGAATTAAGCATACTTGAATTCAAACCAAAGAAGAATGAATTCTGCGCAGGGAATGCTTAATACAAAAATTTAGAGGTTATAAGATGGAATGGTTATTTAAACACAGTGAAACTTCTCACTGGTGGCCAGTCATAATTCCTAAAAAAAGTGGCCGTTTTGAGGGGTGGCCGTCAAAAAGGGGTTTCATCCATAACATTAGCTCTGTGGAGTCTTGAATGCGTTGTGAACAAAATATGGCCGCCTAGATGGGTGGCCGGTTAGAGAAGTTTCACTGTATTACAACTGAATTCAAGCCACGGTAGTAGGGTGATAACATGCGCAGATGTGTTTTAGATTTTCAAACTTCTTCTCCCCCCCCCCCCACACACACACACATGGTATAGTGGTTAGCGTTCTGAGTTGCTACGCAGTGGGCTTGGTCCTTTCCGTGTCGTCCCCCTCAGAGGGAGCAATGCTGGCTCACCTAAATGGTGCTCCCGAAATAAAGTAGCCAGTAAAAACTTCGCGAATCTTCATGGGCCAATGTCAGACGACAAGTGCCCGCCGCATTGGGGAAAAAATATATTCAAACCTCTTAACTTCTCGGACCATTGACCCTGTGAAGCTTATCTGGACAGGATATGATGTCATGTCCTTCCTGAATGTTTCTTCATTCTCCAGCTTTACCTTCTATGGTACATATCGATTATGGACACCATATCAAAAAAGAAAAAGCTATTTACATATTTCACTAAAGACGTATCCAGTATCACTTAGCAACAGACATACAAACAGACTTAATAAGCAATAAAATAAGAAAATAGGAACGAACATGATAAAAAGCAAAATTTGACTTAGTTGTTCTTAGATTCACTTATGTGGGGTTCTTTATTGAAGAATCAGGTCATGGCTTGGGGGTATATGATACAGCGTACCTGTTCCGAAAGAAGAAGCTCTCGAATTCGATTCTCTAGATTTATTTATTTTTTTATAGAAAGAAAGAAAAAAATCTTGGGGGAAGGGGGGGGGGTGATGGCACAGTGTTCATGGATCACTTGCGAATGCAAAAATATCGGAAGATCAAGCGGTCTAGTTCAGTGTTCCCCAACATATTTTTCCTTCCAGCTTCCAAGTCCTTTTTTTTTAGCTCCTGTAACTCGATATGATGTTGATAAGATTACATACAACAAAGACAGTGATTAATGTCTTCGACTTTAAAGACGTAGATCGTTTGGCCTAGAAATTCAGTAATGATGCTAATGCATGATAAATTGGAGAAACAAGTCTCTAATGGCAAGAGAATAATGATAGGAAACTAAAAATCTCAAAACAATCACAATAAATTAGCTATATAAAAAAAATGTTTTCGGAGATTTCAAAGACTACAATCCCTATTCTTAAGAAAAAGCAAGAAATCGCACACAGTACAAACAACGGCAGGTGCGGAGAAAAACGGCAGGTACGGTTAAAAAGGTGCGGAGATAGGGCTTACCATTCAAAACCAAAAATACTTTGATGGGTGGCAATTGCAAAACGAGAAACTGGTGTGTGGGGGGGGGGGGGGGGGGGAGGAGATCAAGAAGCAAGGAAAACACAAGGAGCAAGGAAATAACCGACCGAAAAAAAGAGAATGTTCTAAGTGGGTGGAATATAAGGAGTAGAAGTGCTATCCTTAATCACAATGTCAGTGTTTCGAGAAATAAAAAAAATTTAAAATAATCCTGTTCAGAAAGTGAACTCGGAGTGTGAAGAATATGCTTGCCACTGAAAAATTAAACTTCAGGTTATGAATTCCGGGAATGCGGGATGAAAGTGAAGACATGGAAAATTTCTTTTTTAAAACATAGTTCGTATACTCGTTGATCTGATACTTTAGAGCTCTTCTAGTACAGCCTCTGTAGCCAAAGCTGCACTCACAAAGAATAAAATAAATAATTAATGATCAAGAGGTATAGGGCATCTCAAATAACGAAAGCGCTATTCAGTGATCGGTTAGAAAACAAACTTAAAAATGAACCGAGCAAGCAGATAA
The DNA here is from genome assembly GCA_907164885.2 of Dolomedes plantarius. Lineage (NCBI taxonomy): Eukaryota > Metazoa > Arthropoda > Arachnida > Araneae > Dolomedidae > Dolomedes > Dolomedes plantarius. The sequence continues at coordinate 66,265,560 of OU015496.1, read as the reverse complement.
GAACAGAGGCGAGAAAACAAACATAACCATATCATAAGAGGAAATATCCTTAATCGCAGAAATCAATATAAATTTTAAATATCGCTTGTTGTTTTTTAAATAATTATTTAACATATTAAACGTGTTAAGACAATAAACTACGATTGGACCGACAGAGATGTTTTAACCTTTTGTGCAAGTCAATATAATTACAAGAGCTTGATGCGAGCTCCATGGAACAACAGCCATCCAGCTGATAAATGTACATTTTAATAGGATATATTCCATGCAATTTTTCCATCTAGCCGTTTCCATCACTCTCGACATATTAGGTGAAGTGCAAGTGTTGTCATGTGCAAGATACGAAACCTCAAAGTTACAGAAATAATATTCCTTTCTGTTTATCCTATTGGACTACTGTCAAAGGAGGAAAAGAATGAAAAGAAACATAAATTTTGAAATTTTAACTTGCTGTTGTTTCAACGGTGCCCCCCCTCCCCCTCACCCCCCCCCCCCCCAAAAAAAAAAAAAAGCCCGGCGTATTTTTTTTTTTTTTTATAGCCTAAAATTATATAATCGTAGACCCAATACTAAATGAGTTAAAATTTAAAATAATTTCAAGATAAAAAGAACTTTTTATATACCACGTTTTTAAATTTTCTGTTGAATCATATAAACTTGACAATTCTCTCTTAATTGCACAAACCTTCACTTAATTATTCTTTTTCACTTTCTTTTATTTAATTTTAACCACTTTTTAGTCGTTTCCACTATCCACAGACTTTATAAACTTTAATTTTTTTTAAAAATTTAAATTTTCGCAAAATATTTTTGTAAACAAACTAAATTCACATGTATTCTGTTTTCAAAATCGTCAAACGCCGTTACGCAAAAGTGCAAGCATTGAATTCGATCAAAGCGCCACCTTGCGGATTTTTTCGGCTAAAAGTATTAAAAGAATGCATTGTCATCGTGTTCTGCGCTATTCTAAAAGTTTCAAATGTCTAGCTAGTCGGGAAGTTAGTTAAAAATCGATTGCAAGATTTGTACTGGACAAACACACAAACAAGAAAGCGAGTTAATAAAAACATGGTAATAATGAGAGGATGTTTCTCAATCTCTTTTGGGGTTTCTCAATTTTTATTTACGTGTATAAAAGTTATTTAATATAGTGAAATAAAACATTTACCACAGTACGATTTTTTGCACAGTTGCTATCCTGTTGTTCTATCACTACAAATGAAATATTATTTTTATGGAAGCAATAAGCTACTTTTAGTGTTTGTTTTTGTAAATATTACAAACTCCTTTCTTTTTTCTTAATATCATTTTCATTCATCAGTTCTTCCTTATTTGCTGTTATTTTCTTAAAATCCAATGTTAAATAAAACACTACCTATTTGTTTTGGAAGCACATGTCAAGTGTACGTAAGTATGTATATATATATATATATATATATATATATATATATATATACAGTGGAATCTCGATCTGTCGTTTTTAAAGGGACCGACTGAACCGAACGATAGATGCGAGAATATAACAAAGCAATATGATCGTCTGGACTGATTGAAATAAACGACACATACGGGAAAATGATGATTCGGGAAACGATCTATCCAGATTCCACTGTATATATGTAACCCTAAGGGCCTGTTCACATAGGAATCCGGTGGCGGAAGCGTTAAAGGAAAGATGGCGCTGAGACGGACATAAACCAATCATAGACGTTAAAAACTTTGTTGCTAATCGTTTGGAGGTTTGTCATTGGTTAAATATATTTCAATACTTTAACGCTTCCGCTACCAGACTCCTATGTAAACAGGCCCTAAGAGCCGACGTTCCCCTCCCCCACCCCCCAAATCTTTGGACTGGAGCCGCCCTTGTGTTGTTTAGCGTCCAAGAGGATTTAAATGTTTAACAATGAATGCAGTTAGAAACCTAATAGTAGCAGGTATAATATTCCTTTCTATTTTTTTAACATGCAATAAAATGAGGAACATAAATGCAGAAGGAAGTGAAACAATTTTCGGAATTTTTACATACCCTTAGAACTCTCCTAAAGCTCAAATCTCGTTAATAAATTTGAGCTTTGGAATCATGCATACTTAAGAAGGAATTTTTAAAAAATGTCAAGAGCCATACATCCGAATCGCAAAGGCGACATGAAAGCACGTTTTGAGATGAGCATATTTTGCAGATTTCGCAAAATGAAATGGCAAACGGAAAACCGAATGCAAAATATGTAAAAAGCTAATTTTTTTTCCCTTAAAATATTTTTAAAAGTTTCTAACTAAGGGCCTGTTCACATGGGAGTCCGGTAGCGGAAGCGTTAAAGTATTGAAATATATTCAACCAATGACAAACCTCCAAACGATTAGCAACGAAATTTTTAACGCCTATGATTGGTTTATTTCCGTCTCAGCGCCATCCTTTTTTTTTTTTTTTTCGCTTCTGCTACCGGACTTCTATGTGAACAGGCCCTAAAGCTGCATAATATTTAACTCTACTACATAACATCCTTAAAGTACTGCTCGCAATTTTTAGAAATAATTCTTTGTGGGAAGAAAAAAAAGTGGAGATAACTTATCTGTGAGAGGGAAAACAGAATTGGATAAAAGGATTTAACGGCCGTCACACTGACCCTCATTCGATGTTGATTTACAGCACGGAATAATGGAAACTTAAAAGATTCGGTTTGAACAGCACAACATGAAAGGATTGTATAACTGACAAGATTAAGCAAGTGTTTAGTTTAAATAACTAAAAGAGAATTTATGAAGGAATTCTCTAAAAAATTCCAGGATTCTTTTCTCGATGTGAAGTCACAACTGCACTAGCGTACATTTGATAGCCGTGTCTGAATAAAAAGTAAAATGCATGTTCAGGTTTAGGCTGCTGTGCACTAACCCTATTGGATTCGCTTACCTCAACGTTAACCTATGGAGAAAATGTGTCCAAGGATTTCCGACTTGGATTGAAAGATTTTTTTTAATTACACTCCGTAATAAAGGAATTTTACACCTCGGGGCATTTTTTGTTTTTGAAAAAAAATGCAAATATTTTTTAATTTAAATTATTCAAAGAAAAAAAAATCTGGTTTAGTGTGTTTAAATGCTCCTAAATTCCTTTGGTGGACGAAATTTATAAAATGAATCCTGTTGAAAGGTGCAGGAAAGTTCAAGCTATCTGAAAATACCATTTTTTAATGGACTATCCTATAGAGAAAATGATTCTAATGCCGCATTTACACATTCGCCCTCACGCCACCCGCAACATTCCACACGTTCCTGCATCGACGCGAGTGACCGTTCTCACATTCGCGCCTCTTGCTGTGAACAAGACTTCCCGTCGCCATTCGCCATTTGACCCTCCCCGGCGCCATTCGCCCCTTTGACTCGTGTCAGACAACCGCTCCCGAAACGAGCGTCACGATTGGCGAGGAGAAATGGCGAGCACACCGTTTACACATTAGCCTCCCGCGATTCGACTCGCCGATAGCGCGACTGTGTAAATGTGGTGTTAGGTTTGATGATCCTAAGGTCCCTAGAGAAAACAACCTAAGATTAACCTATAGAGAAAATGTGTCCAAGGATTATTGGATTATCCTACAGAGAAACCTATAGAGAGAATGATCCTAAGGTCCCTAGAGAAAATATCCTAAAATTAACCTATAGAGAAAATGGGTCCAAGGATTGTCGACTTGAATTGAAATTTTTTTTTTATTTTTTTAAATTGCACTTCGTAATCGAGAAAGACATTTTACACCTTGGAGCATTTTTCGTTTTCTGAAAAAAAAAATGCAAATATTTTAAATTTTAAATTATTCGAAGAAAATTAAAACCTGGTTTAGTGTTTTAAACGCTTCTAAATTACTTTGGTGGACGAAATTTATAAAATGAATCCCGTTGCAAAGTGCAGAAAAGTTCAAGCTATCTGTAAATACGATTTTTCATTGGATTATCAGCATTTATGTAGCTGTCAATAGTAGATACTTTTCTCCATAGGTTAACATTGAAGTGAGCGAATCCAATAGGGTTAGTACACAACAGTTTTAAAGGGAATAGCGGCTACAAATCCAATCCTGTTGGGCGCCAGCTACTGAAAAGCGAATGAAAATGAATGTGTGTGTATTACTCACTTTATTACCCCCTTTTTTCAGCTTTGTGAAGTTGATTTTAAATTTACGGGAGGGACTAACAAACGCAACTGAAGTACAGACCAACCCTTGTGTTTCCTTATAGTATCAACATTATCAACATTGCACCGAATTCTCAGTTATCTTGATTCGAGCATACGGAGAGTAGACAATTTTATTGGCAGTCCGAAATTAAAATCTTTTTTTGCAAAAATATTGTAATTTGTTGTGACTGATGCCCCTTGACCGACAGTATATTGTCAGTTCAAGTCCATACCGGCTATTGGGCAAAGTGGTGCGGCTCCGGTTTTTAATAGCACCACAAGGGTAGGAGTCCGACTTCGCTAAAGGAAAAGGTCCCGTAATTTTGAACCGAGTCAAGTGAAAAGACTGGAACACTTGATCCCGCACCTCCAGTGGTAAATTTGGGAACATTGCAGCCACGACAGATTTTTCGTGCACCAACCGCCATTAGAGTACACGGCGGTGGATTTTGTTAGCAACCGGCATCGAACCAGAGACGTTCAGATCACTGATTTGCTGCTTTGCCAATCAGGCCCCCCTCGCCCGCTATTATAATTTACACGTATAAAAAAAATTCTCTTTTCCTTTCACTCTAAAGATTTTTAAAGATCTGCATCCGAGTTATTTGAATTTACCAAACTTTTTACCTATTTTAATTTTTAGTGATTTTCACTTCATTTTTCAGTTATAGAAATTATATTTCTTGTTAAAGAAATACTATTTTAGATTTGTTTACCTAATACAATTTTTCTAGTGAAGTTTCTTAAAAATATTTATAAATAATCAGTGCATCAATAATAAAAATTTTCTTGATTTTGATTAATAATAACCCATTTTGTTTTAAAAAACACTAAAGTACATTAAAATAAAAATTTTCATTATTTTGATCAATAAAAACCTAAATTACCAATTTTCTATAATAATAATAATAATAATAATTTTTTTAAAAAAAAGAGAGAGAGGGCCTGATAGACTAAACAAGGAGGTGGGGCATCCCACCCCTACACTTTTTTTATAGTGTTAGATACCAACCGAGTACCTTTCTTCCATGAAATGGCAGATTAGGTGACTGCATAAATCTTTAATCCCCATATTATGTCTATTTTTCATTGTATTTTATTTATTTTATTTTTTTTTTTTTTGGGGGGGGGGGGGGGGGGGGGGTGTCTTAATCACTTACTATTGACAAATGCATATGTTAGAGTTCTGCTATTTAAATCTGGAAATAAGTGTTTAAGTGTGTTAGCCTTGCTCATGTTTTACAAAATCTTTGAAAAATTATTTTAATTCTGAAGCAAGGGACATCAATAGATAGGTGTATTAAAAGTTAACAATAAAAAAATCAAATATTTTGAAATTTTTAAAATCAATTTGAATACTATGCTCTCATGATTTAAAGCCTTATTTTAAAATATATATATATATATAATAAAAAATATAAATTAATAATAAATTAAAAAAAAATTTTTAAAAAACAGCAATCAGAAATATGCATTTGTTGATGAACCATTAGATCCATGTTTTACCATTATCGCCATTGAAGATAATATACAATTAACATTCAAGTATATACGTTCAACAAAAGGCAGTTTAAAAATGTTCATACTTTTATCATAAGCCAAATATTGTACATAGCCTCGATAGTACAAAAAGAAAATAAATATTTAAAATCTTATTATCATGAACAGAAAAGATGTAAGTTAAAGAGTAAATGTAAGAAACCTCAAAGAATTTTTATTAACTCAAATTTCATATCTATGCTCAGACACCTATCAGTGGTGCTAAAATTACCTGAACAGAGGGTAGAATCTTAAATGAGGTATTCATTTTATCCATAAAACATAAATATGAAACAGAAAAGACAGAATTTATTTTTTTATCTATGAAAATCAAAACATCAGCAATAAGGAAGTACATCCACCCACTGTTGCATATATGTATTATAGCCGGGGAAATGTTGCTTTAACACTAGAACCACCAAGGCGGTCATTTTGACCGTTTTGAACTTTCACTTCGTACCAATTTGTTTCTATTAAGAGTGTAACTTTCAGCTGCCTTGACTTTTCCTAAAATACAGTAAGTTATGATATCCTGGTGTTACATTTTTCATTTAGCCAAAATTTATGGAGTAGGGGGGTGAAGAATCGCCGGAGCGGTCAAAATGACCGTAGTCATTTTTAATGTATATTTCACCTATTAGATGTCGCTAGATGAATTGGATACATTTATTGGATGCCTGTTATATGCAAGAAAAACATTTGAGGCTAAAAATATTGAATTAGAAAGTATGTGGGATAGTTTATGTGGAATTCGTATTTTTCCTGAAACCATGTCTTGAAATAGATTTCGTGAAATAATGAGATACATACGATTTGATATAAAGTCAACTAGAAAACAACGCCTTGTAGATGATAAATTCACATTAGTATCCGAAATATGGAATCCATTTATTCAGAACTGTATTTCTAATTACAATCCAGAAGAAAACTTTACCATCAATAAGAAGCTTTTTCAACCAAAGCAAGATGCAAGTTCATACAGTATATGCCACAGAAGCCTGATAAATTTAGCATAAAATTTAGGCTATTGGCAGATGTTGAAACAAAATATTTACTGGATGGATTCCCTTACTTAGGTAAAAATGACCACCGACCAAGCAATTAAAGTTTATCTGAATATGTTGGTCTTCATCTAATGAAACCATACTTCAAGAAAGATTACAACATTACAACAGATAACTTCTTTACTTCACTGCGTCTTGCAGAAAAGCTGAAGTCAATGCATTGTTGGCACAGTCAATCGCGGAAGAAAAGAAATTCCTCAGGCCATAAAAAATGAGAAACATGCCTTGTTCAGCAGCAAAATTCTTGCCAGAGATATAATTTTGACAGTTTATCAAGGAAAGAACAACAAAAATGTTTTACTGTTAAGTTCCCTACATTCAACAGTTACAGTGGGAACTGATGAGAAACACTTACCAGAAACTGTAAAGTTCGATAATTGAACAAAAATTGGAGCTGATGTGCTTGACCAAATTACACGGGAGTATTCTGCAAAAGCTTGTTCTAGACAGTGGCCTCTTTAAGTATTTTATAATGTGCTTGATCTCATTGGCATTAATTCTTAGATACTAGATAAGAAAGTCACTGAAATAACATTCGACGGCGCGACACTCTTTTGCAATTAAGATCCGAGCTGCTAGAATCATATACTAATTCGATGAAAGCATCAAAGATTTCATTACCCAGTACATCCTCACTTACTAGTGATAAAGAAGCTAAAAAGAGAAAGCAGTGCCAAAGTTCTAGTTGTAAAGGGAATAAAAAAATGGACAAGTGTGAAGTTTACAGGAAATTGACTTGCGACAAATGCACTGCTAAAGTGGTAAAAAAGATTTTTTTGTGAAAATTGTATGAAAGACATTGTTTAGTTCATTCACATACATGCGGTACATTTTCTACATTTTGGAAAACATTTTAGCCAAAAATAACATAGTATATTTGATTTTATTCTGCAGGAAAGAAGAAATGTAACTAAGTATAATATGAGCTATGTATGCATTAACTCTACATTTATATCTATTCAGTTAATTTCTATTTACCGGGAATTGTTAGTAATTCCCATCAGAAATTGATATCATTTTGTATCATTAGTATTAATTGTATCATTTGTATTAACTGTATCATTTTTATTAATTGTATCATTTTTATTAATTGTATAAAATATAATGGAAATACTATATTGCACAGTGTTTAATTTCATTCATATATTTTTTTTTGTTTTTATTTAAATTTCTTTAAAAAGTGTATACAATTCCTCATGAAAAACCTTTCTTTTTATAGAAATAATTATAACATATAATATTGGAAATGCTGATGATAATAGTAATAAATGATATTAAGAGTAAAAAATGTCAAGTAAGCTATAATGAAGGACTGTAGACCACATCGGTCAAAATGACCGCTTCAGCGGTTCTAGGTATACGTTTTTGACGGCGGTTCTAGTGTTAATTAGATGTACAAAGTTTTGATTGAATAAAAAAGTCTCTCTATCAGAAAGCTTAACTACCATTAGAATATCTTTTAAAGTTCTACCCTCAAAATTTTAGTCTTATCATAAAAATATGTGGGTGGTTTTGATATACCTACAGATGTAAAGATATTTATTCAAACTGCTGTCATAAAAATTTTAAATATAATACCAACAATACAATTATGGAATTTTATTGATTAGTAATATTTACAAAGAAATACAAATAGCATCTTCCATGCTTTGTAATGCAGAGAGGGTAAATATATACATGTTCATACACTTAAAGATACTTACTGAGTACTTTCAAATACCCTGAAAAAGCCCTCTAAATTCCTTATGAAAAGCAAATAATTACAATAGCAATCACATCTCTGTAAACCTAAAGGATGAAAATAAATTTTGTTTCTGAAGTAGTTATTGCTACAAAACCAAAATTGTATATTATAATAATAGTAATATACAAATGTATACACTGAAAATGAATTCTCTACACTTGTAAACATAAAAAATCCTACCTAACTGTACTAAAAGAATTAAATCAACTAAAAGAATTAAATTTTAATAAAGTCATTCCCTTAATGATACATACAATATAAAAGATGAAATAATTAGTACTATGGTTTTTTTTGTTTTGATTTTTATCATTACTGATTCCAATGCCTTTTTCTATTCATGCTGTTCACTTTTTCATTCAATTAAAACTGATAAAAAGGAACACAAAACAGAATTTGTGTGGAAAACATATTGATGTAAGATAAGAAAAATTAAATTCCTTAATTTATTAGAGGAAAATTAATACCACTGAAAACACATGGTTTGTGTGTATTAAATAGGAGCTTCTCTTCATGAAGTATAAATAGATGTGTGCAATTATGTAAAAATGCTGTATCCCTTAGATATGAAAATATTAAATGCACGTATAAATAATATTTATTTTTGATTTTCAGTTCCTTCCTCCATAATCTTCTGTTCAAATATAACTGCATTGTAATAACCTACTTTCCTAAAATAATTTTCTGAAATAAGGAATAGAAACCATTCTTTAAAATCAGCTGTTTTTATTGGGTAGATGAAAATTAACATTATGTCGAGTTGAGTATCTGAGCTTGCCGTTGAAGCCAATCATATGAGACTGCTACTTCCTTGAGTAATTCTTTGTCATCTCTAAAAGATATTTTAAAAAGAATGGAAACTAAATTTAAAAGCACTGAAACATACAAACAAAACTTTAAAAAATGCAAATTTTTCAAAATGAACAATAACACGCACTTTATTAATAATAAATAACTTAAATAACTTCTTTAATTTAGAGATAAAAATAAACATTGAAAAACCTGTCTTTTTTTCTCTTTTTCTTTTGTGGTTTCATTTTAATTGATTCAATAGTTTCTTCTTCTGTGATGACATCAGAATCAGAAAATAATTGTATACCTCCTAAAACAAAGATAAAACTTTTAATACAAGTTAATATAATAAAATGCTATGAAAATTTATCATTCATGAGTAATTCAATTAACTCTGATTATTCTTACTCTATTTTATTGCCATAGGCCTCCTGCTTATGCATATGTCATTCTTAGATGAAATAAAAACTGGTTGAATGAAAAAATCCTAATAGAGAAGCATTTTTTTTTCTAAATGTAGCATAACTTGTGAAGGTCATGGGTTGATCAAAATCTGAGAGATGGCTCCACTGCCCTGAAACTGTTGATACTCACATTTAGCATGTTTCACAGGCACACATGTCAAATTGCAAAGAGATTTGACACTTAGTCTGTGATTGACAGTTATTTCAGTTGGTCAACTTTTGCTAATGATCACATAACAAAGAAAAACAAGTTCTACGAGTTGATAAAACATTACTTTTTAAGTGACAAAACCGAAGCAAAAACTAAATCCAGGCATTATGGTGAGTCTGCACCTTTTCTTTGAATAACTTACAAGTGCTTTACTGATTTTTGTTGCAGCCAAATGAACCCAATCGACCCTGAACGTTCTGGTGAAGGACAGAATTAAAATTTCAGGGGCTGATGACACATGGATACATCATCACTTGCAAGAAACAATAGTCAAAACAGTTGGCTGAATCAGGTCAACCTGCACTAATGAAAGCTTATTTATTCTGTGATTGCTGTGCCAAAACTGTTAGAATTACACATAGAAACTGTTCCCCACCCAGTGTATTCTCTAGGTCTGGCCCCCTCATACTACTTCTTGTTCCTCAAAATGAAAAAATATCTTTCAAGGCAGAAATTTGCATTGAATACTGAAGTAATTAGTGAAACAAATTTTGCAGAGCTCGACAGATTTTACATTACATTGGGGGTAAAAATGCTTCAAAATCGTTGGACCAAATATATTGACCTTAAGGAAAATTATGTGGAACAGGCTTGCACTACTCAAAATGTAAAGAGGGCCAAAATCCTATGGGAAGCTGATGTGGGCTGCAAGAGAATAGCATGGATGGAAAAGCAAAAAATAATTTATCTCTGAACATGAATCCTGGGAAACATGAATCCTGATTCCCTATAGTAAATACTTCTCTATATCTCTCCTTTATATCTCTTTAGAGAAAAAATAATTTGCAATTCTATGAGCAATTATATACCTATGTCTATCCTTTTGGTTTAAAATAAATGACTGATTATTTTTAAAATTTAATAAATATTACTATTCATTGCTTATATATTCCTTTCATAATATTATAAACCTAAATATCACATTCTGTATTTTTTAGATTTATAATATTATGCATATTCAAAAAAGGCTTTGTGAGCCACAGAGTGAATGCTGGTGGGCCACGTGTGGTACATAGACTATATGTTGTGCAGGCCTGATGTAGAAAATAAATAAACCTTCTCCCCACAAAAAATCATTTTTATTGTTTATGCCCTGACTTATCAAACAACCCTCATATTATGAAACTTAAAAGTATTCTTAAAAATATGTGATAAAATAAACTAAAAAAATGTTAGTTTCAAGTCATTTTTGATGAACTAAGCTTTTATTATTTTGATTTTTTTTTCTATTCTCCAAACCATAACCTATTAAAGCCTACTGTAGTCATAATTAAGAAAATATACATAATTAAGAAGCCATAACAAATAACTCATTAACTGCATATTTTTGGTAGCAGCAGATAACTTGTAGCTATGATAATTCAGAGAGTTAGGGCTCCCACTATAATCCTCAGTAATGACAAAATGTAATGTACAAAATCATAGATGTAACTGATATTAAATGTATTAATAACTTCTCCAATAGACTAACAGCAATAGTATAACAAAACTTTAGGTACATATAAAACTTTGATTACATCTAAAGTGAAGAACCCATTAGAGCTCCATGAGAAAAAATTCTGAGATAGTTCCTTCTACGAAAGCATTAAGCACAGCATTTTTTTAGATATTGTAATTCAGGCATGATGCCATGATAATGCTTACACACTAATAAAAATTACTTTTTCATAAAAAAGAGAAAAAAAAACTCTTGAAGTTTTCACAGTTCATACTTATGTGAAGAATATCAGCAAAACTGAATTTCAAAAATATATCTAAAAAAATATTACAAAATGAAATCAGAAAATTCATTTTTTTAAAGTTTTTCATTTATTTACTAGGAAATTTTTTTTACTGAATATACAAGTTAGTAAATAAAATAGCATGCAAACAATACAAATGTCAATAAAACAGAGGTGAGAAAAGTACTGATTAGATAATTCAGAATATAAAGGTAAATAGCATTAAATAAAATTTAAAAATTCCATGACTTACCTAGCTTACTTGAAAAAAAATCAGGTTCTGAAACTGGTCTATCAACTTCTTTGATATGACTGAAAAGAAGGGAAAGAAATTCTTGAAATTTAGAATGCATATTAAAATTAAATGAGAAAATATTAAAATATATACCCTTAGTAGATACATAAAAATGAAAGGATGCAACAAACTTAACAACTTAAAATTTGAAAATATATATTAACTACAATGAAATAAAAACTTAAATGTTTCGATGAACACATAAAGACACAAATGAGGTTACAATGAGAATAAAATTATCATCAAAAAAATAATACACTCTTTCATAAATTTCACTGTTTTAAATTTATAAAAAATATTTTCTTAAACCATAGCTTGTGAATAATCATCCAACACAACATGACTAATTGTTTTAAAATCAAAATATATAACAGGATAATAATATTGGTTTTATTACACAGAAATTATTGTCTAAATTAAAGCAATAATATATTATATACAAAGAGAGATTCAAATATAAAAATGTCTTAAAATATGATTAGCCATATGTAACGATGCATTCACGGTGACCCCAATGACATACCATAACAACAATGATCAGTTAAAAGAAATCTCTCCTCTCTAATTGGTAAATACTAGAACACAAAACACATGGAATATATACATATACACAGGGATTTTTTTCTGGGGGTACGCAGGGATACAGCCTATCCACACCTTTTTTTTTTAAGTATTATTTTGGCTTAATTTAACCAAACTTTTTAAGAAATTTACAAATCAATTGCTAATAAAGAACAAAAAGTATTTTTTTTTTTTAATTATGAGTTTTGTTCCCCCTAGTCAGCATGCTGGCTTTCGATGCTGAGGGTGCTCAGATCGAATTCTGTCGTCACACTACCAAAATGCCTCCATTTGTGTCGTCCCTTCATAGGGGGTAATGCTGGTTCACCTATATGGTGCCCCATAATAAAATGGCCAGCAAAACTGTGGTGTATTACATGTGAATGCCTTCACAAGTGCCTCTGTATTGGTAAAAAAAAGTTTTTTGTTCCCTTATGACATGATGTATGAAAACATGATACTAAAAATCCCCTTTATTTAAGAAAATGCTGTATACCCACCTATTTTTTTTAGAAAAAAAAGCACTGCATATATATATATATAGTCAACCTCCTGCCAGAAGAGACCTGGCGCTGCTTTTAGGTTGCTGCCAAGGGGAGGTCAATTCTCGAAATGAGGAGTTGGGGATAGTCAACATTCGTCACCATCACACATTTTCTCCTGTTGACCTTCACTTCTGTAACATTCCACCCCTCATCAAAAAAGAACTCTCACCGAGTGACATGTTTCTCGGGGATCTTCTCTTCGGAGGAAGGCAATATATGCATGTATGTATAAAGGTAATGCAATCAATCCCTTAAGAAGACATTCATTATTCAACATAGGGATTTCTTTCACAAACATGAATCCTGATTCCGTATAGTAAATACTTCTCTATATCTCTCCTTTATATCTCTTTAGAGAAAAAATAATTTGCAATTCTATGAGCAATTGCATACCTATGTCTATCCTTTTGGTTTATTGGAAAAAATGTGCACAATATGTGTAAAGTTAGAAAATTAGACTTAAACAATAATTTGTGGTCTATAAAATCAGTTTTGAAAAAGAGAGTTAAACATTCATATTTGACCATGTAGCGAAAAAAATTGATAGTTTATTTTTGAAAGATAATTAAAAAATTTAAGAATAATACCTGTCAAGGAACTCAGCAAGTTTCATACTTATAAAATTCTGAAAGCCCGCATTTTCACTGACTTTAGGATACGTGGCCTCAGTTTCGCTAAAATTTCATAAAAATATTAATAATTAAAAACATTAGGCTGAAATTATAATAATCATTTTAAAAAAATGTTTCATGTAATTCCGCTATATAAAAAAACGCTTTATTTACAAAATGCTTACACATTTATTACAGGCTGCGATACACTCGAACTGTTTTCACAAACGTTATTAGTTTTAGATGAGTTAAAAATTCCGTTGAAACGTGGATCAATAGAATCTCTGAAATGATCGCGTAAATTATCCTTTTTCTTTCCCATTTGCCTCAATAAAAAATAAATTTCCGATTCACAATTTATTCACACATACCCGGCACGCATGTTTGTTTGTAAATATATTGAAAGTTACTGTTGCCATTCCAAAGTTACTAATTTGTTAAGAAAATACAAGCCTACATTTTGCTTTGTAAAAACATGTGAACATTAATGAATGTTGATATTTTCTTCAGATAAAGATAATGCTAATATAGATTTATTATAAATAAAGATATTACCGAAGTTTTCAGTTAGTACTAGTTAAATTTAATATTTGCTCGACTGATTAGCAGTCAGCCAAAAGTTTGCCAGTGTGTGTGTGGAGGTGGGTAGGGGGTGATGAATCAGTGCCTTAGCGAGGGGTGGGCAAGGGGGGTCTATCATGCCCCGGGCGCCAAATTGTCCTTTTTAGCTAATTCTATATATTATATTACTAGCTGAATACCCGTGCTTCGCTACGGAGTACATTAAAATTGCATACATACAACGGTCAATGTATGCCAAAAAACAAAAGAAAATATCTATAAAAAATCGTAACAGATATGTTAATAGACAAAATAATGTAGAAGAAAATATTGAAATTAAATCTAATAGAACACAGGGCCTGTTCACATAGGAGTCTGTTGCGTAGCGTTAAGGAAAAGATGACGTTGAAAAGCATGGTTTGAAATTATAGAAATACAAAAACAAAATAAATGACTGAAAAAGTTTGCCTTAAAACTGAGATTAAAATGAAAAGGGCAAATTTAAAGAAAAGGAAACACAGTATAGCCAAAGATGAGAAAACTGCAAACGTGGCCACTAACTGGCGTTTTATGACGGTACTGCTGCTTTCCTCACCACGCTAGGCGTACAGCAAAGGCGCCTTAGGGCCTCTTCACATAGGAGTCCGTGGCGTTGCGTTAAGGAAAAGATGACGTTGAGACGAAATTAAATCAATCATAGGCGTTAAAAATTTCATTGCTAATCGTTTGGAGGCATATGATTGGTTTATTTTAGTCTCAACGTCATCTTTTCCTTAACGTAACGCAACGGACTCCTATGTGAACAGGCCTTTATCCTCCTTTCGCAATATATGCAAGGCGAGGATTCCCCAATAGGGATATGTTTCCTTAATTATTTAAAAATTAAAAGCAATCAATTTTTATAATATCATTCATTTTTTAAATTTAAAAAAATTAGTCCCTGCAAAAAAAACATTAACATTATCTCCATTAATTTGAACAGAAAAAAAATATTCAGACAGTGGGGAAAAAATGTAATTATACAAATAGAAATTAAAAATTATTATACACTACAGGCCTAAATACACTAACAAAAGTTGAAAGCTTTTATATATCTATATTTAAACCATTTATGAGTTGAAAATAATGTAAAAAGCAATCAATTTTTATATCTGAATCATTTTTCATGTCAACCAAAAATTAGTCCCTGTAAAAAAACATTAACATTATGTCCATTAATTTCAACAGAAAAAAAATATTCAGACAGTGGGAAAAAATTTAATTATACAAATAGAAATGAAACATTATTATACACTACAGGCCTAAATGCACTAACAAAAGTTGAAAGCTTTTATATATCTACATTTAAACCATTTATGAGTTGAAAATAATGTAAAAAGCAATTAATTTATATCTGAATCATTTTTCATGTCAAGAAAAAATACTCCCTGCAAAAAAACATTAACATTATCTCCATTAATTTGAATTTATAATAAATTGAATTTATAATAAACCACTAAAAGCCAAAAAGGAAAAATGTCAAATTGTCTTTAGGAAATTAAAGAATTTTGAAAAGTAAAGCTGAAAAGTAAAAATGTCCCTTTGTCGAATGTTTGTTAAACAAAATCAATTTAAAAACTCAACACAGTATAAATAAGATTGAAATTGTCGAATGCTTGTTAATCAAAATCAATTTAAAAACACAACACAGTATAAATAAGATTGAAATTGTCGAATGCTTGTTAACCAAAATCAATTAAAAAAGTAAACACAGTATAAATAACATTTAAAAAACATGTGAAATGTTATACACATCTCATAATTTTAGTAGATTCAGCCTTTCATCATTTTTCTACTACTAAATGTTAAAAAGAAAAATGTAAAATTGTCTAATGTTTGTTAACAAAAATCAATTTAAAAACTAAACACAGTATAAATAAAATAGAACTAATAACAGTATAAATATCATAAAATAAATAAACGGCATTACTCCTCTTATTTGTGTCTTTCAAAAGGCTGATATAAATTAAATTAACGCTTCTTGATATGTGGCTTGTCCATTCATGTTGTTGGCTTGAATGCTATATTAAAGTCTGTATAGCGTTGATAAAATTCACTTGAGTCTTCTTTCACTTTTCTTTCTTGAAATATCAGTTTAGAGAGCCCCGGGATATACTATATTTTTTGTTCTTCCATTTGGAGCTAGGATGTAGAGATTTTCGGCTTTTCCAACTCTAGAACAACCCACATAAAGTTGACCATGGGAGAAACAGGGTTTGAGAAGATCGAGTCCAACTACTTTTAGCGATTGCCCTTGTGCCTTGTTAATGCTCATGGCGAAACTTAAACGGACAGGGAACTGAAGTCTTTTAAATTGAAATGGTATATAGGAAGGAATGATTGGTATCCTGGGAATAAATACGAGTTCGCCTGCAGAGTGTCCTGTCATAATAGTGGCTTCAATCACATTCGGTATCAGATTCTTTACAGCAAGTCTTGTTCCATTGCAGAGTGAAGGTGGATGCAGATTTCTCAGCAGCATAATTGGTGCACCAATCTTCAGCTCTAATATGTGAGAGGGTACTCCAGATGGCTCCAACGTATTTAAAAATTCTGTGGTGTAGTGTACCGCTTTTTCTGTATCACAGGTGGTGTCAATCGATTTGTAAACTTGAGCTTTACCTGGCAATTCTTGTAAAAGCTGCTTATTGATGACGTTGACATCTTCGTTTCTTGGGGCAAGTCTTGCTCTTTCGCACAGCCATGTGAGATCAGTGAAGTGCTGGGCCACATTTGGAAACACCGCCTCTTTCAGCTGTTGTTGAGTTGTCACAGTCAATCCAATTGTTCCCATGGCTATACATCCTGTATTATCAGCAGTAATGGCTCCATTTCCAAGTTGTAGAAGGTTATCTGCAAATTGCTGGGCTGAGGGATCACCATTGACTTGAACTCGCATGTTTGTTGAAAGACCAAGTCTTTCGATGTCATTCCACACGTAAGACGATTTTAAGCAGGCCTGCATTTCATCCGCCCTGGTTCCACGTGGAATAACCGGAAGTGTCTGTCGAAAGTCGCCAGCCAACACCATAGTTACGCCTCCCATTCTGTAATTGTTACCTCTGATGTCTTCAATGTGATATCGAGTGCTTCGAATGCGGCTTTGTGGGACATGGTGCATTCATCACAGACAATTAACTTGCAATGCTTCAGAACCCTTGCCTTTCCTGAATTTTTTTAATGATACACGTAGGATTATCTGTGTTTGCCAGATTTAAGGGTAACTTGAAAGCCAAGTGAGCTGTCCTCCCTCCTGTCAATAGTGTTGCAGCAATGCCAGAAGAAGCCACAGCCAGGGCAATCTCGTTTCTGTGTCGCGCTTTAGCCAAAAGAATATTGATTAGAAAAGTCTTCCCTGTACCGCCCGGAGCATCCAAAAAGAATATGCCACCGCGACCATTGAAAACTGCTGTTGTGATCTTGACAAATGCCCCCTTTTGATTTGGGACCATTTTCGGCTCATTTTCCTCTATGTATGTTGCGAGTACATTCGTATAATAATTTCGCTCCATACGTTCTTCACTCGGCAGGACTGAATCAAGGTTTCGATTGGGTTGTGGAAGTCCAAAGCTTCTTAGGTCCGATCCACCCATCAATATAATCTTGTCCTCAATGTCGATTAGCGCTCTGTTGAAGATGTCGTCACTGTATTCCAGATCCATATTCTGCTGCTGCATGAGTGCTTGGTGCAGCATGTTTTCGGACAGGTTCTCCTTATGATTCATCCATAACTGTTCGGGAGATGACATGGAGCATGTACGTAGCATTACAGCAAACGGATTCCGTAAAACCTTTGGTGATCGAGATGCAGCCGCTTCTTCGAGTGCATTGTTCCAGTGGTCATCGTTCTCCAAAAGGCCTCTAAGCAGGCAGGCTTTTTTGTAAGATTCACAGAGCCGTCCCTGAAATGTTTTCAAATCTTCAAATGATTTTTGGCCTGGTACTTCATGCAGCAGGAGGCGCAGGTGAAAGCACTCTGAATTGTCCGGATGGACGGTGTACACCCGGCCCAGTGCATCGCTTGACCTTATTCCTGTTTACTCAGGTACAACGTGTCCATGTTTTCGACGGTTCCATGTCTTGTTTCCATTGTTCCAAGTGCAGTATTTGGGAACTTGGTTGTACAACAGGGTGCGTGCAAACTCATCTTGGGTGCAAAGTCTGAAGAAAGACGTGAGTGTCGTTTCCTGAGGTGTTTGGGCACGTTCAGCAGCGTTTTCTGGTGTGAAGTAGACTCTCTGTCCATTCTCAAGGTGGACGCTCAGATGAATCACTGTGGGGTGGCGCTCATGAATAGGAAAGTTCAGTATTCGCCATACTGCTTCATTGCTGCTTATATATCTTCCCATTTGATACCTGACAATTTCATTTAAGTCATTCTCGCCACTGTTCACTTGAAAAACAGCCATGTCAGATCCTTTGTTAATATACTTACAGACATACTTTATAGACTTAACAGAATTGCAATACTCTACGTTGATATGGGCATTGAAATTTTTTGTTAGTAGAGGGCAATACGGGACAATCCAAGTATTGTCTATAGACACTTGCGATCCTTTATAAACGATGTCAGCCTTAAATCCCCCGTCTTGTGGTGATCTGCGCCTATAAAGTGGATATCCATTTCGTCCTGTTTGCGTCTCTTTCAAAAATTGGCGTGGGTATCGTTTAGTGCAAATTCCATCTTTCATGCATGGAGAGGTTGGATTTATGGATCCGCAGGGGCCGTGCACCATCTGCTTAGTTACAATTTAAAAAAGTCCCGGGTCTTCTTGTTCATTAGGGATTTCTGCACTGATAAAGTCGTCCACGCGATGAACGTGTACGGAGTCCTTGAGCCAAATCAGAATGTGAGCATGAGGAAGTCCTCGCTTCTGCCACTCTATCGTGTACATATGACACTGAACTTCTCCAAAAATCTTTGCCTTTGTGATAAGACTCATAAGCGTTTTTTGTTTCTGATGAAATACTCTTGCTAACAAATCATGACGATCCTGTGGTTTTTGTCCAACAAATAGTTCTTCCTGTATCTCTGTCCAGTTCGGATTGCAGGTGAAAGTGATAAAGAGGTCTGGTCTGCCGTAGTTTCTCACATAGGTCATGGTATCTTGAGTACGCTCGTGCATGTACCTTGGACCCCTTGTAAAGCTGGAAGGCAAGATGATCAACTGGCCTATGTTAGAGAAATTTCCATCATTCATGACCGCATCCCTCAAATGAGCATACTGTTCAACTCTGAGAGTCCTCTGATTTATTCGTATGTACAATAGTCTTTCCGATTCAATCTTGGCATACATATCAACGATAAATTGGTGGAACAGGTCTTTGCTTCTCAGTAATGTGTTGAAATTTTAAGAACGTGTCATCATCCTGTAAGCATAGAATTGCATAGCTGAAATCTTCTTAGTTTGTGGCATTCCTGTAGTTGGATCTTTTAGTCGCAGTTCAAAATGATATCCATCTTCCCCCTGCCGAAAGATGAGTGGATACTGAGCGTCTCGGGACCTGTGCGTCTCGGGAATTTTTTTGAGGGTGCCACTTCTTTCTTATAAAGCTATGTCTCTTGTCCCATGTTGTTCACCCACCATGATCAAAGCGACTTCTTCTGTTGCGGGGGCGTTGAACCGCCTCTCGTGTTCACCGTGTGGGGTTCTGTCCGCTACGATCACCAATTTGAATTCCGGGGTAATCTTATCCATAGCCGACTTAAAGCTCTGGATGTAACAGTTGTGATCATGCAGCATACCTTGCAACTGTAGTACTATGTCTCTTCTGGTTTGTGGCTTGTTTTTACAGCGATGCTCTGCTTGTTGTGTAGTGTCTCCGACAAAGTAAATTTGCAAAAATTTAGGTTCTTCCCTCGGTAGAGGCTGCAGACTGCCAATGCGGTGATAAACTTGACCCTGTACCTTAAATGTAAGCATGTACCCTGGCTCTCTAATTTCTTTCCTTGTGCCAAAAGAGGTCATCTGGACACAGGAATTGTAGCTTCTTATATTAGAAAGGAAATGTTTAGCTCCTTGAGAAGTGCCGCCGAGTAAAGAACATAGGGGCTCAAGTGGATCCATCAACTGTGGCAGTTGAACCTTTCCTCCGCTGCAGCACATACCTGTGGCTTCATCTTTCCACTTCTTTGCTCCACAATGTTGGTAAGTTTCAGACTTGTATCCATTGTTACACGAAGGATCAGATACGTAATCTGCCGATGGGTCGTAGTGAAAAGCTGCATTTTCAAAATTAGTGTACATGCGCCTTCGAGCAGCACTTATTGTAGTTCTAACCTGCTGTAGTCTTGCTTGTCTTTCCGGAGTACATTCGATTTCTCTTCTTCTTTGCTCTCGTTGTCTGTTTTCTTCCTGTCTTGCTTCTCTTTCAGGAGTGCATTCGATTTCTCTTCTTCTTTCCTCTCGTTGTCTGTTTTCTTCTTGTCTTGCTTCTCTTTCAGGAGTGCATTCGATTTCTCTTCTTCTTAGCTCTCGTTGTCTGTTTGCTTCCTGTCTGCTTCTCTTTCAGGAGTGCTTGCTTCTCTTTCAGGAGTACATTCGATTTCTCTTCTTCTTTGCTCTCGTTGTCTGTTTGCTTCCTGTCTTGCTTCTCTGTCTGGAGTAGATTCATCTTCTCTCCTACTTCGATTTCGTTCTCTGTTCTGTCAATTTTGTGTCCGAAGACATTTTTTTTTCTCGGAGGCTGTGGCATATTCCAAGAAAAATTCTAAGGACAAAACATTAGTAAAACATTAAGCACAAAATGAAAGCAAATAAAATGAAAGATCCTGAAATGAAACTGAGATTAAATTCAAAAATACAGAAAATGACAATACAACCAAAAAACGGCAATGGTAGTTGAATCTGCAAAGAAAAAAAAGTGAGTTACCAAAACAAAAAATTATTGAAAAAATAAACACATTAAAACAATGCACGAATTGAATTCAGTTAGGGCCCTCCTCAGCGCATTGACTGCCGGACGGTCCTTAAAATATGAAATATTATGATTTTTTTAAAATTGATTAACAGTAGAATTGATATTTCAGTAGAATTCAAAAGTTATAAGATGAGAAAAATAAATATAATATAAATAATAATATCAATAAAATGAGAAAAAAAATAATAGCATCGACTTTTTGTTATGGTTCATATTGTTAAAAACTATGTGAAGACTAAAGACATAATCGGAATCTTCAGTTTCACAGTTTGAAAAAGCGTAAAAACCCAACTTTCTTAAAAGTTCTCTACAATTTTCCGATTTTAACTGAACTTCTATTAACGTAAGGAAAAATAGTTATGTGAAACGATACGAAAACATAAATTACTTACTGTAAACATAAGAAATTAATTAACGTCATTTAAACCTGTAGAAACCAAACAAATAATATAAATACCACATTCAAACTCAAAATTTCTTTCATTTCTCAAGCAATATAATAATAGCATGTGAATTTAGCAATGATTATAACACACGTAAGTAAACACACACGCAAACATTCGCTTTTATTAATATAGATTTCTTATTAAATAGTATGTTTCAATAATGAAAATACTTATTACATCGTTAATATAATTGTTGAAATCATATTTTAATATTTCTAATTAAATAGTATTTTATAGTATTATATTAAAAATAAAAGTTTCAAATAAAAATTCCAACTTGCGACTTTATATGTGGTATTTAGTGCAATTAACGCGTGTTTGATTTGATCAGTATCGGACTTTATTTTTTGACTGTTGTGAAGCTGGTTGTTTGTATATTCCTATTCCATCTTATAGTGAGACTCAGTTTTATAACACTATTGATTTTATGATATATTTTATAAGTTTTGCATTTGTTATGTGATTTTTATACTATGTACCATAATAAATACTTACTTAAAGTTGGATTGATTATATTTTTTTGTAAATCCATTAAACCTAAATATGTATTTTTGAATTTAGTATCAAATCTGATATAATGTGATCAGTGGTTTAATGATGGAGTTACTCTGCACAGAAAGCAAATCTTTCTCTCATGGGATGGATAAGAAATCTACTGAAATCCAACTGCATTATTTTAAAATCGTAGGATTTTTTCGTAAAGATCACAGGAAAAAATGCATGCACACATACATAATGACCATTTATTTTATAAAGCAGCATATAATCCAATATATCGGAGTGACGAGCTTCCATAGCTAGTATCATGTCCTGCTAGTTATAAATTCAGCTAACATACTCAAATTTGCATTTGTTTAAATTGCATATATTTTCCCATAAACTTTTATTTCAGCAAAATTAGGATCACTGAGTAACTAAAGCTAAAAATAATTGAATTATTGCTCTCATATTCTTGTGATACTATTTTTACCATACATTCAATGAATAGTGTTGCGGGGCCACTACCAATAAGAGGGGTTTTGTTGGGCTGAACAACTCCCTTAGCCTACATAATATTTTTTCATGTTTTCCTAACTCTCTTCTAATAAAAAATTCTTTGTTAAACTTCGTATCGTTTTACATAACTATTTTTCCTTATTTATGCAAAAAATTTTGTGATAAAACAAACACATTAAAACAATGCACGAATTGAATTCAGTTATGGCTCTCCTCAGCACATTGACTGCCGGACGGTCCTTAAAATATGAAATATTATGATTTTTTTTAATTGAATAACAGTAGAATTGATATTTCAGTAGTATTCAAAAGTTCAGTAGTATGCAAAATAGAAAAGTAAATAAAACATAATTATATTTCACTGGCCTTCAAAAATATCCAATAATAACACAATTTGCTTAGCAAATACACTGCTGGCCACCCAAATTGCAACACCAAGAAAGACATAAGATATCACAACAAAATTTATTTTGTTGATAACATGTTGACCAAGTATCAAATGATTAAATTTATAGACTTCTGTGAAGTGTGGTTCCTGCCAAAATCAGTAGCCAGAGTAGCCGCCATTGTTGGAGATCACCGCTGCCACACGCCTCAGCATTGATTCAAAGATACTTTGGATGAGTTCTTGGGGTACAGCAGACCAAGCAGCTTCCACACGTTGCCAAAGTTGATCTGCTGTGGCAGCTGGGGATGGAATCTGGGTAAATCGTAGAGCAACCATGGACCACATGTTTTCTATCGGCGAAAGATCCGGAGAGCGAGGCGGCCAGGGAAGCAATTCAATCTGGCGATTGACGAAGAACCGTTGGACAATGCGTGCGACGTGTGGTCGCGCATTATCCTGTTGAAATATGGCTGTGGGCAAGCCCTGAAGGTAAGGAAGGACACCTGGCTCCAACACCTCGGAGATGTAGCGCTGGCTGTTTAAAGTACCGGCAATGCGTACTAGAGGTGTGCGAGAGTGATATCCAATACCGCCCCATACCATAATACCCGGTGCAGGACCAGTGTGGCGGTGCATAACGCAGCTGTTCAGCATCCTCTCTTCACGGTGTCTCCAGACTCGAATGCGACCATCGTGGTGTTTCAGACAGAAGCGTGACTCGTCAGTAAAGACAATTTCATTCCATTCTGCCGTCCACATCCTTCTGTCATCGCACCATTGGCGGCGGAGACGTCTGTGGTTCTGCGTCAAGGGTAGACAAAGCAATGGACGTCTTGCGGATAGACCACTCTGCTGTAAACGGCGTCGAATGGTACGCGCAGACACTGGATGATGCGTTGCAAACTGCATGGGCTGTGCTATGGTTCGTGATGTGACTGAGCGATCCGTCACTGCCATGCGCACAATTTGCTTGTCATCACGTGAAGTGGTGCGCTGAGGTGGATGCGATCGAACACGCCGGTCCGTCGTACCCTCCTGCATCCAACGATCACATATCCACATTACAGTTGTTTGGTTTCGTCCAACACGACTACCGATTTCCCTGAAAGATAATCCACAATCTCGGTAGGCCACTATCCTTCCTTTGTCGAACTCGGATACTTGATCAAAAGATGATAGCTGTTTTCGACGAGGCATAATTGATCGTTTTTTTGAAAAAACCACAAGAAAAACACAATTGCCGAACTTGAAATCGTCGAAATCTCCAAGCCTTAAATAGCGCTTTGAAGTGGCGCCACAGGCGCGCGTGATGTGCGTCTGCGCTGAAATTCTAATTATTTGCATATCTCACCTCCGCTAATGCATGTTTCCTTCAGGGTGTTGCATTTACAGTGGCCAGCAGTGTATTTTCTGAGGAAATCTAATAAATAATTTTTAAAAAATTTTTTTGGGGCCCCTCCAGCAGTTGGGGGCTTGGGGCAAAGTGACCCAGTTGTCCTCCCCCCCCCCCCTCTGGGCAGCCCTGTTTCAGATACTTAAAAAATTCCAGCCTAAAAATTACCATACATCTTTCAGAGAGAAAATACACATGCAGCAATGAAGTATCTTTAAAGGCTGAATATTTGCATTATAAAACACATATACAGAGGCTGTTCACACTATATATTTCTCTTAAAGATTAAGGAGCAGAAGTTCATTATTCTTTAACAGAATTTAGAGGACTGATAGGCTTCTAATCTGAAGGTGAAAGAACAGTATTTTTAGACACTTTTATCAGGGGCCTTTGTAAAAGTAAAGCTTCAAGGATCAGTGTGACACAGTCACTGAATGAGCCTGCTTCGCAAAATAGATGATGCAGAAACTTGGTCCATGACTGCAGATGAATATGTGATAATGACGTATGCCATATTGGATTTAACGGCCGTTCTCCACATTGACATGTCTAATGCATTTTTGTAATTTTCAAAGGGTTAGTTTAATCGAATCATTCGTGGGGTTTCGGAAAGGAAAACAATATATACAGAGGCTGTTCACACATTTTTTAGACGATGTATATTGTATTCACAAAACTAAATTACATAAAATTCTTGTGTTTTAAACGTTCTATTTGACATCCCTTATTCTGAACTATCTTTCGACATCGCAATTTCCAGGATAATAATGCCTTTTGAAGTGTCAGAAGAGGTATTCTATCCCATTCCTCCTGAACAGCTTTCCAGTGTCCTGTAAGGGTTTTGGGACGACGTTTGGATAATGCAGATTTTAAAAGTCCGAAAGCACAAAAATCCATAGGTGATACATCGGGAGATTTAGTAGGGATATCAGTGAAGGGTATGGCCTTGATACCAGTTTTTTGTTCCATTTCTTTTAGGAAATTTACAGTAGACTTTGATGTGTGACTGCTAGCTTTGTCCTGATGGAGTCTCACAGATTGATGGCACTGTGGGTAAAGCGATGGTATTTCATTCAGAAAAATTGGCGATAAAATATGTTCCTAATAGTATTTGGAGTTAATCTTGACATTTTTTTCCACTCTCTTTATTTTTAACTTGCCATTATAAGAAAAACCAGCAACAATCATGAATCCCTTAGAAAAACTTTCTTTCGATTCTTTGAACCATGTACTTAAATTTTTTTCTCCCCTTTTATGATAATAAATGGCTCTTTTTTTGTTGCAATCATTTAAATACACCCATGATTCATCTATTGTGACAATTGTTCTCCATTTTTCTTTGGATAAGTGTTTCTCATATACAATTCTGCAGCGTGTCCTGCGTTCAGCGATATGATTTGGAAGAAGACGGTGCACATTGCGTTTTTTCGCTTTCTTAAGATTTAAATCAACGTTTATCATTTTGTTTACAGTGGACACCGAGCATTTTAATGATTTTGCAACTGTCCTTTGACTAGGGGGATTTTATTTTAATATTAAACAATGTACCTTTGCAATAGTCGAAGATGTCTGTTTTTTCCTTGGATACTTGTTTGGAATTTTTGTCCCACTTGAGGCTCCAATTTGACGTTTATTCCTTTCTTGTTGACGTTATTACCTATCGACGCTTTAGATATCACAAAACCCTGACTCTCACATCGTTTTTGGATAACAGAGTATGCATATTTCTCTTCGGAAAGAGCATAAATGTAGCCTTCAAACCACTGCTTTGTTAAAAATGCCATTTTGAATAAAAACAAAACTTTCAAGCCGCAGATGATAATTTTGACTTTTAAAAACATAGTACAATTGCAATTATTTCTTTTGCAGCAAACGTTTTTTTATTACCGCTTACCAAAATCGTCTAAAAAATGTGCGAACAGCCTCTGTAAATGGGAGACCTGTAAAACAGAGGTGTGCAAGATTGTTTTGTATCTTTTCACAATAAAAGTCTAATACATGAGTGAAATCATTAGAGTGAGGGTTGAAATTCAAACACTAGGATTTCTGTTACTGCAGACAATATCTCCTGTTCAATATTTTTTAACCATTTGGACACATATAGTGAATATTTTTTATAGAAAACTGAAATATTTCATTGTTTATATGTAACATCTTAAGAAAAAGATAAAAGATCATTTGAATAGTTCATGAACATAAAATTACGATATTTAAGCTAAAAGTTTTTAATCTTTTATTTTTTAAAAAAGACAGACAACAGACAATTTTAGATATCAATCTTTTATTTTCATACAGAATAATAAAATCCAGAAGCTACAATTCTTCTGTATCATAAATTAGCTCACAAATACAGAGTAATTTTTTAAATGAATATAAAAAGATAACCAAATTACACACCCATTATAAAGAAACAAATGCCAATAATCATAAAGTAAACACTTGTCATACAAAAAGATATTTTCTAAATATATATATACATATGTTGAAATATGTACATTACACTTTCCGGTTTTTTAAAAATTTTATCATTATTTATTTACATTTATGCCATAACAAGAAACGACACACTTTCTTTAAAAAAAAAAAATTACAATCCAAATATTTTTCTAGAAATTTGCTACTGATGTAAGTATATAGTTATTTCCAAAGGTATTTACAAGAAAATGACACATTGCTACACTCCTTGAAGCAAAATCAAAGTGCAAAAACAGAAATTTATGATGTTCAACATGAATAACTTTATTAAAAACTCATTAAGTTTAACTCTTCTCTTAATTAAAAAAAAGAAAACTTAGTTAAAAAAAATCAAAAACAAAACCAGGAGATACTTTCAATCAAGTAACATAAGTTAACAGTTTAGTTCATTGATCACAGCACAAAAAAAAAGGAAAAAAGTAAATGCAGCATTGGTTTGATTACACAGCATTTTAAACCAGAATTTAAATAAATGCAATATCAATAATTTGCAACATAGTGTTGAGATCACATTTTTATTAATCCTAAACAATGTTTTTGCAGAACAGTAGTTAGAATTATTTTAATTTAATAGATAATTATCTCTTTAAAGCCTCTTCTGAAATTATTGTTTGCAGAAATAAAAACTAAACAGAGTGTAATATTTTTTGACTTTTCATTAGAGATATTACACTCTAGTAATACTGAAATATAATGTTAAATAGTACACAACCTGTGAAACATGTTTTCAATTTCAAATAAAAACAATCTGTAGACTAAAACATACATATACTATTATGCTATATTTTCAATCAATTATAACCTTACATACACTAAGGAAAGAAGGAAACTACAATTAAAATAGTTAATTTATTATGTAACTCTACTTAAGCTGAATGACAATAATGTTACAGTCAGCAACAAACAGGAAGCAAAATTTAAAGGATGATAAATACAATACAGTTGCCTCATAATGGGTAAAAAATTTCCTTTGCATAGCAAATGAAAAGCATATTTAAATTCACCAGCCTGTGTAATATATACATGCAAATACAAAATACTTTAAAAGAACATGGTTATTAAAATTTTATTTTTAATTGTCTTTTTAATAAAATCCAAAACACATTTAATTCATCTTAAATTAAAATTTTTACTGACACATAAGAAATAATATAGAATTTTAGAAGATGAATATATATAAAAAAATGACACTAAATCTTAATAGCAATTCTATATTTTATTTTTTTAATACCGTAAAACTTATAAATCTGTTCAAAATTATTAACAGCACAGAAAATAAAGAGATTTTATAAATAAGATAAACTTATTTGTGATCACAATTTATAATCTAGTAGAAGGGAAAATAGTGTAACAACTATTTTATGATCAAAATTTGAAATGATACAATCTCTCAAGTTACAATTTACTGTTGTTTTAAAAGTATACAAATATCTTTCAATTTTTTTGTTTTTAAACTTAAATATTACAAAACGAAAAAAGTTCTAAGCTCCAATGCTTTGTAATATTAAAAGGAACACAAAGAGAAAAAAAAATATATGCACATGATAGGAAAATATCAGAAGCTTAAGTATCACACAAGATGAGGTACATTTTAACAAAAGTTGAAAAACAGGTGGATAACCCTATTTTCTACAGGATCCTACCTACGTTGGCATCAAATATTGTGACATATCTAAAAAGAAGAAGATTGAGAAATTTACAACAAAAATTTACATATAGATGTCACTTGATAAAAATTAGTTTTACAAACAATAATCACATAAGTTTATGGGAAGTTATAAAAATCTAATTCAATGAAAACTGGAGAAACAAAAGCTTAAATTATATATTGTAACGTCAAGTGTTTTGTGCAGTTCCCACGAGGAGCTTTCCACAGCTGCAAGATTAAAAAAACACAAGCCGTGCGTACCCCTGCATTCTAAAATTCTGTGTGAGGTTAAAGGGCTTCAACATACGGTTTCACTGCCAATGTCAGCATTCCTGGGCTTCTGTGTCTAAACCCCTCGTCTCATCTTTGCCAGCAAAAATGGGGAGCCGGCTGCCCTTTCTCGCATAAAAATGTCTATCAGGGTCGTCAGTCAGAACAAAATATTCCATAAATTTCATAGTCATCATAAAGGAACAAAATTCTTGAGGATTGTTTTATTTTATTGGCTACAAATAATAGCATTTACTACAGCTAGTTAATTCTCCACCCCCTCCTACCCTCCCACTAACAGTCAATTAACTTTGTATGCAATGAAAGAATGCACGAACAAACACACACACAAGGAAAAAAAAACAGACATCATCTGTTAAAGATACCTGCTGCAGACATACCCACTTTTACAGACTACCATTTATAAAGGAAGGGAAAAAAGCTTTTACAAGGGGCAATTAATTTTGTGAAGAAAGAAAGAAAACAACAACTTTAAATTGTTAAAAAAAAAGGATGTTTTAATAAAAACAACATGAAGTACTCACATTACTTCCCTTTTGCCATATTTAACCATGAAATAATTAGTAAGAGCAATTAAAAACTTTAAAATATTTTTTTAGTTCAGTAAAAAAAAATTTAAATCATAGTAAATGATACAATATTAAAACACACAATAAAATCTCATCATACATCTCAACAGCATTGGAATGATGATGAGGAATCACAATTAAATTAAGAATTTTAAGGTAAAAAATTAATTAAGTCAAGAACTAACCTGGGGTTAAAATTTTCAATTCTTGCTCGAAGAATACTGCTGCCTAATAAACTGCTAAGCAGTTTAAGACATTCACCAGCAGCACTTTCTGTTAGTATATTTTCACATGTCTGAAAGAGTAAAGAATACATATTAAAATCAACCTTCTTCTTCCCAGAAGAAATCACTTTTCTTTACATACAATGCATTTTGATTAAAAATAAATAGATGAAAATTTATGAAAAAATTATTCAACTGAATAAATAGTATTAGAATAAAAAAAGCCCTCCAGCAAAAACAAAATATTAAGTATTAAGTTAAGCTTTGAAAAATCGCTACTTTGTTCTTTTTACATATAAACAGAGATTTACACAGACATTCATTTTATGCCAGGAATTCTCTTTAGCCTAATTTCTCGACCCTCCCCCCCTACCCTCGCCTAGATTTTTTAAGCTTAGCATCTAGATGTTTCAATGTAACATCTAGGTATTAAGCTTCAAAACAGCTTAGGCCATTGTATTAAACTGCTTAGGCCATTGAAAATAAAATTCATTCTGCATAGCAAAAGCTGCACAAATTACTATTTATCATCTGCAATTTTTTTTAAAAATATTGAAGCATAGCAAAACATTTCATACGTATACATTTTACGACTTCAAAATTAAGTGGGCTGTATAGAGGCATGTCTCAAAATATTAGACAGAATGATTAAGAACACTGGTTTATAAAAAAGAGGGGCAAGAACTGCTTCTGAACACCTGAATGAGAAATTTTTTTTTAAACTGACACTGAATGCTTAAAATTGTAGAAAAATTTTGTCTATTCCCAATAAAAATGGTTGATGTGGCAATGTAACCATATAACTGGTGCAGGATATTGGCACCAGACTGAAGACAATGCATGAAGTAGGAAAGAGTAAAATCCAAGTTGCAGTAGACTAAATGCTATACTTTGTAATAATTAACTCCACTGATATTTTAAAATGCTATTGTACTATTGAAACATACAAATTATCCTTTCTTAGCATTATTTTTTAAAATATTACTTTCATGTTTAGTTTAAAAATTGTAACAGAAAAAAAATTATAATTCATTTTGAAACACTTACCAAACTATAAAATATGTCATCAAAGAAAAGCTCTAAGAACTGTTTGAACTGTTTTTTCCCAATCCTTTTGCAAATGTTGGGAAGCTAAAAAAATTTAAATCATAACAATCAATACAAACAAGAAATTGGCTCTAGACTAAAATGTTTAAAAGACTTAACTTAAAAATATATCATAATTATCATGGAGTATATTTTAGATTGTACTTAAATATATACAAAATATTCTTAATTAAATATTTACAAACAACTGTTACAGGAAATATGTAGATTTAATATTAGAATGGAAACACAGATGTTCATACTTGGCGATAATCATTTTATGAAACAAAATTTCAATATTCATGAAAATATAATTTTCTTCAATTTTGTTCTGTAAAAATTATTACAATTTCTGAAAAAAAGTTTCTAGCAATTTTTTTTCTTTAGTCAGACTGCATGCAAAATCTATTTAGTAGATACAACTGCTGGTAGATTGCTTTGTCCTCTGGGGAAGACATAATATGAATGCTTGCCATCGATGAAGTGTTAATTAATAAATGAAAAGATTCAAAGGTTGAAGAGGCAAAAAGAAACCTATACTATTCCATTATTTCAAAATTGATGAATATCTTACATATATTTAGAACTACTACCAAAGAGGAAATAATAGTATTATGCATATAATAATAATAATAAAAAAATTATAACCAACCTGCTTGCAGAGAGACTCCAAAATGCACACATGATGAGTATAATGCCTGTGGCTAACAGTCTCATGAAGCAGTGGAAGCATTTCACAAACTTGTGCATGAAGCTCATTAATCTGTGTCAGTTCAGCTACCAGATGTACACAGCTAAAAATTAATAAAATAAAAGTAATAATAGTTATAAATTAATTTGACAATTTTATATTGCACATCACATCTTAAGATAAATACAACAAAAACATTTTTATAATTATGCTCAATAACCTACAATCCTGGGTTAAAGAAACTTTCTCAGAAATATATAAAAATTAAAAATTTAGTATGCTATATTATGTAAGATTTTCTTTTGACAAAACTTGTTAAATCTCACCCTACAGAGACCATTTATTATGAATGAAATCATCCATGACAACTGCATTAAACACAAGAAAGATTCAAAAGACAAGCCATAACATAGCCAGTGTAATAAATGCATCTTTTGTTAACATTTTACCACTATTTATGGAATCTTAATTGCTCTCTTTTATAGGGTGACATAATCATCAAAACAAATTTGGTCACTTTAAACCAATATTGTGATATATTCAATCTTTAGCTATCAAATTCCAAGAAAACTTTAAACAAAATATAAAATGTACAGATTTGGACATATTTATGCATATATTTTATAACAGCTCTAGGTATCTCAGAGAAAATTAATTTTAATTAATATGCATTTTGAACACATTTATTAATTGTAAGCAAGCTAATTTGGGTACTTTTCCATTAACAGGGTGCCACTCAAAATTGTGCAACAAGTCACCAAATGTGGTAACCTGAAAATCTCCAAATCTTAACTGATCACAGAACTTAACCCTCTGATGACTGAAGGCCCATTTTGCAGCTTACCCCAAAAGACCGGTCCGTCCGAGTACAAGAAGTGCCTTTCCCTTCCCCCATAGAACATCCTGATGATTTTACTGAAATTTGTCATGATGGGGTGCGGCCCCACTATAAGCATCAGGTCATAAAGTATGCTGGGATCGGTTCTAGACAATAAAAGAATGACTGTGCAGTGACGTTGAACTATTGGTAGAATGACCCCCTACCAGGCACTAAGGGGGATGCAATCTAGGAAAATTTCGACCGGCCATCAGGACTTTTTGAATGTTCGGCCGGCCATCTGGACTTTTGAATGTTCGGCCAGTTTGGCCCTCAGAGGGTTAATTCACAGCAAAAATTTTAACCGATCACAGAGCTTAATTCATTAAACACGTGTTAATCATAAATATAATTTTTAATACCATTCTCTCACACCCTGTTAACAGAAAAATACCCTAAATTGATATAACACATTAATTATTTGCAACAAAATTCAAATACATTAGAATTTACAAATTATCCAAAAAATATAATTTTAAAATCTGGTCTTAAAATCTTAAAACTAAATAAAAATTCAAATAAAACAATTTTCTAACCCATCAGCAAATTCCCATGGCTCAGATGGCTTTTTAAATTTGTGATCACTGCATCCACCTCCTCGACCCATTTTTGGAGCCAATGATCCACATGAATACATCTGAAATTGTTTAATTCATAGTAAAAAAAAAAAAAGCTGCATATATTACTCTGCTTAATTATAAGTTATTTTTAACTTACTGTTTGATTTGAATGAAGTTCTACATCATTGTCTCTCAATCGTTTCACGACACCAAATGTGGCAGGACCTTTATCAAGTTGACCATACTTTTCAGACTCTGATGGCTGGTCTTTAACACCTTTTAGACCCTCAATTATCTGGGGCTTTATAGTTAAAAATGCTTCCATTCCTACTCAATTAATTAAAAAAATAATAATTAAATAGAATGCAAGGAAAGCTAGAACTTTCAATAAAAACACTTTCAATTGTTGCTTTTCTACAATTAAACTGCTTAACTATAATTAAATCCACTTAGTTACATTAAATTCTAATGAATGAATGTAGATAAGACAAATATCTGTTGCATTACAGAAAAACAATAAGTTAACTTGGGAGAAATTTTAACAAAACTGCTATATAACTAAAAATATAAAGTATCAAATACTTTTCCCCAATTTCATAACTTATTTAAGGGATAAAATATTGACACAAATTCTCTTAATTAATACTGAGATATGTATAAAATATAAACTTGTAAATATTAATAAATAAATATCCCATGGTTCATAAGTGCATAAAAAGACATACAGTTACTTTCATTGCAATCAAATTAAATAGTAAGTAAAAAAAAAAAAAGTTTAAAAATAATATATAAATATATATATTCATATTTCATGTACAGAGTGAAAAAAAATATCTTTATAAACTATATTATTACCTAATGAACTCTCTAAATTCAAAAATACACAATAAGAAAACTAATTCAAATGATCACTGAACATTTAAACTTAAAATGTTTATTATCAACTTTCTAACTTACCATACGCCTTTACAACATTAGCCAAAGCTCCAGATGCACCCTGCCTTACAGAGGGAATGCCATCTTTTAAATTATTAAAAAATAATGTATATAACTGATTCAGAATAGCCCTAGAAGAAATTAATGAATATAATTACAATACTAAAAAAAACTTTAAAACAAAATCCTTAGTATTCTAATACAATAAATCAAATGAATAAATTGCTGAACAGTAAAAAATAATGAAAACTAGTTCCCTGTTCTTGAAAATTGCAGACTAATATTAAAATATTATAATAAGTGTGCATATACACACAATCACAAAATAACAAGTTTGTAATAAACAAATCACATTCACACAAACTTATTTTGAGTCTCGGAAAATCCATGATTCTATAGTATTTTTCAAAATAATTTTTGATTGTTATAAAATATGACAAAAATTTAATATATTCTTACTTAACTGAAGTTATTAAATTGAAATTTTGTCTACTATCTATAGATTTCTCAACCCTTTGAATGATTCACACTAAATTTTTCTGGGTTAATCTCTATGGTTAGTAGTAAATACAGGTAACCTTAAAATGCATTAATGATCGTTCCCCATGGTTTAATTTTCAAACTGGCTCAAGGAAGTTAGATTTCTTTAAACCTTAAACTTACAACTTTTTCACATCTAACAAAGAGAGTTGTAAAGGGTTAATCATTAATAAACTTACTTCGATTCAATGGGAAAGCATAGCACAAAGTTTCCACAAGCTAAACAAGCAGCTAAAAAACAAACAAAAGTTTGATTACTAAAAAAGCAAAAATATAAGAAATCATAAGCTTGAAAGGGAAAAAAAATTACAACTAAACCCCTAATTATTCACATGAGAATAGTCTATTGACAGCTTAACTGTGTATTACAAAAGAAAGAGGTCAGAAATGAAATTTAACTTGTCCAAAAGAATGTCAACATAGCTCATAAGGTAAAGAACATAATAGTTTTTTCCAGAAGAAAACTTCTTTTATCCCTACGTCGAGAGACAGTCAAGAGACCACAGCTCTCCTCTAGCAGCCCAATACAAAGTAGCTTTGTTATTCCAGCTGTCAGTAGTAAATCTATAGTCCTTTGAGAAGGTGCATGTCATAAGATGATTTAAATCCATGTCTCCAGACGAACAAAGAGGACAGTCAGGAGAGTTTACCAAATCAATGCGGTAAAGGTGGCAGAATAGGAAGTCATGTGAAGTGGTGATTCGAAAATTGACAGTGAAAATATGTCGGGGCAGATCCATTAGAATAGGATTCTTCAGTAGTTAGCTCCAAATCTTTCTGCTGAGTGGTAAGACACTGGTAAAGTTGGTTGATAAAGATCACAACCCTTTTTTGCAAGATCATAAGCTCTCTCATTGCCATCAATATCACAATGACTGGGAACCCACTGAAAAGAAAGAGTCCAGCCAAAGTGGATAAGATCGCTAAGTAATCCAGAAGAAAACTTAATACCAATAAAAGTTTTATATATTATTTTAGTTAAACCCTATTTTGATCACTATGTGGTTCATTCATCACCAGTATTTTTTGTAGACACAGCCATTTTTTTACTATCTATTTTTTCCATGTCCACCAGCACATTCATTTATTTTATTTTACAAATGCTGGTCATTTGGCCACTTGGTTCTCCAATACTTCAAGACAAGGGATTTAAAATTCAAAAGTGCAGGGCACACATCAAGATGTAAAGCAGTCATAGACTGGTCCGAATGGCACAAGAAGCAGACAGGCTAATCAGTCAAACGAAAGATGTGCTTGGAGACAGTCGTGGCTGGTCTAAATTCCAGCACATTCATTAAATAGCTCTTTTTGTACAAAAAGCCATTCTTAGACAATTTTTTTTTTACACATCTGAACATAAGAAATAGAAAAATAAGTTAAATGGAATAAAGTTCAGATGATTACTGGTTTTCAGAAAAATAGCTTAGTATGACACTCAAATGTGATAAATGATAGTAATAATTAAATACACACATTAAAACAATTTTAATCTTTAGACTTTTCCAAATTTTGTTTTCAATGAGATAATTTTTAATTATAAGATAAACTCAGAAAATGCACTTTTATGTTGAATACTTACAATTTCTTTTATACAAACACATCAATTAATACTTGTTTATGATATATTGCACGTTTTAGATGAGGCTCTAATAATAAACTTTGTACCATTTGAATTTAATGACTTCTACATTTTTTCCCAAAAATGCTTAACATAATTTTAGTTAATTTTGAATTTATTTTAGTAAAACTTTCTAAGCTTTTAATTTTTTGAATTTCATGATCAGGCATGTTGATATGTTAGTTGTATTCAGAGGTGATCAGTAATTGATAAGTTATTGTATTACCCGATGTGTTTGTTACACAGGGTGAGTAGTCACATTTAATTTTGAAAAATAAGCATTTTTTAAACACATCAGAAGCAATACATAACTTTATAATGAAAAAACCACTTGAATATTATATGAAATTAAATAGCTGATTGTAAAAGTTTGTACATCAATAACAGACTGACTGGATTTATACTAATTTCTTAAAGAAAATATTCAGAACTTTTAAATACCAAAATACAAAAATATGAGTGATGGCAGCTTGTGGGGTAGCTATCGTAACCCTCATGAGGGTGGCTTAGAGAATTAAATGCACTATTATAATCACACAAACATATACAAACAATTTTTTTTTTTCACTTGAACTAGCTGTCTTGCTAAACAGTTTGCATTTATTTTTAGACTTCATGAAAACTAGAAATTGAACTTCTAGCAACTTTTCAGGAAATTAAGCAACAATTAAGTATAATAATAAAAGGAAGAATAAAATATATATGATTTAATTAAAAAAAAAAAAAAAAAAAAAAAAAAAAATGCAAACAAAGAAAAAAAACTACTTATTAAACTCAATATTACAATATTTCATGGTCCTTATAAAAATAACTTGTACATTTTCACTATTTTGATAAAATAAGTAGAATCTGATGAACTGTGCCATTAAATTAAAATTTCTTTCTTTCCATTATTTCAGAACTAATCATTCTTGATTTTTCTTAAAATCAACTAGTAAATCTACTGCCAAATATAATTTCAACTCAGATGAATTTTTAATGCCAGCAATTTATGATCTGGAAATGAAAAAGAAAGAATATGAATGATAAAATATTAAAATTTTTTAGCTATACCATCTCGCACCGGCCAGCTGTCATCTCCAAAACAATCTAAAAGAGTCTGGAGTAAATCAGAAACATATGGTTTTGTAGCTTCTTGATCAACCTGAAAGCACAAGAAACTTATTACAACATTACTAAATCACATGCTAAGGAGTTTAAATAATTTGCATTCAAACATTATAAATGAACAAGACACAAGTATACACACAGTGAAATTAATATTTAAAATAATTAAAATAAAAATATTAAATGAGCTACTTCAAACAAATCAATGATTCCTTAATGGATACCATTGGTGATAAAATAAGATAAAAAATCATATTATAGATGAATGGTGCAATTAAGGCCAAGACAGTTTGAATATGCAATAAATATTAAAACAAATAATATACTCTCATATATTACAATTTTTATATACACCCATACCTCACTTTACAGCCTAGATCCGTTCCGGAAAAGTTGGCCATAAAACGAAAAGCCATATAACAAATCAATTACTTTGATACAAACCCATACAAATTTAATTGGATCTGTTCCAATTTTTTATAAATAATATAGTGTTTAGTTCATAAAGCATTTTATTCTTTTTATTTCCTATAAAAATGCTGACATATAAATAAAAGTACAAAATAATGTAATAGTAAACAGAAATAAAATAAATAAACATGTAAACAATAAACAAAAGATATCATACGCACGTGTATACATATAATAAAAAACATAAAATAAAATGCTTAAAAACTGTTTTAATATGATGACAAACATTAACATGAAGAATCACTAAGCTATAATATGCTGCCATCATAACTTTCTGCTGTTGTGACCGTATAACAAAACATTGTGGGCCATAAATTGAAAAAGTGGCATAATTAAAAAAGGATGTTATAGCGAAATGTCGTATAAAGGGCAGCCGTATAGCTAGGTATAGATGTATTGGAGTAATTTACTGATAAAGTATATATATGAAAGAACAGAACAGAAAAGAGAAATATAATTTATAAATCTATAATTAAAAATGTCACACTAGTGATAAATGATTAAAAATGATCTTATTTCTAAAGATATGAAACATCCTTTAATCTGTTTTAGTTTCCAGAGCTTCCAATCCACCAAACAGGGTCTGATATAGCAACTAAGGTGTTCTGGGGTTGAATACCTGCTGGTGAATATGCTGGCAAGCCAATTTATATTGAGCACCGTCAGGGACAACATCTGGGGGGGGGGGGGGGTTAGGCTTGTAATCTCCTCCCACTCCTACAAACCCCATGGAAGAACTTTTCAGCCAACAGATTAAATGTGCCAACATCTAGCATAGACACAAGAGCATTCAGTAGCACTTGTCAGAACTTAATCATGCACCCTCAGTACCAGATACCAATGTGCTAACCACTAGGAATCGCCAGGTCAATCTGTTGTAGTTTAAAATATAAAAAACTCAAGCAGCGGTTTCCAACCTTTATGCTATTACACCTCCCTAAAAGAATAAATAAAATTTCCGTGCCTCTCTATCTATTAATAGATATAATAATATAGACATGCTTTAAATAATAACTTTATTACTAAAAAATGAAAAGTACAATTAACAGAATAATAACAAGATTTTGCTATAACAATACGAACATGCATATTTATTTTTATATTAAATTACTGTAGCAGGACACCCTCAACTTAAATTTTGGTGTCATCTCTGCATCCCTCCATCACATTACTAATTAAACTACATCTAACGCATCAAAATTTAATGTGAGGGTGGTTGTTATTTATTGACACAAAGTTTATCAAATATTGGGGGCAATGTGAAGAGTGCTGCTCGTAACTCTTTTTCGACTATTAACCTGGTTCTATATTTGGTTTCATTGCAGCCAGTGCCAAAAAACCCGTTTCACATAAATAAGAAGTTACAAATGGTAGAAGCACTTGCATTGCTTTGCAATACAAAGATTCATACTCTCCACTAAGATTCATCCAAAATTGAATTATGATTTCATTTTGAAACTTTTGTTTTAGTGAGCTATCACATGACAATTCTATCAATTTTTCTTTTTCGATGGTTGTCAACTCAAATTTGTCTATTTATAGATATTATGCTTTATTCATTTATTTATAGATTTATGGTATGAACATTGATTTTTTATTAAAAAGTTTTGGCACCTCCCCTAGCAAAAGTCCCCGCCTCCCAAATTGGAAACCGCGGACTTAGAAAAAAAAATATACAAAACCTTTGAAGCTAATTCAGCAATGCATGCACATGCAGCCTCTCTCACTGCATGATTATCAGCCTTTGTTTGAGCAATGTAATGCTTAACCTGAAAAAAAAAAAATGCACACTATTTTATAAAATCCTTTCATAAATACAAAATGTATTTTCATAAAACAGAAAACATTTAAAAAATCTATATGAAATTCATTCTTGGCAACAGCAAATTTCATTACAGTTTCCAAAATTATGAGAAATAATGACCCTTTTAACAGAATATACTATAAGACATAACAGGGATACACACATATATGCATTATTTATAAGATAACACTTATGAAAAGTTTCTATACAAAAACATACTATTAATTATATTTATAATACTTTTGGAATAATTTTGATACTAAAAACAGAAAATTAGTGGTATGGCAAGTACAAAAAACTATCAATTAAAAAAAAAAAATTGATCTAGGCATTATTCATTGTTGAAATTTAGTACTTTACACGCTGATGTCCCCACTCTATAGTATATGACAAAATAGCCTAAAAGGGTAAAGAAAAATTAAGGATAATAAATGTATGAAAGCATCCCAAAACAAAATTTTTTTAAAATAATTTTGTTTTGGCTTTCAGAAATATCAGAATACTTATGCTATTAAGTTAATACATCCCAAATGCAATTTAAAGAAATTAGAAAAATAATTGAATTCTAACATTACTTATTTTTATAAGAAATTGAAAAGTATATAAGCAATATCTTGTTTTTATACAACCTGTATACAATCAATAAGTATAATCAGTGCTGTTTCATTTTACTTCAAAAATTGAATTTGAAAGTCTTGTGTGACTTTGAACATTTCTACAAATAAATTTTCCTCATCTCTAATAGTAATAAATGATAGGCGATTAACTGAATTAAAACAAATAAAATGCTTCGTGCTTTAGGTAAAATAAATAATTTACTTAAAATAATAATTTCACATACAAATTGACTGATATACTTCTTCACGAGCATTCGACCACTTTCGTTAACAACTCTCTTCCAACTTTCTTGAGAATAGATTCTTACACCATCAGCAATATAGTATCTAAATAAAATTGATATGGGCATCAAACACTATCTCCAGAAAAAACAAAGTGCTATTTAATTCTAGATTAAAATCACTGGACATTACTTACATCTAAATAAAGTATTACATAATCTTAATTTGTAATTTTTTTCAATAAGAAAACTTTTTCGTTGTAAAATAAGAACAACAAAAATGGGTATTTGGTATGTAAAAATATTAAATCTTTTTTCTGGTACATTTTATTCCTGAAAATATTAAGTTATGCATTAAATCAGTCTTTATTTCTCAAGGCTGAGAAATATTGCAGTATGAGCCAAAATTCTCTGACTGTAGAGATGCCAGAAATAAATTATTCTAAAAGTTATAATAAGTTTTAAGACACAATAATTAAATGTAAAAAAACAACAACTTTAATTTGCATATTTTCTTTCATTTAATAAAAAAAAAAACTCTTACAACCAATAAAGTTCACAACAGGTCAGAACTAACACATTTAATAATAGAAATAAATACTTTTAAAATCCAAGAGTGGTGAATAGCTAATACAAAGCTAATGGAGATAGGAATTTTCTGTAGTTTTAAGTATATAATTTATTTACATTCACATTTCATTTCCTTTCATAATTAATTCACAGTTTCCACATACAAGGGTTTGATTTTAGGCAGTATCATATATGATTCACAAATAACAAATACTGCGACTGATACAGAATCTCAGCTGGTTGATTTTGGTGAACTTTAGTCATCATTAATTACATGAAACTGGGCAATAGCTTAAAGGCTAGGCCATTGGCACTGGTACACAAGAATCAATGAGTTTGAGATCTACAAATGGCATGGATGCTATCAATTTGTAATCAGCTTTAAACTGCACATCTCAGTCTAGTTAGTCCCTGTGTAGCAAAGGAAGACAACAGCAATTTCAAGCAACAAGGCTGCATAATGGGTGAATGACTGAAAATCTAATTTTAATCAGAGTCTATGGTTGACAACATGCATAGAGCATGCCATGCTGGGTAGAATTTGTTGCAAATATATACACAAATCTTCAGCATATCAAACAGCCTCAAACCTAGGTTTTGCCCTTGTTGTGGGCTTCTTCAGCAAGGCATAACCAATAAGTACACTAAGAGATCATAACATGGGCTCTTATGGGAGAAATTCCACATTTAAAATTCCCCTTCCTACAATGTACTCCTCTGCTATGCCTTGTTCAGGAGCCCATAGCAAGGGCAAAACCTAGGGCGAAGGCTGCCTGATATACTGAAGGTTTATATATTTGCAGAGTCTTGGTTTGAATGCTATAGTTAGCAAGGGTATTTGAAGCCTCTCTGAATCATCTTTAAGCTGTATGGGAAAGTCACATTAGATCTCACATAGCAAACAATAACAACTGTAGTGCTCTAAACCAACCAAACACTTCATGAAAGTTACACAGACTGGGGTCTACATCTAAAGCTGATTTTAAATAATTACGGACACTTATGAACCCCACTGGACTTGATCCTATACACTCTAGACCACAGGCCAAGATTCTAACCATTTGACTACCAATAAACAATACAGCTTTTTTTCAATATTACAATATAAAGTTTTAATAAAACTGCATTTGGATTTCATAAATACACATCACAAAAATTTATGGAGGCATGCTAGAGAGAGAATTTAATAGATGAGAATTATTATTTTACTCATTAAATACTCAAATTACAACAGACATTGATATTAAACGATATGTATGCTGCACATTTTCTAATTTTAAACATACATTGTACATTTAAAATAAGTTATTTGTTAATCATTTACAATAAATGATAAACAAAGATTTCACAAAAGCTAGTACTTAAGTTTCATGACCAACATGAATAAAATAAAAAGAACGCTTCCGAAAAAATAGGAAACACATCTAGTAGAGTTACCTGTTCAAACACATCTGTGGTAATAATTCAGGATAAAAAACTTCTCTTTCTTCATCACTTTTGAAAGATAACAAAAACTTTCTAGCACATTCAGAAGATGAAAGTCTAACCTTTAGAAAAATATATACAAATAAATAAAAGGTTAGAACCAAACAAGGTTAGAAAATTTTAAACACAGATTGTTTTTGAAGAAAAATTAAAACTAAAATAAATGAAAACTGACAAACCTGGCTCCAATTATCACTGAGACCAATACCAAGTTGTCTGCTTATATGGTGACCAAAGTTCTCAGCAGAAAATGGATTATAGGATGTTCCTGCATAGTAACATTTGCATAATTAAAAAATACAACAAAGTATAACTTTATTATGCACACCTCAGCAGAAATTTGAGAATGTGATAGGACATACTAGAAAAATTTAATTTCCATACATAAAAATTTAATTCACATGAAAATTAACTGAAACTTAAAGGATTTTACAAAGAAATCGAAGGACAATTATCTCCCTTCATTCTTTCATCTACTTAGAAAAATACATTTATGTTCAAACATATCACTTTAAAATTAAT
The DNA here is from genome assembly GCA_907164885.2 of Dolomedes plantarius. Classification (NCBI taxonomy): domain Eukaryota; kingdom Metazoa; phylum Arthropoda; class Arachnida; order Araneae; family Dolomedidae; genus Dolomedes; species Dolomedes plantarius. The sequence continues at coordinate 66,222,798 of OU015496.1, read as the reverse complement.
GCACATATATTAAACTAGATTGTTCAAGAAAATACTGATATCACTGATGCTAATCTCTACAAAAAGTAACACATATAACCATAAAACATCATATAACTGATGCAAGTATATATTTAGCACAGGTATATATAGTTAGTTTATTACCTATTATACAGGAAAAAAATTAAATTTTTTTTTAATGGGGTAAAATTTTAGTTGTCTTTTCCAATCCATAATTAAAAAACGGATAAATTATTATATTTATTTCATTTACATTTTTTAGCTGTTTCATGGATCCCTTTTAGGTTTAGAAAATATAAAAAGTCTAAAAATTCAAAATATATATTTAAATGGTGTAACAGAAAAGATCAAAAGTTATCTTGTCTTAGATTTACTTATTCTAAGACAAGAAAAAAGTCTCTTATTTTTCTATACACAAATTCTTTATATGCAGAGCACTCACCAGAATAACAGCAAAATTTATAATTATGAAATAATAAATAGACACTAAACAAACACAAATAAAGATTTAAAAAAATTCCCACTATTACAAAAACTGAAATTAACATCAACAAACCACTGATTTTATATGATTCTTTAAGCAATTATAAACTAATCTGTATGTCTCTCACTTAAAAAGTAGATTATCTTAAAGACATAAAAAATATTTGTTCATTAATTTTTTAATTATTTGAAATTCCAAATATTTTCTTCTGTTTATACTTTTTTTTATTTCATTACAAATTTTTGTGTTTACTGGCCTATGAGTCAACACAAAAATTTTACTGAGCTATTTAAGTCTTTGTTTAAACTGTAGTCAACACTTATAAAAGACTAGCTGAGTGGCAACCCAATGTGTTGCTTTTTCGATTTAAAATGAAATAGTTTCATTTCTTAATGATTAAAAGCCATTTAATCACTTTTAAAAATATATTAGAATTTTTAAAAAAGGAAATAATAATTTAAAATTTTCTTTCTCAAATTTGAGTTTTTGGCTTTTGAAATAATTCTTTCAAATTTCCGTTTTCAAATTTTGCTTTTTAGACAAAATAGAAATTCATTCAATTAGACCATAGGACCATAGGAACAAATGGCTAACCGTGTTGCCTAGGCCAACGCCCTCAAACACAGAGATTTCAGAAGAATATCATCGGAGAGCAGAAGTACCACAGAAATGAGTAATGAAAGTATAGAATAGCATCAAAAGTTCAGGAAAATACAACACAAAAAGTGAAGCAGAGAGTCTTTTGGTCAGAACTATTCATTGAATTAGAAAAAATTCTAAAGGTTTTAACTTCTCATTTCCTAAAACTAAAATTATTTCTGGTACTTTAAAATTATTTCTGGATTTCAATTATTAAATGACTCATTCTCAACTAATAATTTTTCCTTTTGGCAACTGAGCAGAATTTCTTTTGAAGAGTAGAGTTCCTGGGTCTATTGACTTTAACTCCTGTCGCAAGATGCTTATTATCAATGTATATGTGCTCAATAGAAAAAATTATTAAATTAAATTAAGTTTAAAGTTACCAGTTACATTAATATAAAAATTAAGTTTAAAACCTTCAAAAAGTAGAAGGGATAGTAGTAGTAGATAAATTTAAAAATTAGAAATATATTAAGATTAAAATGAAGAATTAAAAAATTTAAAGAAAATACGTTGAAATTAATTATAAAGTTAGGGAAAAAATGGTCCTCAGCAAACAAGATGGAAAGTTCGCATAATAAAAGAAAAAAAAGGCCCCGTGCAGGGTCAAACAATTCGTAATGAGATTATTACAGAGTTCCGCCAGGGAAAACAAAGAGCACCAAGATAGGGAAAATTGGAAAATGCGTCACCACCTAGGGACGAACCCACAACGTAGGGTTTACCAGGTCAGTGCGATAGCACTACGCCACGAAAGCACACAGGCAGATGAGCAAGATGTGAGATATATTGCGGTAAGGCCGAATGTAAATATTAATCTCGGGTGGAAAAAATGCTTAAAAAAATAGAAAGACAGTTCTGATGAATTCAAAATTGGTGGTGGAAGAATCCTATCAGTTGCTCAATAATTAGAAATAAATTTCATGAACTTGCTAGAATTATTAGTGAGTAAAATAGTAAGTCGAAAAACTACGAACTCAGCATTCAGTTAAAACTGAGTTTTGCAAGTACGCTCTTTTAGAATGAAAACTTTTTTTTATTGAATGTATTTGGAATATTTTGGAAGCTGAACATCTAGAAAATGCCGATAAATCATAAAATTGGCATTAATAAATGCAGAAAACCGAAATATTTTTCCATCAAAATTGTCGATTTTGTGAAATTTGGAAAACTGCTTTGGGGAAAAAGCTTTGTTTGCAATGAGAAAGTTTTTAAATTTATAAAAATGTGTGTATCCTTAAAGATGAAGAGTTGTCAAACACATGGAAATAAAAAATTTGTTGATTGGATGACGGAAAAGTTGAATTTTGCATGCATGAAAGTAGTGGAAATTTGCGAAACGGATAGGAGCTGGCCCACCCGGAATGTCAGCTGTTTCAGCTCTCCTCTTCCATTGAGTTTGGCGGTTTTAAATGAATAATTAAAAATGTTTGTTAGGCAAAATGCCAGATATGTATTTCTTTTCTTCCCCTAACTATCCAGCTACGTAAGCAATGTGATGTTTACATCATTAAACACCACCAAAACGCAGGTCAACTGTCGCCAGATGCCCATTGCGTCATGACGATCTTGTGACGTCAATCAACCAGCAATGACGCCATTCTACCAGCCAGCAACAACGTCATAAATTCGCGAGCTATTTCATCGATGACGTCAAGAATGAAACATCTTTTAAATTTGCATAAATAAGATTTTATCTCTTACCACGAGGGAGCGCGGTAATCGAACTGCATATATACGCCGGCGTTTCCCTGGCAGTCGGTGGGTGATTCACGGCGGTTCGCAGCCGAACAGTTGTGTGTCAAGCCATCTCGGCGTACATGCTTTTTTTTGCACCCGAGTCCGAGCGACATCATGAAGCAAAGCTTTTAGCGGATGCAGCATACTGATAAGCCAACTCAGCCTTGCATGAACGCAGGCAGTCAGCCAGTTTTTTTTATCAGCTTCCAATACCGTACAGGTATTTCGCCCGCCTATTCAAGGGAGCCTTTGATATCAACTTCCATTTTTCTCAGTGATGTATCTTCAACTTTACGTGAGTTAGTTTACTTTGTTTATTTTACGAGTGTCAGCAAACTGTAAATTACGGACACGTTCAGCTTTACACTACAAGTTGCGTAGTGACTCGTCTGTGCTTATTCTTTTAATGTTTATTACAAGCGAATAAATTTATGTTTTATTTTAACATTTAAACCTGTGTATGTTTTATTTTAGGTTCCACATGCCACAAGTTAAACTATCTAGTGTTATTCTATTTTTTACTAAGCTATAAAAGTCCACCTTCCCTGTTAGCCAGAAGGACTCTGTACAATAATCTATTCGTCAAGTTTGGGGCTTTTTTTCAAATCTTAACAAAGTTTAAAGTTTTGAAAGTTGAGGATAGCATCAGTGCACGCGTCTCAGCTGTCCACGTATATCGGTAACAGTCGCGATATCCTGCTGTGCTCGGTTCGCGAGATTAGCCCATCCCCGTATCTGCTGACAGGCAAACTAACATTTGTTTACCTTCAGCTGTTAATAGTAAAATAAGGAATAAAACATAGCAAAGCATAAAACTATAACTGATGAAACATGCCTTGTATGGGTAACTTTTTTGAGGTTGTGCTGTATTTTTATATATAAAAAAAAAAAAAAGAAGAAAAGGTAAATTACATGCATTACAATACTGAGACCATTTTCGAAACAAATTTATTTCTGACATCCAATTTTCAATCAACAAAAATGTTTTTATTGCTTCTTGTAAAAAGAAACATAAATGAAAATTGTTTGTATGGGGGAATTTGAGTAATTACATTTTGAATAATTGTAGGGCTGAAAATAAAATGTTTTTATATAGATTCCTTAGATTCCCAGAGATTAAGTTTAATAAATAAATAAATAAATAAAATTTATATCCAAATGTGAATTTATTTCCCAGTTCTCAGTCATCAACTAACAAGATTATAATTGTGACAAAATATATATGGACATAATAGAATGAACTTAAATAACAAAATAAAAAAATTACCTTCACATGTAAATCCACAACTGACTAATGAACCCAAAACATAATAACCAGTTTCCCGAACAAATCTATTAGTATGGGAAAGTGTTTTGAAAAGCAGTTCCAAAAAGTCATTTGTTATAAATGGCTTGAAACTCTCCCCACAGCCATCTACCATGAACTGCAAACACCTAATAAAGATAATCACAAATTGAAAACTACACTAAAGGTGTAAACGCACAAAAACAAATAATTAAAAGTGTTTCTTGTACAAACTTTTAAAAGGTACACAGTGATACTAAATTCAAAGTATCAGACACACTACCTCATAATTAAAAATTTAGAAGTATCTTGGCAAGGAAACATTCTTTCATGTTCCTCTGACAAGCTAATAAAATCCTAAAAACTAATAAACACTCTTAAATACTTTTCAACAACATATCAAATTGTAAATTATTGAGTGAAAATCACATAATTTGAGGCCATAAATTCATGTGCAACTCATGTTACAAGTAGTAAGATAAGTTAACTTGTTAACATTATTAAAAAAACTGAACACTAACTGAAGTACACGAACTGAGCTAGGTTATACAAAAAAATTGACATTAAAAACTATGTCTGGCAACTAACTGTATTATGCTAAGCAGCATTTCTCTATCCCCAAACTCAAAAGCAGTAAATTTACATGCATTTCATGCAGTCACTATTTTGTGAGTTTTCCCTATGCATCACATGTCAACAACACAGCTAAGCAACCATTGGTATTTTAATAGAGAATGATGGATTCAGGTTATTATGTGTCATGCCACTGCTGTTACCAGTCAATTTCACTGGCTGTGATCCAAATTGCACCTCAGTTTCAACAAGTTGTTAGCGAGAAGATCAAAGGGAGGGAAGCTAAATTAAGCACAAAGCTTAGATCTGCCCTTCCATTTGTTTCCACAGTGTCATGTGCTCTTGAATACCATTTGACTGTTTAATAGCATTTAGGCTATTCATTATGAAACACTCTTTATGTAAAAATAATAATAAATAAACAAATAAAAAAATATAAAAAAAATTTAAAACCAGAGTTTAACATTTTGGGTAATGCTTGATTGAGCAAAATTTATAACTATTATTTTTTCAATTTTATACAATTACATTTAAAAAATTAAATAAAATGAAAATAAAATATACCATTAAAATATAGGGGAATAAAATTTCATATTCTTAATTTTCCAAAAACATAAATTTATAAAATTAATCAATGTAAAATTCTAATAATAAATATTTCTTTTATTACTGATTAATCCTTATCATATAAGCATATTTCTATTTATAGAATAAATTTAAATGCAAATAGAAATCTTACTTCATGCTTGTCTCCAAACATTTCCATCCAGCAGTATCATGAAAGATTTGGGAAGCATCAGAGCTTAAACGCTAAATAATTAAAATAAATATCAATGCTCAAAACTATATTTCATAAATTACATAAAAAATGCTTCTCATGCTACATATATAATACCATGGTAGAAATCACTTAGATGAAAATTGTAGAATATGTGAAACAGTACCAGACAGATTCTTAAAATCTTTCAGAATTTCATCTAGTTTCAAACTTATGAATATAGTGTTTTAACATACCACGAAACATTCAGTATGATTATTGCTACTTGCACAATTAAATGTTCGCACAGTCAATCACATCTAATGCTCCATGGCACAAGGAAGAACTATATTGATTTAATTTGATATAATAGCAAACATTTGCAGGAAAAATATATTAAAAATTTGAAATGATATATAATTTATCTAATGAGATAAAGTTAAACAAACAAATAAAAACAGTCATTTGAATATCCATTAACTTTTCTAGAAAAATTAACAAACGTCCTGTTAACAGAAATCATGATAACAAAGCATTAGATATTGTATTATATTTTTATAATCTTCATTAAATATGCATGTTGAGTGCATGCTCTACAAAGCAGATTTTTAAATGAGTAAAGGCCCAGATTTTCCATTAGGCCCAGGCCTAGGGGCCCACAAAATTTTTTATTTTAAAAGAAAAAATCCCCTATTCAATTTTTTTTTATTTTACCTTTTTTTATAGCAATTTTTTATATATCCTTTAAAAATTTGAATGATTGGTTCATCATATGTATAGTTATATGTATAGTTTATCATATGTATGTTATAGTGTATATAAGGGATTAATAAGTTTTTCTGGTTGCATTGTATTGGTGTTTTAATGATGACGTTAATATGTTGTATTGCTTTTTGTTATAGGATAATGTTCTAGGCTTCTACGCTTCAAATAGCCAATTCTTGGTAAAATGGTACTTTCACAATGATTCACGATTATTTTTTTTTTTTTTGTGTTAATTTTGAAAATTTTATGCCCACATCAGTGTTAGGGGGCCACCATCCCAAGTTATGCCTATAGTCAAGAATTTTTTAAATCAGGCCCTGAATGAGTATCAATAGATCTGAATTTTAAAACTATTAATGATGGCAGAACAAAAATAATTAGAAAATTTGCTATTTAAATTAACATACTAACCAAATAATTTACAAGACAAATCTCAAAATGTGTGTTACTGAGAATTTCCAGACATATGACTTAGAATACTTATCCAAATATACAAATAAACGGGATGAACATATCAGAATATTAGGAAGAATTTCAGTATACTAGTAATTTTACTGAAACTTCAACAGTTGATTTTTAGATATTTACTTCTAATACAAAAATTATAACACTAATTTCTTTCAACAATTTCAAGGTTGAGAATTTTTATTGAACTGTAACCAATACACATACATGAATAGATAATTATCATATTTCCTTAGCCAAAGCAATTTTTGTTGTTGAATTTCAATTAAAAAAATTAAATATAGATAAACATGAATGGGAATTAAAATACAAACAAGAGAAAAATTTATAAAATTCATTTTCACGAAAAAATTTTGAAGACTGATATAAGCAAAAATATGTCATATTAACTTCTAAGTTGATAATCCTAAAAGGAATTTATTTCAATTTTGCATACTTACAACTTTTTGCTCTGAATTTGAATCTTTCAAAATATAATTTTTAACAGTTCTGGGCATTGCAAAATTAAAAAACTCTCAAAATGAGAAGCACAATTGTTATAACGATATAATTTTTAAATTGTGCTTAATCTGTATTACAGGAACAAGCTCTGTAAAATAACCTATTCATATTAAAATGAAAGCAACCTACTGTATAATAACAACAAAAAAAATGCAATATACATACTCTGGTTCTTTGCTTTGGAGCTGAAAGTCCTTTCTCAGAATCAGAGGAATCATCATCATCTCCAAATACTGAACTTGTTTCCATTAAATCCCGCTCTAAATTATCTTTTATAAGCTTCAGAACATAATTATTACATAAGCCGTAAATTTCTGAACCTTTTAAATAGCATAATCTTCCCAAAACTTCACCTACAAAAATGAAAATAGATTAGAGTAAGGTTATATATGCTACAAAATGTAGTAAATCTACTTTATTACATCACTCAATCACATAAAATAAAAAAAATTCACAAGAAATCTGTGACTGTGAATATTTTTTAAACATTTTTAAGTAAAATTAATGCAATATAAAACTGAAATTACATCAAGCTTCAGGACATCTTGGAAGATAAAAAAAAATTTTAAACAGAATTCACACTTGACTTGCATTTGTATTAATAAACTAGGGTTTCTCTTTCAAAAAATTAATTTTAAAGATTTTAATGTTTCAAGTTAAATTAAATTTGTAAAAATCTCTAGAACCAGTACTTCACAGTATTCAGTGTCCTGAGATAGATGTTTTGTTAATAAAAGACATGTCCTCTGAAGACCTGAGAGATATTTACTTTCTGTGGGCAGTCATATATGAGTAAAATATTAGACATCTCATTTGTGGCCTAAAACTTTAAATTATTGGGTAAAAATATTAATTGACATTATCTTCAAAATGAGGTTTTCATCTGTATTTTCTAGGAATGTTAATAGTGGTCATATTTGTATAATTAGAAATTAATTACTTATTCTGTTTACTATATAGTAGACTTGAAAGTGTGTGATCCTTCCCTGAATACCACTACTATGTTTGACATCTGCATGTTCTTTCAGTCAAATCAAGTTATTACCATGACCTTTTTTTCTTCTTTTCTATTGCACGTTATAAAATGGCTTATAATTATAAAGAACCTGCAAGTGAAAAAAAAAAAAAATTCTTAACAATAAATTTATGAAGCTACCTCTTTCATAACGTATTTTTAAAAGAGTTTAAAATTTATCTTTTAGATTATAAGCAATAAATTTCAAATTATCATAACTTTTGGAAGATAAGAAACTAGGCTGATTGTTTGGGAGAGAGCGTTATGGCTAACTTTTGCTGGCCAAACTGAATCGTACAATCTCAGGCAGTTATTGCCACATATGGCAACCATGTTTACTAGAAGATGGATTTTACTAAAAGATGCCAAATTAGGTGTTAAATAGATGAATTTTGATATTTTGGCAGGAATATTCTTAATTTTTTTTTGCCATAGGGAGTTATAAAATTTTAATTCATTTTAGTACTGCTTTGTTCATACATTGTTGAAGTTGAATGCATATTATTATTTGTTCTCTTTAGATAAAGTATCAGGGTTTTTGGTACAAGTATGATATCTCCCCCCCAAGAGATTTCTCGCCAAATCTGGTGCCATTTGTTTTGGGTGTAGTGTTGCCGGTTTTTACTTAGGTGTAATGCTTTGTGTAATGCTCCATCAAAATATTAAATAACAGTTGCTATTTAATTTTTTGACTGAGGTTGGGTTGTTAAAGAGCGCGAATTGCAAAAAATGTGGGTCAGAGATGAGGATTAAAGTTAAAAGTTCTTATTCTGATGGTTTTACATTTGTTTGTAGGAAAGTTATTGGGGGGAAGCAATGTAACACTGAGAAATCTATTCGGCATGGCTCGTGGTTTTCTAATTCTAAATTAAAGTTATTTGAGGTTTTACATATTACTTATGACATTTTGAGGGGTACAACAACTGGGCGAATTATAGAGGAATATTCTTTTGCAAAGACTACTTTGGCTGATTGGAGACAATTTATTAATGAGACTGTTTTGAATTATATTGAATTATCTTCCGAGAAAGTAGGGGGTGGGGAGGGTAAGGTTGTGGAAATTTGGGAAACAAAAGTATCATTAGGGACATAGGGTTGAGGGCCATTGGGTGTTTGGAGGGGTTGAGAGGGATTCCGGGAGGGTTTTATTAGTTGCTGCTCATGATAGGACTCAGGAGACTTTGTTGGGGGTTATAAAAGATTGGATATTGCCAGGGACCTCAGTGTATTCCGATTGCTGGTGAAGTTATGACTGTCTCGAGCAGGAGGGATTTGATCACCTTAAAGTAAACCATAAGCTTACATTCGTTGACCCCGATACTGGGTGTCACACGAATACAATTGAAAGTACATGGAGGCATGTAAAAGCAATGTTGCCTACGCACAATCATAAGGCAGATTTTAAATTCTACCTAGCGATGTACATGTTTAGCAGCAAATATAGACTGTTTTAATAAATTTATTGAAATCGTTTTGGGGATTAACTGGGAGGAGTACAAAATTTCGGTATAGATACTTTTTTAAAAAATTCTATTGCCAACATGTATTTTTTCTATTGCATTTGTGCTTTAATTTATGTTTAATCAAGAAATATATATTTAACCAAGATGTATTTTATGTTTATTTAAATGAATTATTCTTAGTTGCACTATACTGACTTTTTTTCGCGGGCGGCAGCCCCCACCTAACAAATTTCTTATTATTTTCAGCTTTTATTATTTGTATTTATGTGTTTTTTGTGCTTTTCTGTGGTTGTACAGTATAAAAAATGTGTATTTTTGGGACTTTCCAGAATTTCCCGTTTCAAAGACACGCATTCTGCTTGGCGACAAAAAAAAATCACAAAAATCGCCATGGGGGGGGGGGGGGGTATATCATACTAGTTCCGGGCTTTTTATTCAAACGACATATATGTGAACTTATAAATGTAACTGACAGATTGCTGAAAATGTTTGTTACTTAACCCTGAATTATATACTCCCACATGATTTATTGGCAAATATGACAATGAAATTTATATAACAAAAAGCAATGTATAATATGTTTTGTTTTACTAATTATATTGCCAGTAGATTCATAGCATAGCTTGCTATAGATGGATCCATTTGAGGTTACAGTTTTGCCATAGAGACGCAAAGCCCACAATGTAAGCACTAGCCAACATGGCTTAGGCTACCAGGTTTATACAGCCAAGAATAAGTTTGTTTTACTTGTAGTATCACATTTGCATTTGAACTTGCGATATGCACCCTCAATAGTTCGCTTTTCAGCAACACTAAATGTAGAAACATGGATGGTAAATTAAAAATACTTAAAATTCCCATTCAAGTACACCCAGTAATGAGCCAAGCCGTTGGCACAAAAAATGGCTTGGTGAGAATGTTGGACCATATGATTCAGTTTTACCCTTTTGCTTCAAAAGGAGGAACTAGGAGGAAAAAAAATCATTGGAAAATTCCTACTGGTAAGAATACAAAATTTTATAAGCACCCTACTATATATTTTTTCAAATTTAGTTACCCATTTCTATGCCTTATCATGTTTGAAATATTTAATAAAAAGGCTCAAAGTATAATGTTACAATATATAGATAGAGGAACACCCTAGGTAGATCAAGAAAATTTGCTCTACTGAAGTGGCCTTGCATTTATATCTAGGAATAGTAAGTTACTTTCATTAAAATGTTTTCACCATAAAAAGCAAAAAAATTAAACTTTTTAAGAAAGAGAAGAGAATGATGACCAGCTACATTTATTCTAAACATTTTAAAGAATGCCACTGAGTAAAGATGACTATTTCATCACATGAATGAAGCATCCCACAAACTGAAAACACATTTAACAAATAAGTTACTAATATTTTATTTAAAAAAAAAAATTAATACTTTAATCTGAGAATGAATTTAAATATTTTGCATTTATTTCAATTTTAAATTAAAAAATTATTTTAACAATTTAGCTATTCTCTATACATTACTATATGAATTTTTAAGTATTTAATCCAACTAAATCACACCCATTTTCATCTTATTAATTATCAAGAAACTGATTATACATCAATCAAGATAACTTAAAAAAAAATGTATAGTCATGAATATTTTGGAACCAAAAAAGTTTTGTTTATTTTGTGTATTGCACTTATTACAATTAGCAAACAGAACAAAGGAGGTTACTTTATACCTAAATATTGCATTATCTTTACTTTAATAAACTATCGATAAAAATTCAACAATTCATAAATTTTTAAATTGTTTCATACTTCTTAAATATTTGTCTTCAATCTTTAGTGGCAGAAAATTAGTTAAGACCTAAATTTTCAAGTCAAGAGAAAGCTCTATTTAAATATTTCATATGATCAACAAAATAAGATATATAATAAGATTTTAGTGATTCAGTTTGAAGTATATATTATGTATAATTTCAAACTATGAAGAATTAAACAGAAAGGATGACATTTCTGGGAGGCATTTCTTGTAGGGCATACTGCCCTACAAGAAATTTTGCATGTTCGCGAATTGAAAATAAACAATTTTTAATTTTACAGCATGTATGCTTCCATGTATTTTAAAAAATAAATGAACTGTACTATGGTAGCTTGGGAAAAGTTACCATTTGATATAAACGGTGGAAAATTTTTGGAGCTCCAGTATTATACTGGAGCTTCAGTAATTCTCAATTTTTATACATGATATTTTTACATAAGATTTCTATGCCCTGTGAAGAATAAAAACTATATGAAAGTGAATAATGTAACTAACTCAAATGCAGTTAACAAACCTGCTGCAAGTCGAATCCTAACTTCAGAGTCTGTTAATAAATCAAGAGAAAACTGATATGCAGTTTGAAGAAAATTTTCCGATTCTTCATCACATCCAACATGTTTCAAGTGAGTTATTAAGGCTTTAATACCTAAGAGAGATCCATGTTTCGATTCCCAGTCCCCTGTAGGATTACCTAAAGGTTTTAAAAGTAATTCTTCAACAGTATGAATATCAGCAGATTTAGCAAAACTTAGGAATTCGTTCAGCTGATTGACACCTTGATCACGATCTAATTTTCGGGAACTAAACAGAGACGTGAAAACTTCATTAAGATCCTTCATATTCATTTAAATAAAACAGAGTTTGATAAATACAGAAATTAAAATAAATAGAAAACAATCAACTTTCTCAAAACAGACAAGAAACTTAAATTGAGATTATTTCACGACAAAGTACTACAGCACGATCCACAAAAATCAACACAACAGACCGACTTGGCTTTAACTATTGCAGAATGCATCTAAAGGCAGACTCTTCTCGAAACATCATTCGCTATTTCATATCATGTGATTTGGCGCGTTTTCTGGCGATGATATCTCATTTTTGCACATCTCGCCTTTGTTATATCTATTTTTCCCGTTTAGCCATATTTTTCTCTTCTAAAGAAAAATATAGCTTTAGAAGAGAAAAATATTCAATCAGAGGAAAGTCGAAATTCTTAATCAAGCATTGTAGTTTTACTGGTCAAGTGTGTAAATCAAACTCTCCTATTTTTCAGTCTTTTAACCTGAAATGGTCTATTGACGCTTACTTTTCTGTTTATTATATTTCAAGACACTTTTTTCCCCCCTCTTATAAAGTAATTAGTTTTTCTCTTTAATACTGTTAGTCAAAATTTGTACTGTGCTGTGACAAGCCGGAAAGGGAGAAATGTATTACGCAACCGAGGGAAGGTTGGCGCCAATAAATGAATCATTCATTCCGAATCTTTGATTTCTCTAATAAAGTTCTTGATAAAGTTTGAATCAATGGCGGCAGGGGTTGGAATTATTTAATTTGTGACATTATCGTCCAAAGTAAGATCATTTTCTTAAATTTGCGAGTGAGAAGTGGCTGAAAGATTTTATTATGTTTTGCGTATAGTTAGTAGTGTTTAGTGAAATTATTTCGGACTATAAGCTGCTGAATGTCATTCGATATTAAACCGTTGTATTTGTGATATTAGTATTGATAAGCCTAAGTCAAATTTAATATTTTTCATTATTGAAGGATGATATCATCCCTTCATTTTCAGCGCGAGTGAGTCTAAGGCAGTACATTTCATTGTTTGACATATAATCATTTTATTCTATGGTTTCTTTCTTTGATTGTAATTAAGTGTTTGTTTATTTGTTTATGTTAACTTGTTTATATTGTTACCGTTTCATGTGTTTTGATGCAAAATGCATCATAATGGAGCGCTATTATGAATTAGAATTTTTTCTGTTCTTGTTAGTTATATTAAATAATAAGTTTATTATTTAGAACTTTCATGCATTTCAGTTATATTTCTAATTTAGCAATTAATTTCTTGTAAATGTATTTATTAATGACTGAAATGTGTTAAATTATTTGTTTAGATAAGGATTTTATTGCGTTTGAATTTACCCAAGTGGCGATAGTCCGGGAAACATATCAGAGAATTTGGAAGTCCTTGACATATTGGGGTAAAACCAGAGAATTCTGTTGAAAGTGTGGGAAAACATTAGCTTTCCTAGCTGTAAGGGAAAAGTGACCTAGTTTAGCATTTCTAAAGTTCATTTGAAATGGATTTTTCAAAAAATCAGGGGTATAGATCACAAATTTTCTAGAATTCTAGGAATTTGTTTGTAACTTTGTAGTTTTTAGGCATTAAAGGTGCAATCTGAATAGTTTGTCACCTAACTGCATTTATTAAATTAACATGCATGTTAATACTTGAGTTTTTTCTCTTTTCTATTTACATATGACAGTTCCATATAGCCATTACCAGTTTTAATTTAGGGTGTCTGCAGGTCTCAAATGTTGCGAAGTAGCAAGATGAGTCCTAAAACTACCAAAAGTATAGCAGAATTATTGACTGGATATAAGCAAATATAGTCACATCTAGAAAAAAACAATTTATTTTCCTCTGTTTGAAATCTAAATATCTGTCATTTCCCTCGTTTCTATTTAACAGGGTTATATATAAAATGCAAAAGAACTCATTGTTTGTTTAGTTGCAGTGGTAAATTGTAAAATGTATATACTTTATTCATCTATATCAGGGGTAGCCAACATCGACCAGTCGATAGCGAAGCCAATTTTGTTCGATTGCTCATGATGTCTGAACTTAGAAACCGATTAGACTATGTGATAAATAGAGCACTCATTTAGGACCGTAGTTAGGGCGGCAGTGAGGGTTTTGTTTACACTGCACTAGACCGGGACTGTAATTCAGTCTGAGAGCGAATGCATACCATGGCACCTGTGCTTTCCAAGAATAAGAAAATTGCAATTGATATATGCCTAATTATGATTCCTTGGTTAGGGACATGCAAACTCTGTCTTCCCATTAATGTTAACGTAATAAATTCTAAATCTGTCTTTATCCTAATTTGAACCTAAAATTGTTACTAATTTGAACTAATATTGTTAATAATTACTCGTATTTTAATTCCCCTGGACGTGACTTTTTTTGACCGTTATGTATGTTGTTTATCACGTAGATAGATACGTATGTTTGAACATATATTTTGCTTATATACCCATAGCTCGCTAGTGTGTAAAACACCATAGCTCGCACAGCTCGCCCATAGCTCGCACAGTGTAAAAACATAGTATGCATTTCACCCCTCCCCCTCCCCACTAAGACTACGCCTATGACAATAAGTTGATTGTGACACATTTTTAAGATAAAAAATAGATCTTATGTACACAAAAGTTGGCCATCCCTGATCTACATCATATGGACTGGCATGTAGTACTTGTATTGTAGAGAGCATTAGAAATTTCACTGTAGTAAGCCCTAAATTTACGGTAACCTTGATCATATCATGATGCTCTAATCCCTATAACCACCAAAACGAACAAAACTTTTTATTTATACATGTTTTCGTACTTTACTTGATATAATCATTTTCTTAAGATAAATTGACTTAATCATCTATCATTACAAATAGGCATTGCTATTTTCTAATGAGAGATGTGTTATAATTCTATTGGGAACAGAATCATTTAAAATCTTACCTTTCATTGGCCACATAACCATTTCTAGAAAGCAAAGGTGTTAACAGTTTGGATGTTATCATTTTCATGAAGAATTCTCTTATTGATCTTAACCATTTTCTTAAAAAAAGATTAACACCTTGGGTGTAATCTATTATTGTTGAAAGAATGTAAACACATCTGGTTACGATTTCTGTGGAGAGTAATTTCATGTCCTTATGTGATCTGAAAGAATTATTTCATATTTTAATGATCATAATGAGCATTTCTAAAAAATAAAAGTAACAAATTGTTCTTTTTATGAAAGACAAGTCGGTACTTTTTACACTTGTAATTCGAATGTACATGCTACAACCATCCTTTTAAAAGTGACGAATTTGGCTTACCATTATAAACAAAAAACAGATAAAGGTTTTTTGAAAGCATATAATTTTTGTTAATGGAACAGCACTTTCAAACTACCAGTTTTTTTTTTTTTTTTAGTATTAAATTTGATTTGTATCCATGAAAACTATTTATCAGGTACTTGTGAAAGTTCTTAAAAAATTGATCAAAATACAAATACCAGAAACAGAGCAGAGGCAATCGATCAGTCTCTTTATCAGGGGACCTGAGTGAGTCAGCCACTTCAAAGGGTCTTTCTGATAGGGTGCAGGCAAGCCAAAACACATCCCATGTCCCAGAGATCCCCAGGCCAAACACAGAAAGACAAAAGCTTTAGATACACATATAAATAACAGAAATTTTCAAGTAAACTTACCAAAAAATTCAACCCAGTCAAAAAGTGACAGTGGAATTGCAGAACTGATTATTCATCTAGAAATTCTAGCAGTACCACAGTTACTATTAAGGAACAGTTGCACTATCTTATTAAGATGCAAAAAGTGAAAATTAAAAATTTAAATAGAAAAAAGAAAAATAAACCAAACCAAATCCATTTGGCAGGGTAATTTTAGAGGAATTTAAAATAAACCTGACTCTAAATACCATTTTTTTTTTTTTTAATAAATTAAGATTGCAAAAGTCTCTCTAGGAAATTATTCTTGAATAGATTAGAAAGAGAAATGGGTTATCGAAAAAATGGAAGTATACTTAACCCTACTTACGAATGAGTTATGGTTCAGTAGGCTGTTCGTGTCTTGAATTGTTTATAGGTAATTTTAAAATTACCATACTCTTCACCCCTATTTAAGTATGATCTATACAAATATATAAAGAGAGAGAGCGAATTTTGTATGTGGAGGGTAATCTCCGGAACCACTGCACCTATTTGAAAAATTCTTTCACTATTTGAAAGGCACATATTCCAGATGGACATAGGCTATATATTATGTATATCTGATCAGTAGAAAGTAAGTTAGGGGCCTAAATGTTGAGCTCGTGCTTCACCTTTACAAATTTTCCTTTGTCGACCATAGTCAAGTAACTATAGCAACACATTAAACGATATTTTCATTTATTATCAGTAAAACATTTAACATTTGAATTTTCTTTGTCAACCATAGTCAAGTAACCGTAGTAACACATCAAACTACATTTTCATTTATTATCAGTAAAAACATTTAATGTTTTAAAGATTCAAGTGGAGGAGGTATCGATAAATACAAAAAGGATTGGCAACGTTTAAGAGTTTATTGAAGAAAATTACATTTGGAATGACGCTTTTTATGGGACATTTATGGTAAAAAAAAGATTTACTATTTGTTGGCTATCAACTGGAAATTTATCGGTATAATATTATAGAACTTTATTTAACTTATAATTTTTGTTTTTGAATTCATGTACAATTTTATGCACAATTTGCTTAAATCGAACTTGAATTAGTGAACTTTAAGTAATTGTTCAACTCGGACAAAGTCGGGCCGGGCCGCTAGTAGATTATTAAGTAAATAAAATACAATTTTTTTTTTTCATCCTAAAACATAATGTACTGTACAGTATTGTATTTTTTAAGGTACTTTATTATTATGAATCGTACTTAAAACCTAAAAAAAAATTATAGTACATATACTGTACAGTTGTTTTTCTTACCTTTTAAACTGGTAAAGTAGGCTTGCGGGGATGGATGAGAAGAGGGGGGTATGGTGTTGTGGGATGTAAGAGGGAAAGGGGGTTGTTCAACGTTAGTGTGTTTGGCAAAGAACAACACTTTTTCTTCATCTGAGGAGGAATTGGTCAATGGGGGTGGGGAAGCTCTTGAGGTTAAAAGCACTGGTTTGAAGATTTGATCTAAGGAAGTCTGCACCAATTGTCTTTTGTTTTCATCTATATGAGTTGATAACAGTGCAAAATTTGAACTTTTAAATGACAAAGTGAGTGTTCCAAACAAAATTTGAATTGCAAGTCTGTCTATATCTCTAAATGCTAGTAAGTTGAGTGGTGTTTGTAATTTTGAAATGATTATATAGAAATTGTAATTTGGACTTCATGTTTTACCAAATTTTATATATATATATATATATATATATATGTGTGTGTGTTTGTTTTTAAGTGGAGGCACTTGTCGAAATTTTATATGTAATAAAGTATAAAATTTGATGAAAATGAATTCTTAGTTTTTATTTATTTTTATTTTTTTTAAAATATTCAACAAAAATTTTATGTCAAAATATCAAAGAAACTTGGGAAGCCAGATAACAAAACAAAGAAAAATTTAATTCTGATAAACTGTGATATCCATATTTGTTTTATTAATAACAAACTCAATAAATTAGTATATTTAGATCTGGAGCCAGTCTTTCATCGGGGATACTCTAGATTTGTGTGCACGGCCGCCATCTTGGATTTTTCCGCCAGGGTTTGGCGCATTTCTCATGGCGATAATTATTGCGTTCTGGTAAAAATAACCCAATGTCAAATTCTCTAATTTTAAGATCAAACAGTCATTTCTGGTTTGATCTTTTTAATTAGAGTATAATAATTTTAGGTCAGATCTCAGCCTTGATCTGGAAATATTTTAAGCAGTGTTTTC
This sequence comes from Dolomedes plantarius, assembly GCA_907164885.2. Taxonomy (NCBI): domain Eukaryota; kingdom Metazoa; phylum Arthropoda; class Arachnida; order Araneae; family Dolomedidae; genus Dolomedes; species Dolomedes plantarius. Next base: position 66,204,615 of record OU015496.1, on the reverse strand, counting down.
AAAACGCTGGACTTTGAATTTTTTTTAGCTTTTTTAATAAAAATCAACTGTTTAAATTATGAAACTTAGAAAAATTTTTGAAAAATCCTTTAAACGTTGGACTTAGATTTATTTTTGGGTTTTTAATAAAAACCCCTTTTTTAAATTATGAAACTTATTTTTTTGAAAAAATCATTCTCAAATATTGGAAATTTTGGGTTTTTCTTTTAGCTTTTTTAATAAAACCCAATAAAATCAGGGCAAGGATTATTTGACCATTTATCCTGCTGTGTTGGAAATAAGGAAATAAAAACCCTTTTCCTAAACCAATAGCTTAACCTTAACTAACTTCTTAACTTAGGTTCCTGGGGAGAGAGAAGTTGAACTTCAGTTATTTAAATTTATTTAAATAAAAATTTTAAAATAGATTGTATTTAAAATGTATACTGTATTTTACATTTTACGAAAAAATGATAGCAGATAATTTTTACTTCAAATAAATGAAATGGTGTATCATAACAGTATACTAATTGACAAATCCATTATCAGTTTTTCGTTAACTTAATAAATTTAAGTTGCTTTTAATTTTGTTTATCGATTGTCAATTAGTATACTGTTATGATACACCATTTCATTTATTTGAAGTAAAATTTATCTGCCATCATTTTTTCGTAAAATGTAAAATACAGTATACATTTTAAATACAATCTATTTTAAAAATTTTTATAATTCCAAGTTGTAGTGGATTACAAATAAATTTAAATAACTGAAGTTCAACTTCTCTCTCCCCAGGAACCTAAGTTTAGAAGTTAGTTAAGGTTAAGCTATTGGTTTAGGAAAAGGTTTTTTTCTTATTTCCAACACAGCAGGATAAATGGTCAAATAATCCTTGTCCCGATTTTATTGTATGCACAAAATATTTGGTTAAGGTCAAATCTGAAGTAAAATTTCATTACCACAATGCCCTTAACCCCCCCCCCCCAAAAAAAAAAAAAATAATAATAATAATAAAGGAGAATCTGGTTACTCACCATAAATTTATGGGTTCATAATTTTTTTACATTTTTCAAAGCTGAATTTTAGATAATTTTTAAATTGCAAGATATTTAGGTGGTACGAAAATGCTGTATATTTTTTCTAATTAGCAATATATTAGCATAATATTTTGATGATTCATTGCTATTTGTCAAAGAGTTAGGGTAAATTGAATACATGGCATTGAAATTTTATCTGTAAGTAAAATCCATTTGACCAAATTTTTTATATGAATCATAATTTGAAAAGGTAGTTTTTAATTAAAAATGCAAAAAAAAAATCTAAGTCCAACGATTAAATGATTTTTCAAAAATATTTCTAAGTTTCATAATTTAAAAAAGTGGGTTTTATTAAAAAAGCTAAAAGAAAAACCCAAAATTTCCAATATTTGAGAATGATTTGTTCAAAAAAATTTCCAAGTTTCATAATTAAAAAAAGGGGGTTTTATTAAAAACCCAAAATCTAAGTCCAACATTTAAAGGATTTTTCAAAATTTTTTCTAAGTTTCATAATTTAAACAGGTGGTTTTTATTAAAAAAGCTAAAAAAAATTCAAAGTCCAGCGTTTTGAAAACACCGCTTAAAACATATTGGCGAGAATTCTTCCACTCCTCAAAACACGGTAAAATCGCCAAGTTGGCGCAAAAAAAATCCAAGATGGCGGCCGTGCACACAAATCTAGAGTAGTCCCCTAATTATCATTATGCACCATTGTAAAAATCAAAATGACTGGATAAAAACATGATGATGGAGTAGGTAAATGATATTTTATCTTTTTGTAAACTGATATCCCAGGATACATGGAGCAGTTTCACAACATCAGTAAGATCACATTCTAGTTACTGTACCTATTTTACAACTTTCAATGGCAGTAGAATATGTCCCATCAATACACTGTCAAAAGGTAAGTTCTAGTATTGATTGGTTGGTTTTGAGCACTACCATCATACTGTTCCATCATATTCACCAAAACTGACCATATTCTATGTGTATATAGAAAAATAGATTGATAGAATAAATTGGATCCATTTATTTCAATATTTTATTTCTTAAATTTTTATTTAAATTATGCATATTTCGATGTTACTCTGTTTGTGAAGCAAATGCTGGATAGATTAAAATCAGATAAAGCTCCTTTATGATTTACTATAAGCAGAATATCTTTCCTGTATTATTTCAATTCAATTTACAGTTTATTTCTTTCTAGTATCTGATTTTATTAACGAGGTGGGAATTATTTGAATACTATGGCCAAGTTTGAAGCTCCACTTAGGAAAGGTAACTAACATAGTCATAATAATTATATAAAATTATGTGTGTCTTAAATTAATTTGTATTAAAACAAATATTTGGTAAATAAAATTTCATGATTATTATCACATATTTTTTAGGCATAATTAAACTTTACTTAGTTCCTAGTTTTATGTTTATGCAATTAATAATTTTAGATTTTAAAATAAGATACCGCAGTTGCTTGTTTTATACAACTGTTGTTATAAGTTTTCTATAAAACCAGTTTGTTAGTGCTTTCTTCTCTCGTACTCTTTTTTTCTTTCTTAAAGAAAAAAAAAGGGTAGGGTACATAAGACATCTGTCTGTTGTTGAAGATATAGTTAATATGTAGATAAACCAATGCCCACATCGTACATTGGTTAGCATCACAAGTTCATACTCTTCACCGAGTGGGCTCGGATTTGAATCCTCACTAAGGCATGAACATTCAGGAGCTGTCCCCGCATAGGAAGCAATGTTAGCTCCCCTATATAATGCTCCTTAAAAAAATCAGTGTGTATAAGTGAATATCATTAAGACAAATGCCTGCCACATTAAAAAGAAAAAGGGAAAAGTAGCGAATCCTTACAGTGGTATATTATCTATCCATGCAGTGTCTAAGTTAAGCATGTATAAGCATTTTTTTCTTTCTTATACTACTATAATTTTCAATACTTTGTAAATTTATTTGAAAATTTTCAGCTGAAAAGTAATTTTTAAAGTGAATGTAAGGTCAGATTTATCTGAGAGACTATCATAATAATGTATTTAGTTACCCGATTGACAACTATACCCTGATAGGTATAGAATAGTTTTAGTTTAGTAATTAATAGAAATAATAATGAAATAAGAATGAAATTAGTTTAGTAATTAATGAATAATTAATGAAATTTCATACATCCCTGGAATGAAAACCCTACATGACATATGAAGATCGCCTAGGTCAAATAATAGGCAAGGTAAGTATATATTTAAAATTTTTCTTATATTTCATGCAGAAACCAGTGAATTCGCTAAATTCTAATGAAGTTGTGTTGAATCAAGCTGGGAACACAAAAAGGGTCAATAAGTTAAAGCAATTGTCAAAATGAGAGTTTGGTTTGTAGGATTGAAATTTAGGCATTATTAGAGAATTGGAAAATTGCACCATACTTCTAAATGATGTCATATTTTTTCACTTTTATTACTTGCATGAAAAAGTTATATATAATTTTTTTTCATATGAAGTCATTAGTAATTGAAGTATTAATTGTTATTATACTGTGTCACTAATTCTTTCTACTTCCAGGTCAAAAAGCTCCAAGAATTGCTTCAAATGGTAACAGATTACCAGATCCTTTACCCACTGGTGTAATTCTTACAGATGTTATGAAACGCAAATGGAAATTAGGGAGATCCATTGGAGTCGGTGGTTTTGGAGAAATATATTTAGGTACAAATTCTATCTTATTCATATCTATTCTATTAATTTTTAAAAAAATCTAATTTGCTCCATTTTAAAGTAAAAAATCAACCAAAGTTCTGAAGATTTTTTTTTTTTACTCTTGAGATTAATTAAAGTATTATGGATATTGCTAAAATAAATGTAGCCATTGTACATAAGGCAAAGCTTTGCTGAAAAATCATATTTTTTTTGTTATTAAAATTTTTTTCAATAAATTAAGAAAATGCCAGAATTAACTCATGAATGATGATAGTAACATTTGAAAAATATATTTGTATCACTTTGTTGAGGCAAAATTTAAAAGATTATTCTTTTTTCTAATATCATGATTTAGTCTACTAAAATGCATTCTTAGCCCTCGATTAGCAAAAAATTACTGTAGTGCTGTAGACTAAACCAAACTGAAATGTGTTGATTATTCTGAGCATTTTTCAATTATCACTTTGGACCTATCCCTCCAAGAATATTATAGCATGTATGCTAGCCAACTCCAAAAAAATTTTGAATTTTAAGGTGCTAAGAAAGAGTATTACATAATTTTTACAAGTAGTTTATTAGGAAACTTTTTGTTGCTGATTGGGTATTTGGTATCTGATCACTGTCTGACTGTTTATTTCTATGCATTGAATAGGTATCCTCATTACTGTTTTCACTTGAATAGTATATGATGATTTTGTTTCCTTTTGAAAAGTTCACTGTCATTACTACTATTGTAATCTAATAAAAGCAGCAAATTTTGTCCACTTTTGATTTGGAAGTCTTCAAACTGAAACTCATTATAACTACTGTCAATTTCCTTATTCATTTTTGTAGGGCTTTTTACATTGGTTATTATATACTTCTGAGAGAATTTTTGAAATTAACGAAATTAAATTAATATAATTCTGCTGGTTAGATCAAAATGTTGGCTTGTGTTTGGTAGCACTGCTGGTTATAGAGATGAGGGTTAATTAAGTCCACTTTGTTTACAAAAGAGCCTTAAAATTTTATTTTGACTTTGAGAAAAATGAAGTTACATCTCATGAAACATGTAGAAAAAAAAAACCCTCTTTTTTCCTGATTAGAATAGTCACATAACAAGATGAATTAATACATGCTTCATAACTTCTATATTTGTAATTAATTATTGCATACTACTTTAAAATTGCCCACTTTTCTTGCTCCATATTTTTATACTGAATTCCTTTGGATGCTATTTCTTACTTTTTGCAAATGATCAAACTTGAACTGTTAGATTTTATTGCCTGGAAAAAAATTGCCCTCGCATTCACTTTTCTCTCAATGTTTCTGCCAAAATTTTATTTGGTTGTATCAGAGTGGTACTTATAAAATATGATGATCAATTATAGGTGATGTGCTTTGAATTAACTTTTTTTTAATTATAGGAATAAAACTTTGTTATACAAATAAAGTTTATCTTTTATGGCAAGTTCAGTCAATTCATCAGTTGACCTTGAGGATTTTAATTCTCCATGTAATGACTGTTTTAAATTCATGACAAATATCAATTTAGAAAGTTGTCTTTCAAAATTTAATAATTTAAAAACAAGCTCTTTATTTAAGTGCATACATGCAATTTTTAAAAAAATTCAAAAATATGCATTTCCTAATTTGTGATTAGAAAATGCTGAGTATGAAATTTCATACATCCCTGGAATGAAAACCCTACATGACATATGAAGATCGCCAAGGTCAACTAAAGCACTGCCTTAACCAATCTTATAAATAAACACTATAAAAATATAGCACTTACCAAGTGCTATATTTTTATTGTTTATAATATAGAACTTGATAAGTGCTATATTTTTATTGTGTTTGTGCTAAGCCTGGTTTTTATTTTAGCATTTCCTTGATTATTTTTTATCATAGAAATATAATGAAACTTTATTTTTTGTGCAGCTACTGATGATTTAAAGAAGAAGGCAAGTCCTGATGCAAAATTTGTCATAAAAGTTGTGAGTATTTTAAAATGTTGAATGATGGCATAACTTACGTTTTTCTCCAAGTTTTACTGAATTCTAGAATTTTCCACTATTTAAGTATTTAGATAGAAACTTACATGTAGGCAGCAGATAAATATGCTCACCCATTGCCCAAGATTGGAAATACTAGATATTGTGTAAAATATTTTCTTTTATAATTTCTATCAACAAATTTTATTTGAAAATTCTAATATTTTTATGTCTGTTTATAAGTTTATTGTGACTCCAGTCATCCTCATCTCATTTTAAGTTCTTTTCATATAAAATCTAATTGAAGTAAATTGAATCTGATTTAATTAAACAAATTAATCTTTTTCATGTTGTTCTTAATGAAACATTTTTGCCAGACTTGAGTTTTACTGTAAATTTTTAATATTCCTTAGTGTGCAGTGTAAGGCATAATAATATCCATTGATCTTGCCATCCAAAGATATTTTAAATAAAGTAGTATTTATTTCTTAATAATAAAATATAGGTAATCAGCAGTTATTTCACATCTTTATCATCAAAAATCTATTAATTTTTGCAGCCACCAGTAAAGATGATTGTATGTTTAAAAAAAGATAATTTTTTATATATATTAATATAATTACAAATTTAACTGGTATATTTCTTTAAAAAAATCAATAAATTTCTTAAACTGGTAGCATTTATATTATGATTGATAAATTTCTTTTCTCCTACTGGTAGTGATCCCTTCATTTTTATATATGCATAGGTAGTATTGTTATAGTTGCATAACTAGATATTAAAGATTTTAGTTTGGTTCTTTTGTATAACATTCTGTATATTATTAAATACAAATGAACCAAAATTCATGGCCAGAAATTTTTGGCTAATGAGCATCTTGGTACAAACTTGCAAAAGTAGAAACAAGCGTCTAGACCTGGATGGTGGTTTTTTATATTTTTTATTACAAATGTATGGAAGATTGGCTATGACACCATTTGTTCCCAGTAAAGGGTGAGACTGCTGCCCATTCATTTAAGGGGGCACCGTATAGGTGGCCAGCATTACCCCCTACAAGCCGGTCCCGTAATTATCAGGATGGTAGTCAAATAGCCAGAAATTTAGGCCTTAGATGCAAGTTCTGTGAGTTGGAATCCTTCTTTGGGCATAGAAGTTTTTGTTGCCTTATGGAATGAGCTTTAAGCTATGGGAATAGTTCAGTTGTTATTGAAGATGACCTTTGTGCTCCAAACTTATCAATTGAATAAACTAAAATCTAATATGGCAATGCTCCATGTATGCAAAAGAAATTATGTAAAGGAAGGTAAATAAGAGAATATATTTTAGAGAATTTATCGATGTTAATGTAGATGTTGCAAGGAATAGTTTTTGTTTGCTTATTTTCTGTTCTAATTAATATATATATATTAAAATAAGGAAATATGATCAGTGTGAGATTACTTTTTTAAATGGCCATAGTCATTACTATTTGTAAAGCCTGTTGGTATGTATGGCTTGAATTTCATGGAAAAGATAAAATTTATTCTTTATTTTAAAAGATGTTTTGACACAAGTAGAAAATTATTTTAGTTTCTGTATTTAAAAAAAAAAAAAAAAGAAAAAGCTTTATGAAATGTATATTCTTTTTTTGCAGGAGCCTCATGCTAATGGACCTCTCTTTTCTGAAATGCATTTCTATCACAGAGTTGGAAAACCTGAACAAAGTAGGGCTTATTTACTTTTTTAAAACTTTTTAAGTAATTTTTTGTTTTAAGATCAGATCCATAGCACCCTTTTTTAAATTGAGACAGAAATAGTGCTATAATCTCGCACTAAAAAAATTGGCTACCCAGGAACTGAACATGAACTCAAGACATGTTTTAACATCTACTTTCTCAAGCCATGTCAGGAAAGATTCTCTTGCAGTCCACTGAAAGTGCCTTGAATTTTTGCCTGGTATATTTAAAATCTTTGCACTTAGTAAATTATTTCTTTGTGATATTAATTTCTTTGAATTCTATCCTTAAGTAGGCCATAATATAGCAAACTTAATTTTTTTTCCCCCTGCCAACCTTCATTAGTCTTTTCCAATAATACCTTTAAACATTTTTGGGCCATATCCAAAAAACTTGCATGTTCAAAATTTTCAAAATTCTTGCATGTAGAAATACTTTTCATTTCATATGCTGTTTTCGCAAGCAAGCAGAATCGGTAGTCTAAGGCACCATTTTTTGAAAGTGTGAAAAGGCTTTCAGTGGACTTTCTTCTGGAAAAGCACCACACATAAGCACCTACATTTTTTATAATAACAGTAAAGGATTAGCCAATAAAATTGAATTATTTTTAGTAATTTCTATATAGCTTCTGTGGAAAAATTGAAGTACAGTATTATTTTTTAAAAAAAATATGAACTGTAGTGAAACAGTAATTAGTTATTTTGTTTAACATGTTTTCAGTTTTATGTAAAAGAGTGTGCTTTTTATGCAGAAGAGGATTAAAAGAAGGATAATTGATTAAATCTGATCAAAAGGAGTTCAATAAATTAACAAGTAAGGACAAAAGGAATAAAATAGGTCTAAATAAACAGAATAAATATATTTATGATAAATATATCCATGTGTGTAAACACACATACATTTAATATCCTACATTTGTGTGTATGTGTTAATTAATGAAAGTATATGAATGTATAATCTCACACTTAAAAAAAAGTAGCTAACCCAGGAACTGAATATGATCTCCGAACAGATGTTCTAAGATCTACTTTCTCAAGCCATGTCAGAAAGAATCTGTTGCAATTCACTGAAAGTGACTTGAATTTTTGCCTAGTATATTTAAAATCTGTGCACTGAGTAATTATTTCTTTGTGATATTTCTTTGAATTCTGCTATCCTTAAACAATAATAGTTAAATGAAATGAAGTTGTATTAAAAATGCTTTTTATTAAATAAAATTCCAGTGCAAATTTTAAAATTATTTTTTTAGCTATATAATTTACTTGAAAAATAATTTATCTCTAAATTATTGTTGCAAATATTCAGTTAATAAGGAAACTATATGTGTGCTTTATTTATTAATATATATATATATTTTTAACTAGTCAATGAGTGGATGCTAAAGAAAAAATTAAGTTTTCTTGGCATGCCAAAATTTATTGGTTCTGGATCTCATGAACATAAAGGAACAAAATATCGATTTATGGTTATGGAAAGATTTGGAGAAGATCTTCAAAAACTTCTTGACAAGAATAATAAAGTTTTCCCCATCAAGACTGTATATACATTAGGTAAAATTATAGTAAGTATTTAATAAGTATTTAATCTCTCCTAAAAAGCTTGTTTGATAAATTAATGATGAAAGTATGATTAATATTGAAGTAATGATAGAAATGTGTTAATATATTTTTTTCTATTTTCCAGTTAGATATTTTAGAGTATATTCATAGTCATGGTTATATTCATGCTGACGTGAAGGCTTCTAATTTACTGATTGGTTATGGTCCAGGCAAAGAAAATGAGGTCTGTATTATAAAAAAAATTAAGATTGTTCTTTAAATTTTTGTCTTTCATGCTATGAAAGTTTTTGAAAATTACTTTCATAAAAAATATCTTTCAAGTGTCAACTCTGCTGATGAATTGTAAATGTCTGATACTGAATTTTCATGCTTCTACTTTCACTACAGTTATTCTTTATGTAGTAACCGACTGTCAGTTCCCAGTATTTTGCATTGCTTCGTTATCATAATCACTTAATAAATTTTTATTTTTAATGATAGTTTTTTTTCCATAAATTTTTATATTTCTTCATTTCAATTAAAAAAAATAAAGATATGTAATATTTTTAAGAAATTTATTTATTTATTTTTTCCCAATGCGGAGGCACTTGTCAAACATTCGCCTATACTACACCGCAATTTTACTGCCCATTTTATTGTGGAGGCACCATATAGGTGGACAGCATTAACCTCTATGAAGGGACGACACGAACAGAGATATTTTTCGTGGCGTGACGCCAGGATTCGATCCAAGCACCCTCAGCACCGAAAACCAGCGCGCTGTACCACTGGGCCGCCACAAGCCCTTTTAAGAAATATAGTTAATTTTAAATTTTATTTCTGTCCAGGGGGACTTAAGGTAATTAAATATTTGCCATAATATAAGCAAATTGAACCACAGTTATCTGTAATCTTTTAATTTTTCTTTTAATCACTTGTGTCCATGATATATTTTGTTAAGATTATGTGTATTAGTCTATTTTGCCAGAACTTATAATTTTTCCAGAAATGTTTGCCAAGTTTAAGTTTTAAAAACACTATGAAAATTAAAAAATATGTATATAAATTCCCCACACACTTAAAATGGGTACTGATTAGAAAACCTTTTGCAGTGTCAGAGAACCAAACTGGAACTATATTTATGCCTTTTAGGAAAATTGAAAATTGTCAGAGAGAATGAAATTTTTAGTAAAAGTCTGATGCAGTATTCTATTTTCCCTGAAAACTTGGCTTTGTCAGGACTTATCTAATAAATGGTGGGAGAGGCAGAATTCTGTAGTACTTAACCTTGTAGCTTAAAATTTGTGTCTCTATGTAAAGGTTTGTTGGTCAGTTTAGAGTGCTATAATCAACTTTTAGTATACCAGGGTTAATTTGACCAGGACCTACAGCCTTAAGTCAATTTCAAATGGCTACAATCATCCATGCTGTTGTGAAGGATCCACAATTTGGACATTTTGGACTCCTTCCAACGTCATAGCCATTTTGTTTTTCCAACATGATTACGGGGCAAAAAACGACCATATTGAAAAAAGGGGGAACTGTACCAATTTTCCAAGAAACATTGCACCCCCTGAATTCCTTGGGACTGGAGCAGGAAATTCAACGGATATCCAATTTTCTTGGAAATAAGAGTACCACATGGGTCAACTGTGGGGATGTCGGAGCAGCCTGCCCTCGAATAAAAAAAACTGGAAGAGGCAATAAATTTGCGTGAATAACCGACCTGGGGAGAAGTCAAAATCCCAAAAAGGGGGGGGGGGGAATGAACCCCGAGTGTGGGAGAGAAAGGAGAGGATCGGAGGCAGAGGGTCAGAGATTGAGGTAGCGAGCTGCGAAGAAAGACCGAAAAAAGGACGCCCCCAGAAAAGTAAGATGTGCATGTTCAACCGCCAGTGCCGATACCCGCTGCCTCCTCCGGTATAAGTGCCTCAACGACTCCATGCCTTTCCCTGCTGTTTCATCAAAGCTCCTCAAGTTGGTCATTTCTTCCCTTTTAAATAGTGCTGGTGCCTTTTTAGAGATTACGAAAAATGACTTTATTTCACTTTACCCGTAATGGTTCTGTCGCAGGAAGTGGATAAAGTATGCCCTAATTCTGTTATAATATGTCTAATCAAGATCTTAAATATAATAATGTAAAACTGACCTTTTCTTGTAAAATATTGTATAATAAATGTTGTTATTTTTATTTATAAACACATAGTTCCCTTTGGATTTCACCTTCCTAATTTTACACAATGCAAAGGGGTATCTCTGGTACCCCTCATAACACATGCTAATAGTGGAAATCAAACTCGCAGGTTCTTGACAAATGCCAGCAGCCAAGCCATTTGGCCTACACCTAGCCCTCTATGTAAATGATTGCTTACTTCCTTTTGAAGGGTATTGAACTTTCCAGCCACTTCATTGTTAAGTGAATTGAGTTACCTTCCTATTTTTTTAAAACCACTGTAATAATGACCTTGACAGTGAAGACTAATTATAATTAATCTTGTTATTTCTTTGCTAGAAACTACTAAAATTATATTTTAATTATGAACTTTTTTTCCCCCCTTAGGTTTATCTTATTGATTTTGGTTTGGCTTGTCGTTATGTAACTAATGGCCAACACAAAGAATTGAAAGAAGATAGAAGAAAAGCCCATGATGGTACAATTGAATTTACTAGCAGAGATGCTCACATAGGAGGTATTTTTCTTTTAATTATTTTTGAGTGTGCAAAATTTCTTTTTAAATGACATAACTCTGCCAGTCTGTTAACATAGCCATGCTGTTTTATGTATTTGGAACAAATTTGTAGTTTTAGTTAAAAACCTACCAGCTTGTATCAAAAGCCTAAATTTTGAAAAGCATTGTTCCCTGTATTAGGGTTGCAAAACATATTTTCAGCTTTGCATTTAGAATTGAGTTAAGTATAATTAATAAATACATCAAAATTCTGAGAGGGAACTAAAAAATAATCTAGAAAATTCATAGCTTGTTTTTAATTTTTCATTCTAGGCATGCTTTATCAATGCATACAATGAAGTAATTTGTAAGTGAAGCAGATGTCCACTGTCTTTGATATTATTATTCTTCAAATTAAGATCTTTACTTGCCTGCTATATATTACATACTTTTCAAAATAATTATTTTAATCAGATAATCTTTGCCTCAGCTGTTTCAACAAAAGCAGGAGAGAAATTTCTGAAATCCTCAGAAACCTCTCTCATCCTTTTTCTCTTTTCTCCAAAAAGAGTGGCAACTAGTTTCATTGGTAGAAATTTTTAAAAGTATTTTCTAATGTGGTCAATATTTTACTAATTTTTAATTAATCATTTTAATTTTGATAATTCATATGTAAAATCCTCTGATAGATAAATTTTAAAATAATCCAGAAGTATAGTACTCTTTTCGGGGTTAAGATTGCACATACTTGTGAAGTTGTAGGATATATCATTATTTTTTTCCTCAAGTTTTTTTATGAGATATTTGTCATTAAAAAAAAAAATTTATTTTATATTTTAGCTCATTCTCGTAGAGGAGATTTAGAAATATTAGGTTATAACATGTTACAATGGCTGTGTGGTCATTTGCCTTGGGAAGATAACTTAAAGGATCCTGAAAGTGTAAGCCGTCAAAAAAGCATGTAAGTAATTTAATATGTCAAGACTGAATAAATGTTCATAGGTTTAAGTTTGGACAAGTTATCTATTTCCAGAAAGGTTGGTTTAAAAAGTATATTTTTTTACTCTTATAGGTATTTATCTAACATTTCTTCATTAATGAAAAGTTGTTTCCAAAAACGAGTACCACCAAGTATGTATTACTCATATATATCTGTATGTGTGTGCCCATTTTTATTTGCTAATCTATATATATATAAAACAGTTCCGTAACTGACTCATTCACTGACTGACATACAACGCACAGACCAAACCGCTGGACCTAAAGGGCTGAAATTTTGCATGGCGATTCTTCTTATGGTGTAGGGGTGCACTAAGAAAGATTTTTCAAAAATTCTTCTTAGTTTTTTAAATTAAATTTTTAAATTGTTTTTTTTTACCATTTTTACATTTGCATTTAAAATAATACTTTGAGGGTTATAAAATTTATATCACGAGAAAGATCATAAAAATTCCTTTAAAATGAAATCTTTTTCGAATCTTTACCTCCATTTTCTGATTTTTGGTGAATTTTTAAAGTTTAATTTTTTAGAATTTAATTTATTAAATGCTGATCACGTAATTTCTTTTTCTGGTACTTTAAATAAATTTATCGTCACGTGCATAAAAACTAAATAGACAAAAAAATATTTTTTCTTACTAATGTGGCAGACGATTGGACATTATTTTGTCTGTAAAAATATCCCTTACAATTTTTTTATAAATGTTTTTTTTTTTTTTTACATCAATTGTATACATTGATCGTCGTATTTATTATAAATATATATAAATTTATATTATTTGGCATTAATTTCATACATTGACCGTTGTATTTAATTTGAATGTAGCGAAGTGCGGTTTTTCAGCTAGTTTATTTATAAGCAAGGCATCACATTGGAAAGAGAGAAATGTCATTTTTGCTACCATTTCAGACACTGAAGAAACTCATTCTTCATATCGTTAAACCAAAGTTGCTTACTGCTTCTCTTGCACATGGATTCTAAATGTAAACCAAACATTATAGCACCAGTAAGCAATATGCACATGTAGTCTGAATTCATGGGATGAGGATGCTGAAATGATGTTAAGGTGGATGTAAATGAGGAAAAAAAGTAGAAAGAAAAAATCCAGAAATAAAAATTTGGGGTGTATTGTACTAAATTTAAAATAGTCATTAAAATGGACTTTTGTATCAGGTAAAAATTTCATGGATGATCATGTAAATTTCCTTTTTAACCCTCTTGGATTAAAATATCACACAATGTAAAAAATAATTCAATTAGTGACTAGTGAGATGCCTGGTGGGGTAGTGGTTAAAAGCTTCAAGCTGCCACACCACAGGTCCAGGGTTCGACCCTGCGTCTGGACAAGGTCGAACCCTGCGGCAGGCTGACCACCTGCCCGAGACATATGCTGTATGGCAGCCCTACTGTCGAAAACGCGGAGATAGACACCACAGGGCTTGGTTCACAGTGGACTGTTACACCATTGGTTAGTTAGTGACTTGTGAGTCTTCAAACCTTATATTGAGGGATTATTTTCTTAATAAAGCATCAATTGAAGAAAAACTTTTCTTAGAAATTTTAGTTCCTTTTTTTACCAGCAAATGGTTGTACCTAAATTAGACACGACTAAATTGCCCAATGTCTGATTTGGTAAGCAGTAAAAGATGCGACTCACACTTAAACAAATGACAATTCGTAGGGATTATTTACTCTGTATTAGAACTTTAGATTAATTTTATCCTACTTAATTTCTCAATTGAATGGAACCTGAAATTCACCCTGGCAATCATCTGTGTCCCATCATGTCTTTTTATATACTCTGGCACATTAAATGACATGAGGGCTAATAATTAAACTTAAACTTTATTTACATAATTATGTGTTAAAGATTACATACATTTAAATGGATAATATAGGAATTTTGCTCTATGGCATCCCAACGTGAATATCAATGAGGAAGGGGTACATGCTACAATTATCAAGCCAACAGTCCAAATAAAAGTTTTCTTCACTGGCGCTCCCTTCTGGCCACATTGTGGCACAATGGTGTTCACAACACTCTGTGCTTTCAAGAATGAAATCACAGAGTGATTCAGTGGTGTTTCATGCAGCTAGTATCTGTCATATTTGTATCATGCATGTGTCTTTCTAAGGTCTTATGCACATTGGATGCATATTGCTGTCTGATGTCACCATGTTTGGTCAATTCTTAGTATGTATGTACAAGAGTAGTAGATTGTCACTTTGCTGTGAGGATATCTAGAATGTGTTACTTTGATGTCAGAAATGGGTGTGTATGTGACATGTTGTCAGTTTTGCATCCATTCCTGACAAAATCAAATATCCCTCTTTTGCAGACTGAAATGTGTCTTTCAAATCTGAGGCTTGCCTAGATTATACATCAAAACAATTATGTGGTGATATTAGTGATTTTTTTACTACATCTAACATTTTTCTAACAAATCTCAGCTCATATATAATATATGTATGCAAAAATAAAAATGTTTGTGTATCTAAATAGGTGTAAAAATGCATAAAATTTGTCTTTATAGAGGCAGAACTAAATTTTATACTGTGGAACCTCGATTGATTATTACTCGAAGCATCATTTTCCTGTATGTGTGGTTTATTTCATCCAGTCTCGATGATAATATTTCTTTGTTATGTTCCTGCATTTAACATTCAGTGCAATCGATCCCTTGAAAAACAATTGATCGAGGTTCCACTGTACATGGTTTGCTTCTCCCCAAAAATATTGAAAATTAATTGGTTACCAGGTTAGAAAGAATAGTTTATAGATAGTAGTAGTCAATCCAAAATATTTTGCAGGTCAAGCAAAAGTTTGTTGCCCAGAAATTTTTTTAAATATTCATAATGAAATTATACAGGAATTTTTAAAAAAAATCTATATATATAAAATGTGTAGGTCTGTGGCACAAAAATCGACGATATTTCTACACTCCGAATGGCAACGGCTGCAACTACCGGATGTAAACAGCAGCGGCCGTCCACAATTTCAAACCGCGTGTGTGTAGTGGCGACATTTGTTACAACCGCTGATCTTTTGACAAAATATGTTTAGACCTATCAAATCCAGTGTTTGGTCATGGACAGTTGTATGTAGGTTTATCTAGAGTCCGTTCTTTGATTCTGTCACTGAGGTATCTCCTCCTTCTGAAATATTCAACTGTGTATATCAAGAAGTTTGAGGAATATCATAGTAGTAATCCACACTATATTTTAACACTGAATTTTTACTCCATTTTAAAAGTGAAGATATTTTTCCCAACAATTTATTATTTGATATGATTAAGCGGAGGTATCTGAATTGTGAGCAATAGTACATACAGAGAGTGATGTAATCCGCACTATAATTTTGTACTTGCTGGATTTTTACTCCATTTTTTAAGTGAAAAAATTTTTTACCAACAATTTCTTATTTCATGTAATGATAAAGTATAGATATCTTAATTTTGAAAAATTGTACATACAGAGAGGAATGTAATATTACAAATCATTGGAGTAGGGTTTCTCAGTTTTATCTTTAACTCTGTTCTGCAGTAATGGAAATAAAAATTTTTTAATCACAATGTTTTAGAATCAGCTTTATAGTGACTTTAGCAATGATTATAAATTGTTTGGCTGAACTCCCACTACCCCTTAACAACGTATATTTATGATGACAGGTAATGGTAACATTCCTTACATATGTTGCTTTCAGTTGAGTTGTTTTACAAAAGAAAACATAAAACTAAAAGCGACCATGCTGGTCGCGCAGCGGCTAGTTATTTTAAAAATATAGGAATATTTGTAAGTAAGTTGTATCAATAATATAGGAATGCTGATGAGTTTATTTTTACATATTTCTGTTTAATCTTTTCACAATAACACTTTATTTCTATTATAAAAATAATAAATTTTTATATTTGTTCTCTTTTGAATTTGGAGGCAACAAATATATATATATATATATAAACTACTCCCTTCCGAAATTCTTACATTGAAAATAATAATAGACATTTGTTGTGAAAGTCCCCCCCCCCCCTTTTTTTTTTGTAGGCACCATGAAATTCCAACTATAATTTATCTTTAAGAAAATCTTTATGACTCTGTATGAGTGATATCCTATTAAGATAAATAAGTCTAAGGTTTTAAATTTGTCTTTTAATATTTTTCACTCTCTCAAACCACATGTTTCTCCTATTGTTGAAAGGTGTTATAATATTGCTTTTAATAACTCCAAATTCTCCATCACCTTAATATGGATGTAATTCTATGAATGAACATAAAAAGAATGGCTTCATTGTAATACATAACATAAACCAGCGACTGGGTGAGAAAAATTGGAAGAAAAAAAATTCCTAAAAGGAAAAGGTGCCAATCCCCCGCCCCCCCTCCCTAGAATCTTTCAGCTAACAATAAAAATTTGACTGGTATCTGCATGCTGAAGAAACTGTAATAAAGGTGTGACTGAATTCTGAATGTTTAATATGCTGGAGAGTTGTGTTTAATAAGTTGCAGAGGCTCCTTTTTTTTTATATGTGTGCGTGTCTGCTCTGACATTTGAAGTTGCAAATGCTAAGATTGGGTTTGTACCCTGACAATTACAGTTGTGATGGTGTGTTGTTTGCTTAGTTTTCTATGAACTTTACACCAGGTATATTAGGTTTTCTGTAGGGAGCATACCTTTTCTATGGTAGATTTTGCCAAGTAGTGCATTTCCGTAGTAAAATCCTCCCTCTTTATACTAGGCTGTGTTCATGCAGATTGATTGACAAAGTTTCTAGAACTTATTGAAAGTTTATTAAAGTTAGACAAATTTATTTTTATCTTATCAATATCCAATATTTCTGTAAATTGTATTTTAGCAGTCAAAATAGTAATCTGTTCATTTAAAATGGTTTTATTGTATAATATTGTCTTTCCAGGAGGAATTGCTGAATACTTCTCATATGTAGCTGGTTTAACATTTGAAGAAGAGCCTGATTATAGACATTGTAAAAATATTTTAGCAGCAGCCATTAAAGCTTATGGATTTGAAGATGATGGAATTCTGGTATATACTTCTACTGAATTAAAGCAGACAGCTCGTAAAGTAAGATAAATCTGTTGCGCATTTTATGAAGTTCTGGATGCATTTGCTTTTGTGTACATTATTCAAAAACTTGGAGCTAAAATTACTTTTTATTTCACATTGAAGCATTCCAGTTTTTTAAATATTTGCGTATAAATGAGAAATATATGAAGTTCTACTGTATGTATATGTATTGAGTTGGAGTTTTATAGATGTTTTAATTCTTATAGTTGTCAGATTCCTATTTTCCATATAACAGTTCCCAAGAAGAAAAAAAATCCTGAAAATTCCTTATAAGTGTGTAATATATATATATGTATATGCTTTCCTCTTAAGTCTATAATTTTCAAACAAAATTGATAAAAATCGTTAAGTCCTGTAGTTTTTATTAGCTCTTGATATTCTAGGTTTAATGAAACCTGCTACTTTTTTTCAAAATCAAAGGTAAACTAAGCCAAGTAAGCTTTTGGTTTTGATTAAAGTGTGATTCTGGGAATATTTAAAAGAGTAATATTGATGTTTAAATAATATAAAGTAATCTAGATTTTTACAGGTAATTGCAGCAGCTATAATAGCAAAAATTCCTTAAAATTTATAGAAAAGGCACTAAAAGCCCTTTGAGAGAAGTACTTAATTTCGGAATTAGAAAAAAGTAGAATTTATGCACAGGTCTATAATTTTCAACATAAAAAAAAAAAAAAAAAAAAAAAAAAAAAAAAAAACCCAGGAACCACATCAACAAAAATCCTCCGATTTTTCTGAAGAGCAAAAATAAGCTAACATCTGGTAAACTATCAGTTTTGTCTCAGATAGCATCTATATATTTTACCTCAGGAGGTGCTGGGTCAAGTGGTCCGGTTCATCACTTGACTCCATTGAAAATTCGTAGACCAATGTTTAGAAGTCCAACCTCTCTTGAGGCAATGGCAACCCCTCTTCTGTTTCGCACTATTCACAGATACAACATCAACCAACCATAGCACCTATATCAAAAATGCTCAGGTTCAAAATATGGCAGTGTTACTATCACTCTCATTTAAATTTTTAGCAATTTTTTTGTTAACTTGGTGATAGCAGCCAGTGACTCGTTGACAGCTATTTTATTTTGTTCTGTTTCCACTTGGAGGCATAGTAGAGCCAAGAGAAAGTAATTTTACTGTATTCATTGTCAGTTGTATACAGTCTTCCTATTGTTTAAAGTCAGTTTTATTGGGCTGCTTTAAATAATTAGCTTATGAATATGTATAGAAGCATCATCATGGTCATACATCCTAAGATTTGTAGAAATACTGTTTTTCAACAGATGTTATGTGATAGTCATGTTTGCATAATTTTAAAATTTTGATTTTGCTGTATCTCTAATGTTTGAGGTGATCTGCTTTACCTTTATGTATATTTTATAAAATAAGTCTGACATTGTGGATATTATTAACAGGTAAAACATATTGAGAAACTCTAAATAAATCTCATAACTCTTATTAGTAGAAATTAATATTGTAAAGAAAGGAAAAATTGAACCTTTTAAGTTAGAGTAGCTTTTCTAAAAATTTTAAAATCTAAAGTCCTAAAAATGTGCTAATTTTGGAGTGAGGAAAAAATTTAGCCCTTGAAGGACTTAAATTCTCAAAATTTAGAAACAAAGGTTATAGATTATGCATTTTTATTTGAGGTATATATTTCTTTTAAACTTTTTTTTTTTTTAAATCTATAAAATTGGTGGTTTTTTTTTTTGAGTTTTCCGTGAAGTGATTCAAATCTGTGAGGAGTCATTGTTTAAAAAAAATTTCTTCTAATTTATCATAACTGCTAAACATATCTTCATTGTTAATGAATACCTTCTTGGATTATATTTTAGAATATGAAGAGGCCCGCAGAAAGAGGAAGTTGCAGCTCCTCCCCTCCTACAAAAGTCAAAAAGGTCCATAATATGGTATCGGAGAATACTGGAGCTTCTCCCATACCCCAGCGCAAACTTCGTCGGGTTGCATCTGCAACACACTCTATGCAGTCATCAGTGGAACATTTAAATAATTCAAATTCAAAAACTGTTCTTGATAATCCAACTCCTGCAATGTTGCTAGTTATGAAACGAAATTTAGAAAGACAGTTGCAGCAAAATGAACTAATGAAAACAAAATGTAGTTTTGACAAAAGTTGTATCAGAGGAACATTACCGCCTGTTCCGGAGCTTATAAGCTTAAGTAGGAAAAGAGGTAGGTTCTGTAAGTGCTATCAGTTTTTATTGTTAATTTGTACATTCTTACTTTATTTTTATCAAAACATATTGTTAGAGATATGTATTCTGTGTTATGTGATGAAGAAAAAAAAAGCAAAGACGCAAAGTCCAAGTGTTTTTTTCCCAGTTAAATATTTGTCAATTTCTTCTTTTCTTTGATGATGTATGTTGCTAATCTTCACTTAAGCACTGCAGAGTATTTTTTAGCAGTTTTAAAACATAATTTTTTTTTTCAATTGACTAAGAGTGGAAACCTTTCAGTACCTGCATCATGTCCATCCCCAAAATTATGATGCTTTGACTCCACTACTAGCACTACTTCAAATATCACCTTTAAATGCCAGTCGTGTGTCTACTATTACTTAGAAAATAAACTGTTTTTGTTTACATTTAAAATATTGATCTAAAGAATAGCCCGAGAGCTTTCAGATTTGTCTCTTTTCACTCATTTTAATTGATGGTGTTAACTACTGCACTTTATCTATACACCAAGTAAATTTAATTGATAGTGGTACACTATGAACTTTTGCAGTCATCCATAAAATCCTTTGAAACTTTTAATTTCCTGTCTTGAACCAAAATGTCTGCTAGTCATATGCATAGTTTACCATCAATACACTTATTCTAAACTCACACTAGCCACTGCGCGACCAGCATGGTCGCTTTCAGTTCCTTTGCAAAACAACTCAACTGAAAGTAACATATGTAAGGAATGTTACCATCACCTGTCATCATAAATATACGTTGTTAGGGGGTATTCTCTATAAGGCAGATTCTAAAACATCGGGATTCAAAAATGTGAATTTCCATTACTTCAGAACAGATTTGAAGATAAGACTGAGAAACCAGACACCAATGATTTTAAAATTGACATCCCTCTCTGTATGTACTATTTTTGTAAATTAAGATATCTAGACACTTTATCATTACATCACATAAGAAATTGTTGGGGAAATTTTTTTTCACTTAAAAAATAGTAAAAATTCAGCAAGTACTAAAATTTAGTGTGGAATACATCACTCTCTGTATGTAATATTGTTCACAATTCAGATATCTCCACTTAATCATATCAAATAATAAATTGTTGGGAAAATTTCTTCACTTAGCATTCCCGATTTCAATGCGTAAATCCATGTTGACATGCAATTTGGAAATTGCGATCGGCCGCTAATGTTTACATCTGGTAGTTGCAGCCGTTGCCATTCGGAGTGTACAAATATCGTCGATTTTTGTGCCGCATACCTATGCGTTTTATATATAAAGATTTTCCCAAGTGCAGCAAAAGAAATTTCTTCATATCTACATATTTAGTTTCATGGAAATACTTTCAGAAAGATGCCATTATTGTGAGCAGTAACTATCTTTTCTTGTGCTTTGGAAATCTTAGACTGAGAATAATTTTTGTCCCAAACTGTTTTTACAGTTTCTGCCTTGCTTAAAACATGCATTGGAACTACTTTTATGCAAGAATGTCTCTGAGTCATAAAATGAAAACCTATTAGTTTATTAGGATACTTATTGTTCAGGTCTATAAAGTTTTTTTTAATAGAGTTCATAAATGGGAGGTTTATAAAAATGAGTTTACTGGATTAGTATACAAGTCTTATTTCATGATAACGTACATTTTTGCTGAATTATGAGACCAGTTTGATTTCAGATTTTACTGTGCAAGAGTAAAGAACCCAACCCAATTAAATTATAATTTATTTATAAATTTTCCTGTCTTTGCATTATCATACTAATATGTAAAAGTCATATTGCATTTGTGATGTTATTGATTATATATAAAATGTTTTCATTTCAATAATATATTTTTTATATGTACCATTTTATAAATATTACTTTGACATTTATCTCTCTTAAAGATTTTTTTTTTATGATCACTTCAGTATATATATAACTTTTATCCTCCTTAGTCTTTAAAAACCTATGCATGTTTTTAAAACTTGTAATTTCTATTGCTATAACTAAGCATAAACTCTCATAATTCACATGAATATTGAAAAATTTTAAGTTGCTATGTACTGCAAGTGTGAGATCTACTAAAAAAAACTTTTATTTTTTGTCTTTGACAGGTCGACCAGGAAAATTCAGAAATGGCTTGCGAGCAGTTATCTGAAACTATTTTAACCCATGCAGTTTTACCTTCCTTGCCTCAAAACTTTATAGTGCTTCAGGTGTTAAGGTCATATTTTGTTTAAAGCCCAATGTTTCTTATTGAAGGTTACTTCAATTGCTACACTTAGTGGTAAAAATTATGCTCATTAGAATTATATTCAAATGGACTCGTTTACATAGGACATAAGAAATCTACTTTGAAAATCATTAGACTTATGTAATAATTCATACTGGATCTGTCATTTTATCTTACCATTTTAAATTCCACCAGAATATTTTCATTTTTTTGTAACATCCTTTGTTGTCTTTTTTGTCAAGTGTTTGGTTTGACCCAGGGATAAAAATAAGTTTACACCACTACACATAATTTACAGTGAGGCACTTCGAAGTAGATTAGAAGATATTTAAAAAAACTATTTTTATCTCCATAGAATTTTAAATATAAATTTTTTGCTGGGGTTATGCTTATCTCTCTCTAATGGATTCAGATGAGATCAAGCTCTGAAGGTAGTGTTTATGAATTATAAATACTTTGAAGAGAATATTTATTGGTGGAAATCTGCATTTATCATTAATCTCACAATTTTAAATATCATCAGAGTATCTCCTTTCTTTCTGTTTTGTTACTATTTTTTTTTTTCCGTATTATCGTATGTGCCTATCAATTGTTCTCTTACACCCTGTACTAAAAATTAAAAGTATACATTAGTAATGTAATTCCATATGCAGTATATAAGATCTGCTGAGACATTGTGCACTTGTTTAAAAAAAGAGGAGGGGGGGGGGATCGAGGATTGGTTTTTTAGACTCTAGAATTTTATTCAAATATAATTGTTCATTCATGCAAATAAGTTTTATTTTGCTGGGGTTATACTTATCTCATTGCAGTTTCTCCAGATGATGAAGTGGAAGCTCAGAAAATATTCTATGCATTACATATTTAGAAGAGAACCTTTTTATGGTGGAATTGTGAAAATTATCACATGATTTTCAAACATCTTGTGTGTGTATATATATTTTCAAGATGTTATGTACAGATCTCAATAAAAACAATTTTTATGTAAAATGCTTGAAATAATTCTCTAAAAACTAACCACATGCAAATTTAGATAAATTTTCACTTATAGCATGCAAAAAAATGATTGAATATAATTTATCAAGAATATGACAAAGCTACTCTCAAAATCTTTAAGAGTATCAGCGAATGAGCAGGAATATTATCCATGGTGCATATATAACGCAGCATTACTGGGGTAGTTTCGTTTTACAATAAAACTATAAATTTTTCAATTGTGTCAATAATTAAATTGCAGATAGAACACATAACTGGAATTCAATAATAGATTTCTATTTAAAAAATTTGATATTTCTGTTTTCTGAAGCTTTAGCATTTAGTGAATTGTAATACTGTATTTTTTTTTATCATAAGACTCGCCTTTTTACATAAAAAAAATAGACTTAAAATTAGGGTGCGTCTTATGGTCCAAAGGTAACATTAAAAATAAAATGACTATTTTATTATATATATATATTTTTTATCTTTAAAGAGTAAGAAATTGAAAATATCTATATACCTTACAAAATATTCTTTTCTGAAAATCTCCCTAAATTTGAGGTGCATCTTATTGTCCAAAAAATATGGTAATTCATACTGTAAAATACTGATTTAAAAAGGTGACCATGAGCACAGTAATGAAACTTATATGTACTAATAATAAAACTAGATCTAGCAACAATGTAACAATAAAGATCATGTCAGTGATGTGTCCACAATTCATTTTAATCTATTAAATATATTTATTATTAAGATAATATAAATATCAAATATTCACAAATGTTGTATATACACTGAAAAAATATGATCATTCCTCAGTTTCATCCTGATCTTCATTAAGATCTAACTGCAATTCAGACAGCACTTCTGTTACATCTGGCACCTACATAAAGTAATAAGTTTTTGACAAAGTTTTTTTTCATGAGTTAGCATTCAGTAAAAACACTTTGCATTGTACAATACCCCATGTAAGGGTTTTGCTAAAATTACATTTGATCCACATTCTGAAAGGGGGGGGGGATGAAACAGACCTCATTGCACAAGTTTTTACCCCTGCAGAGGAAAGGTGTGACGAAAAGGTAAAAATTCAGAGAATAAGATTCAATTATTCAGTTCATCCTTTCTCCTTCACCTCCATCAGCACCTTCAAGTCGTCGGATCTCCACACTTAATGTTGTACATTATACTTAATAAAATCAGTTTATTGCAGTTCATTCTATTGTATTATATTTTTATACAATATATGTTATTTATAAATACATTTTTCTATTTAAAAACAAAAAAATTCGGTGTTTTGGAAGGGGGGGGACTAGTTTCATTTCAATAGGGAAAATTGATTTGACATACCTGTACGAGTATTTCAAGTTACAAGCTCCATCATGGAATGAATTAAACTTGTAAGTCAAAGCACCACTGTATATTCTGCCAGATCTGATGCTTTTGATCATTTTATTTATCTAAGCAAGTCATTAATTATCTAACAATTCTTTGATTTAAAATTTTGTTTTTCCCTCTTTCTACCTTCTTACTCTAGTTTTGATTCTAGGTTGCTAACCCTTCATAATGGAAAGTGAAGTGTGTATATTTCACATTATTTTTGAATACCATGCCGTAATCCCAATTTTCTTGCATGAGGAGGAATAAAGATATTACTCATACTACAATGTCATATACTACAGTGAAGTTTCTCAAGTTCAAAGATTTAATTAAAAAAGCTACAGCTGCATTGTGCTGAAAATAATTAGCATTAACATAATTTTATGCATGTATTGTCCAGAAACCCATGACAAAATAGAATATTTTATTTTTTCATGCTTTGCAATTGGATGAAAACTGTTGCTAATGTCCAAATGACAATACATGTTATTTTGGAAATATCTTTTAAGATAAAGTAGCATGAATTCCATGTCCTGTGTATGAAACTTATAGTTTCATACACAGGATAAGCCACAACATAAATTTTAATGGATGGGGATCTTGGAAGGATATGTCCTATTTCCTTCAGCTCTCATTTTATGTTAAAAAACACTTAGTCAATCATTTGTTCATTACATTTAATAAACCTTTACCTAAAATTTATTAAATAAAATAAATTCATTACCTCTTCTGATGGATATACTTCTGGTTCAGGATAATTATTAGGAGAAGCAGGATTAATTACAGATGTTTCTTTAACATTCCAGACAGCATCATCAATGAGGGCTATATAACAGGAAAATATTTTACTATGCAGTACTTTAGCAATATGCAATTTCAATATGCCAGCATCTAAGAGTGTTCTACCTTTAATATTGTGACATAACATTTTAATGAAAAAAAAATTTTCTCCTAATGTGGCAGGCACTTGGGACATTTACTCATCCACACCATGATTCTGTTGGCTTTATTATTATAGGAGCACCATATACATGAACAAATACTATGAGGGAACAACACAGGAACATTCATGCTTTAACTGGGATTTGAACTGAAGCCCAATATGAGGAAGTTCACAACACTATACACTTTGACAAAAATATTAAATTAATGGATTTTGACTCCATGTAAGATTAAAAAAACTAATTCACCTCAAAGAAAAACAGTTTTTTTGTTTTCCTTATAATATGTATTTAAAAATCATGGTACAGTATTTGGTACAGAACAGCTCGCAGTCCAAGGACTGCAAAAATATGCAATGGGCATGTATTTTTAATCTTTACATCCCAACTGATAAAAAAATGAAATACATACAAAATAGAGCTGATGATACAAAATTGTATAGAGTACCCATTTGATAATAGTGAGATATGTAATAGTCAAACGACTCTTTCACCTTTTAAAAGTCAAATTATGCTGTTATAATAAGAAAAATGATGCAATTTCCACTGCATTACATGAAATGCAAAAATTTTGAACATATGTTTCTAAGCATTTATCTTTAACTATTATTTTTTAATAAATGTGCTCTTTTTGGGTCAAATTCCTGATAAGCCTTATATTTTCAATCCTTTGTATTACAGACATATACATCAAAACCACATTTGAAGTTAACTTATTTGTTTTAAAAAAAACTTACATAATAACTGTGGACCTGATATATTTCAAATTTAGTAGACATCTTTTTATTAGTGAATGAAATAAGTATCAAAAAGAAACATTACTTTTGTGACATTGTATTAAGGAAAACATTTTATAGATAAAAAGTTTTTGCAGACTAATTTTCCTATTTTTGACATTTCATTTATAAAGTTTTCTAGAATTTTATGAAGAAGCAACTTTTTTAAACATTTCTTGTTAAGCTTAATAAATACTGATAGGCTAAAAATTCTAATGAAAATTCTTTTTGACTGAAAATGTTGAATTATTTAACGGTTTGAAAACCTCTCTTATGTAGTAAAATTTTCAGACATCAAAAGCAGTCATTGTTTAGTTTGCCATTTTAATGTAATCCAAAATATTATGCCGACCTTAGCGTAAACTTATACGGCATTGTGGACCTGAAGACCAGTCGCTACACAACAATTCCTGAATATGCAATCGAGGGTTATGCACCTGTTTGGCTAATTAGTATGGATCTGGGTGCCAGACGGATAGTACAGATCTGCCGACCAATTAAGGCAACCCTGGAACCCTCATTTTTTATGTCATTTAAAAGAATCAACCAGATATTAAAACTCAATAAATTTGAAAGAATTTAAGAAAAAATATATTCAATTAAAAAGTATCAGGCAAATGACATGTATATTTTCAAACATAAATAATAAAATTTAAATATTTTGATAAAGAACAACTGAAATAATACATACAGTCCAGTAATTTGTATGATGCTTCCAAAGTAGCTATTTCACCATCAACTTCATTTAAAAGCCAAGGCCAAAATTCCTCTTCAATTTCTGTTACATAAAATAACACATTTTTAAGCCTTAAGTCAAAAAGAAAAGAAACTTCATACATTTTAACCTTTTTATTGTGATTCAACCCTTTTCTATTACAGCATAGTAAAATTTAACAATCAGTATAAAAATTTTATTTCCTTATACTAGAATATATATATATTATGTATTCAATAGAAAGGAAAATACAAAAACCACCTTACAGATAAATAATGAACACATTAAGTTTTCTAACAGGTCACTGAAAAGTTAAGACAATAGAACTTACCAGTATTATCTGTTATATACAACAAATAAGGGATATTAGTTTAACACCACCCACAACATTTTTTGTTTATTTGTTTTTCACTATATGAGAGAATAACGGATAAAACTTTTTTTTCACTTTACCTTTCAGATATTTTATATACTTGGAAAAAAAAAAAATTCATTACAAATATTTTTCAAACTTATCTTGAGTCTTTCTTATTTAGTATAGAACTCGGTAATAAAGTAATTTAATCTAAAATTTAGACTTTTTTTTTTCTTTCTTTTATACTAACAAAGAACAGACTACTTGACCTAAAATTATGACCTAAAACATGAAAACAACTATGTATATAAAATATTTAATTTTGAAACTATCAGAACAGTTTTAGCTAGAAGTCAGTTTTGCAATAAAAAAGTTTCCCCAAGAGTAACATCAGAAGAGCAAAACAGGTTTCTATACAATATTGCAAAAATGAATTCACTGAATAAATATATATACATTTTTCATGTTTACCCCTAATTATGAAGTCAAAAATATAAAAATTAATTTCTTTAAAAGAGAAAACTTCAATCTTTGAAAATTACAACTTTGTATACATCTATTGAATTGGAGACAATTAGGGGTTGTAGCAGCGACAACCTTTGTTGACACATGCCTCCACTCCTTCCTTGCTATTCTGTGAAATGGGCAGAAAGGTTAAGCGGTGTGTGTGATGTAGTCTACACATTCCTCATGCGGGAGACGTAATTGCCTCCATTCCTCATGTGTTGTTCGGAGAACAATATTGAAAAGGCAAACTGGCCGAGGGTGACATAAAGTTCAGCTGTCTTGGCGGCAGATGATCTCCATAGAAAGACCCGTTAATAATGTTTTCTGTTCCAGAGAATCGTACATTTTTCAGGCTAACAAAGACTGGATGATGGGCCTATGCAGCCTTTCAGCTCCAATTACGGTAAGGTAACTTGGAAAAACATCATTAACGAGACCGTCCATCAAGAGGCATGGTAGATGTCCTGTTGAAAGAGGACCGCGGCCGACAAAAGGACCGACTCCGGGATGTCGTTTCAGCCGGAGGGAAAAGACAGCTGAGGGAGCGGTCAGGAGCGAGATGACGTCAGCGGGCTAGCGGATTGTCCCGAGGAGCGCGGGGCTTTTTAAAGAAAGGGGATCGCCGACTCGCGGGGAGAGAACACACGGACAGAGACAGAGAGAGAGAGACCAGGAACCAGAGAGGATTTTTGAGTTTTTGACTGGAGGCTCGGGAGCTGTGATTTAGCTATGAGCCCATCGAGTTCGCTTAGCACGTGTAAGGTGCCCATCTACGACTTGTAAATAACAATGTATATAGTTTTGTAGTCCAATAAAGGACATTAATTAATCTGGAATCTCTGGTGTCTTGTGTCACAAAATAATGATGATACTTTTATGAGGTGCTGTGGCCACATTATCACAGGGTGTTTGTAAGATAACTAAATATACTCATTTGGGTAATATGGAAGTATTAATTTTAAAAAGAATGAAATTAAGTTTTCAAAATTACATAATTTAAGATCTTGCATTACTTTTACTAGCAACATAATATGATTTTATTTTTGCGATTTGGAAAACTAAAAATGATGATTTAAATATAATGAATTACAGCTATTTGTTCAGTATTTTGTCAGGAAATGTTCTGAATATATCATTTAAATACTGACATTATATAAGGCAGGCTTAAAATAAACAAATACTTTGAGCAGAAATACTGCTCTACACATAATGCAGTAGGAAATAAAATTCGAAGCAGATGAAAACTTATTCTATCCTAATAAAAGTGAACCGAGAAAGGATGATTGTAATAGAAATTAATTTCTGTTTCCATACCTCAAAGAAATGAAATTAATGATTAAAACTTTAATGCACTATATATAAAATTCACAAGAATGTCATACCTTTCATATCAGGATCTTCAGTTTCAAAGTAACCTTGGGTTTCAAGTTTTTTGTACACTTGTGGAACTAATTGTGATAAGTAATTTTGAGAAAACACACAAGCGGCAATTTTTTGTGTCACTTCATCCTCTAATTTAATAGCTTCTTCCTGTTCTTTTAATCTCTGTTTCTGAAATTAAAAATGTGAAAAAAAAATATGATCAATCTGAGGGAATGAATAGTGCAGGGAAGTACATTTGTCATGGTACAATTCAGTAATTTCAAAATAGATTAATTTAAAATTACCCTTTCTTCAAAGATCCTTCGTTCTTCTTCTTCTAACCGCTTTAATTCAGCTAATTCAACATTCCTCCGAGCTTCATAATCTCCTTGCATATCATTTATGACAGCTAGCTCTTCTTCAGCCATAATTTCAATCAAAGCCTGCTCTAATGTTTGACCTACTAAAGCTTCCAATAATGGTTCCACTTCCTCGTCAAAATCAAAGAGCTATAAACAGAATGGAATATATTTTTAAAAAATATGACTACTTTGAGTTAATGCATCCAGTAGAATGGCTAAGTTTTTCAGATACACAAAATTAATTTAGATTTACATGCAACACATAAAAAGCTCCTAATTAATACTCCTTCATAGATAATATATAATGCTGGCTGAAACAGGCTAATCAAGATTGTTAATAAACTGACACACTTTGAATACACTTACTCGATAAATAACTACACTCTGGAGCCATTTTCTTAAAGTACAGCTTCTATGTCATTTTATTTCAACAAACACACCTACTCGTATCACAGCAATTTACAAATGAACAAGTGCTACATGTACATTCTTGTTAGATTTAGGCTATACTGCCGGAGTTAACTCCAATGATTTGTGTCATTCAATCTGAAATGTACTTAACCAAACTAACCATGACGTCACAATTGCATGTATTATGTATTTATTTAGTAACATCACTTTTATGTTATTTAGTAACTGTCTATTTAACTGTTGCATATTATTTCTTGCATCTCACTGAGAGTTGTTATAAGTGTCATTGTATACCTACCGCCAGTACAGCATTGACAACTGTTATCACAGGTTGTATCGTTAATTTAAATTCTTATGTTTTTAATAAATTTATGTTCGTTTTATATTCTTCTCTCACTTTATTAAGCTGCCTCACTTTATTGAGCCAAAGGAAATTCTTTAACCCTCCATGATCTAAAAGTATCAATTCTACTTTTTCATCCTTTTACAAAGGGCACAGAGCACCATCTATTATTACAATTTGTAACAAAGATGAACCACTGGAAATATTTTCTCATAGTAATATAAATATAAATTTACATGAAATCTTTTTTTTTAAACACTGTACAGTTAGCTAATATCAAATAACATTCATAATGCTAGTGTAATGAAGCGCCTTCGGATATATGAAAATTTCATAGAAATATTAAGAGGTGAAGTCGATCGAAGGCTTTTATCATTACATTGTTTTGATAAAATTGGGAACGCCGGCTGAGCGGGACGATAATTATAGAGCGGAGAGGTCCTGTGTGACGTAAGGCAGTGAATAGTCCTGCGGCGGTGGTCAACTTGGGAGGTAGATCGCCAGACGAGATTTAAGAGAGTTTGTCGCCAGGATTTGACACTACACGACAATGGACTGTGTTTTCAGATTTACAACGGCGGCATGTAAGAACCAAAGGCGTCGTGTGAGGTTTATGCAGGCATGTTTTCCGTGGGGGCGTGTGCGGTTTAGCTGAGGGCGGCCAATAAAATAAAGTTTGAAGTGAGCAAGCGAATGAGTTTTTTTGCTGAATCTTGGATGGATGAGAAAATTTTGAGGAGGAGGAGACACGAAAGAAGAAAGGAATTTGAAATGTATAAATTAGGGAGTTTAAAAAAAAAAGGGGGGCTCTCTCTCAGATCTCTCTCTCGAGTCTCAGACTCAGACTTCTGGCGTGTCGGGTCGAGCTTGGGTTCCCCGCTTTTATCCTGAGATTTTGCGTATTGGAGTAGAGCTGCGGTTCTCCTGGTGTTATTACTGCGTTCAGTCGAACTTGGAGTTCCCCACAAATATTAATGATAAAATAGAATTCCCCGCATATAAAATAAATAGTGGAGCGAGTGTGTCGCGGTCACAAGAATCATCAAGAGACGGAGAATCAAGAGGTGGGTGTGTGCCCTGCCAGAAGGATCCAAAGTACAGAAGGATCCAAAGGACCCCAGCTAGACGAGTCAGCGGATTCAACAATTAGATAAATATCAACGGAACTGAGTGAGTGGCACAATTTTATTGTTTAGATCAGTCCCCTTTTGTTTTGGTTTTTTTGTTTTGAAATAGGTTGTTTACGGTTAGAGTAGGAGTAGTTGATATAAGAGTTGATTAAGTATTTTGAGTTTTGGTATTTTGTCGTGCGCTCCCTATTTTC
This sequence comes from Dolomedes plantarius, assembly GCA_907164885.2. Lineage (NCBI taxonomy): Eukaryota > Metazoa > Arthropoda > Arachnida > Araneae > Dolomedidae > Dolomedes > Dolomedes plantarius. The sequence continues at coordinate 66,173,075 of OU015496.1, read as the reverse complement.
CTCGTCAAGTAAATTTTGAATGTTAAATTTCGATATAATGATAAACTAATGTTGGTATATGGATAGTGTGTCTAAAAAAAAAATATGATTAAAATAATGTGTACAAACAATGTATAATAATTTGTAAATAAATTTAAGTTTAAGTTAATTTTAAATCTCTCTGTTTTATTTTGTTTTTCCATTTTTTAGTTCCCTTGTTCGTCAATTGCTAGTTACGTCCTGAACTACGGGTTATTAACAAAATAAATATTAAAAACACAACGCACCCAACTACCCCTTTATAAATAATTTAATGTACTAACTAACTATTTCACGCCCGTTAAAATAACTTTGGACGAGCAATACGACAAATGGTGACCGTGACTCAGTCTCATGGTGTGTTAGGGACTTTAGAGATAAAAATTATTTTTGTTTTTCAAAGTGAAGGGAGCCGCGCATTAAAATTTATTTTGAAAGCGCGCGATGTTTGAAATTTAAATGTGTATTTGCCATATTTAATTTTGAAGGTATATGAATAAGTGTATGAATTCACAAGTTGAATTTTATGAAAACATATAATTGATGTATAGTAGATTATGACGCATTTGATTATATTAAATATTTTAAGTGGTTTAGAAATTTAAATGATATAACTAGTTTGATTTATGTGGGATAATTTGTGAAAATTTGATTGATTTTGCTATATGTGTTTCAATATATTGCATTTTATTAATATTTTGCATATTGAGGAGTATTTTTGGAAAAAAATTTGATTTGAAGTGGTTTAGAGAAAAATAAGAAAAATTGATACTGATATATGTTTGAAGTGTTTATTGATATATGATTTAAAGTAATTAAGTTGAATTAAGACGAAGTTTCAGAAATTGTTTGAATTGTTTAGAACTAGTTTGTGACATAGAAGTTTACATTGAATTTATTGATAGATAATAATGATTGGTATTTTGAAATAATTAATTAAATTGAGGAATGTTTTATGAAAAGTTTTGATTAGTTAAAAGTGCTTGATTGTATTGAATTCAGTAGATGAATATTCGAGGGTCATTTCGAAAAATAGAAGTGTTTTAAGAAAATAGGTAGAGAACTGATATTTGTATGATAATTTGAGAAAATTATTGATTTAAGTACAAGTAGTTGATTATTTGAATAGTAATTAGTAGGATTGTGCATAATATAATTTGTGAAAGATAAGAGTGTGCAAGTAGAATTTAGAATTGAATTGTGTTTTTATATATTTTAAAATTGTGTATGCATTATGTATTTTGGGGGAAGTCAGTGTTTTGAGAATTTAGAAATTTTAATTGTTATGTCAATAATCATTAGAGGTTTGTAAATGTAGCGGTAAGGGAAGTATTTAAGAAAAGTGGGATAAAGTGGCCATAAGTATGGAAACCATTTCGCTAGAGTCGTTGATACCAAGTTTTAGTGGGGAAAAGGAAGATGATTTTGAAGATTTTATTAAAAAATTTAATCAGACTGCGAGTTGGTTGAATTGGTCGGAAGGCGCGAAATCTCTGTTTTTTGCGTACCGATTAACAGGAAAAGCGAGACGAGCCTGGGACTTTTTAGAAGAAATTGAAGGGGATGGGACGTTTTCGTTAGTAATTAAAAGATTCATGAAGGTCTATGGAAAAAATATGGATAGTGCGGAATCGCAGGTGATAGAGAGAGTTACGATTGAAGACGAGGAGCAGCGAAATGAAAAGAAATTAAATATTGATGTAGAGAGTGATAAACTAAATATTGATATGGAGAATGATAAACTAATGATTGAGGGGGAGAGTTATAAACTAAATATTGAAGTGGAGAGTGATAAACTAAATATTGAGGCGGAAAATCAAAAGGACAATAATTCAGAGACAAATCAAAAGGACAAAGACAGAGAGAATAATTCTATGATAATAAAATCGGATGAAAGAAATAGTCAGGAGCAGAAAATTAAAATTTTTGAGGGAAAGGGTGAGAGTGTGAACAAAGAAACGACTCAAGCGATTGATTTAGTGACAAAAAATAAACTAGACGCGAAGGCGAATCAAATAATGATAGGACGTAACACGGCGGAAATAAATAATGATTATGAGTCGGAAAATACCCCAAATGAATTTAATAATAAACAACAGATAGAGTCATTGAAGGAAAATAGGATGAAAGCAGATCGAAATTGTAAAACTAGTGGCGATCAAAGACAAAATAAAGTAGAGACCAAAAATGCAATTGTTAATTTAGGTCAAAGAGGGTCAGTGAAGGAAAATGGGAAAAGTGTAGATCAAACAGGTATGGTGATAAGTGATCAAAAGATACAAACAGGGAAATTAGATGAGATGGGGATTAATGGGGAAAGAAAGAAAAACGAAATTAATGCAATAAGTAGAGTTAATGAAGTAAATATAAATAAAACGGGTACGATGGCCAGGTCTCTAGAAGTTGAGGTAGAAATGGGCAAAGAGTGTGATAATCATTTAGTAACTGATAAAAATAATACCACAACAGACAGTATGAACGAGGTTGGAAGGGACGAACGAAATAATTTAATCAAGGAATGTGAGAGGCAGACAAACTTAAATAGCAATGAAGTTGAAGAAATTTGGACGGTGAATGCAAAAATATTCAGAGAGAAAAATTTTTACACAGCGAGTTATGTACAGAACGGGAATAAGAGGATAACAAGGTGTCAGAAAAAGAGAAAAATTGAGAAGAGTCATAGAAATGAAAGTATAGGTAATAGAAAGTTAAAGAAGGGCAGTACGCGAAATTTAAAAAGAAAGACGGTTAGACATTTGATTTTTGCAAAGAATGGGTTTAAGACGTGTGAAAATACTGCTAGCATTAGAGTTAAATGGATGATGAAAAAACCCCGATTAAGAAAATTGCTGAAGTTTACGTTAAAAAGTTTTGGTTTAAGAGACACGGGAAGTCAGGATATCCAGTTTGTTTACAAACAGAGGGGGGAATGAATGCTCTTAGGCATTTCCGTTGCGAGGAAGTGACCGGGCTCCAGGAACGGGTTTGTTTGGAATACGTGCAAATGAGCAAGAGAACAGGGTTGTCGGTGATAATATTTCCAGTACGGAAGTACAGGGCGAATTGCGTTTGAAAGATAAAGTTAAAAAAAACAAAAAAGTGCTTCGTTTATAAAATAAATAAATAAATAAAAATTTTATAATTATCTTAATGAATTTAGAGCTGCAGATCTGAATTCTCTAAAGATAAGATTGGTTCACGAAAATTAGTGATGGAAACAACATTGCGTTAAAAATACATTAAAAATAGGAAATGCATAAAGCTATTAGAAAATGGATGAAAATCCTGGCCAGATTTGCATTCATTTATCTAAAAAAATGGGGATGCACATAATTTAGGTGAGCATTAAATATAAAACGCAGAATAATACATAAAATTAGCAACTAAATAAAAATAATAGTTAAATAAAACGAGCGTACAAGAAATAAACATATAAGAAAAGAATATTTTGAGCTGAAGAAACAATGGGTAAGTGTCAACAACAGGGGGTGTTAAATCGATAAATAAATAAAATAAAAATTTTTGACATACCTGTTTGGAGTTGAGAATATGCAAGGGCGAAGTTTGTAGATCAAACAAGATTTAATTCCATCATCATCGTCGAGGTTGTAAAAATATTCAGCGAGAAAAAAAATTGCCGTGTCGTTAGAGAAAGGGTATCATATGAAAGAGATAAAAACAAATAATATAAGTGAACGGATGGGATTTAAAATAATAGTCGACAAACAACAGTCATCCTAAATGAAAAGATATTTTAACAAATGTTATATAGTAGTGGGTAAAAAAATATAGATTTGAAATCAACCACGTGAGCGGTTTAGAATAAAACGATCTCTAAAATGAGTTATTTCACTAAAAGTTTGAAAATAATCACATAATACGTAAGCAACCAAATGGATAAATTAAAAGATAAATAAAAATGATACTCATATATAGATTTAATCCTGGATGAGATGTGATTGAAATCCAGAGAGCACGAGGTGAAAGATTCAAACCAGATACGAAGGGGGAGTTGTAATGGCACGACGTTAAAAAATAATTAGTACCAGGTGTGCCTGGACGAAACCAGTTTAGTTTCGAGGTAGGAAGAACTTGGGACTGGGGTTATTGTGTAAAAAAACTGAGAAGGGGCTCGAATTTAGGTGAACGTAGATAACCGGGTAAACATAAAATAATGAATTATCGAAGGCTGAGCAAAGTTTTCAGTTCGGGTACGCAAAACGTTGAGGATGATAGTGCAGCAAATATTACAGGAAGTTTTGGTCAAAGGGAATTTAAACAAAATAGGTGTGGGGGTCAAAAATAGAATGTACATTTTTTTGCGATATAAATAAATAGTTTGACTACGTGTTAGCATGAGTGGAAATGTTGGGCTAAAATAATGAATAAATGTTTAGAGTTTTGTAGAGTGTAAATATCGTGGGAGTTAGGAACTATGAATAGTAAAATGTATTGTGTGTATATAATGTCATTTGCAAAGTGTTGAAAATTTTTTATAGTGAATCATGTGAAAATTAGATTGAAAGTAATAAGTCAGTATTTATGTGCAAAAGTGTTTTGAAAAATGTATTGAAATATATAGTTTTAGATAGAAATGTTAATTATGGCAAATATACATAGATTAATTAATGATTTTGAATGTAATATAATAATAATAGAAAGGAAAATCTAGTGCATTGTTGATAGTGTTTTGGGACTGATCTTTTCAATATATGATAAAAAAAAAAATTTTTTTTTCATGATGAAAGCTGTAATTGTGTTCTAAAACAGATTGAATATTATAAAATGTGATGACAAGTGCGACGGAGACGGCAAAGGACATTTCGTCGGCGATTTTGTTTAAAAATTGGTGTTTGCAGTATGTAAAGTTTTCCATTGTGTTTCGAGCAGGACATTATGGACTCGATGACGGTCGTACTTGTAGATGCTAAGCTAACCTTTGTGAAAGTGACAATTTCATCGTCAGAATAAAGAATACATGTCACAAAGACTCTCTCATCATGATGTTTAAAATATTGCTTTTCAGGTATTTGATGTTAACACAGATTGTATATATATGGACGGTAAGAAATATAATATAAATCTGTAATTGGTTTCAATGTTAAAAATTGTATATATATATATGTTTGTGTAGTGTATTGTAAACTTTTCGAGGAAGGGAGCGTATATAGGGTTGGCTTTAGGAACGGTTGACGAAACTTTGTTTAGGAATTGAGCGTAGTGATGTTAAGAGATTTTTGTTGGAGAGGATGGAGTGTTGTGTGAGGTTTCGAGGAAGACTTGGTTTCGAATTTGAGTGTAGTGGTGTTGTAAAATTTTTGAGATGATGGAGTGTGGTTTGAGGCTTCGAGGAAGGGAGCGTATGTAATGAAGCGCCTTCGGATATATGAAAATTTCATAGAAATATTAAGAGGTGAAGTCGATCGAAGGCTTTTATCATTACATTGTTTTGATAAAATTGGGAACGCCGGCTGAGCGGGACGATAATTATAGAGCGGAGAGGTCCTGTGTGACGTAAGGCAGTGAATAGTCCTGCGGCGGTGGTCAACTTGGGAGGTAGATCGCCAGACGAGATTTAAGAGAGTTTGTCGCCAGGATTTGACACTACACGACAATGGACTGTGTTTTCAGATTTACAACGGCGGCATGTAAGAACCAAAGGCGTCGTGTGAGGTTTATGCAGGCATGTTTTCCGTGGGGGCGTGTGCGGTTTAGCTGAGGGCGGCCAATAAAATAAAGTTTGAAGTGAGCAAGCGAATGAGTTTTTTTGCTGAATCTTGGATGGATGAGAAAATTTTGAGGAGGAGGAGACACGAAAGAAGAAAGGAATTTGAAATGTATAAATTAGGGAGTTTAAAAAAAAAGGGGGGCTCTCTCTCAGATCTCTCTCTCGAGTCTCAGACTCAGACTTCTGGCGTGTCGGGTCGAGCTTGGGTTCCCCGCTTTTATCCTGAGATTTTGCGTATTGGAGTAGAGCTGCGGTTCTCCTGGTGTTATTACTGCGTTCAGTCGAACTTGGAGTTCCCCACAAATATTAATGATAAAATAGAATTCCCCGCATATAAAATAAATAGTGGAGCGAGTGTGTCGCGGTCACAAGAATCATCAAGAGACGGAGAATCAAGAGGTGGGTGTGTGCCCTGCCAGAAGGATCCAAAGTACAGAAGGATCCAAAGGACCCCAGCTAGACGAGTCAGCGGATTCAACAATTAGATAAATATCAACGGAACTGAGTGAGTGGCACAATTTTATTGTTTAGATCAGTCCCCTTTTGTTTTGGTTTTTTTGTTTTGAAATAGGTTGTTTACGGTTAGAGTAGGAGTAGTTGATATAAGAGTTGATTAAGTATTTTGAGTTTTGGTATTTTGTCGTGCGCTCCCTATTTTCCTCGTCAAGTAAATTTTGAATGTTAAATTTCGATATAATGATAAACTAATGTTGGTATATGGATAGTGTGTCTAAAAAAAAAATATGATTAAAATAATGTGTACAAACAATGTATAATAATTTGTAAATAAATTTAAGTTTAAGTTAATTTTAAATCTCTCTGTTTTATTTTGTTTTTCCATTTTTTAGTTCCCTTGTTCGTCAATTGCTAGTTACGTCCTGAACTACGGGTTATTAACAAAATAAATATTAAAAACACAACGCACCCAACTACCCCTTTATAAATAATTTAATGTACTAACTAACTATTTCACGCCCGTTAAAATAACTTTGGACGAGCAATACGACAGCTAGCTATACTTTTTATGGCATACAAAGAAATATGGGGAGAAGAACAAAGTATGTTTACAATTATATAATAACTAGCTGTACCCGTCCCGGCGTTGCTCGGGTAATGTAATTACCAATTTTTTAGTAGCCTTAACCCTTTGTTAATGGGCGTCGCTGTCCTCCTTTTCCTCACCACGATACATTATTTTACCCATATAAATTTAATCCTTTCTGGCACATTTTGGCAAAATTTTTGACATAGGATTACTTAAAACTTTCCACAACAGTCATCGAGACGAAAAACGTATTATGATGTTTATTGTGCTGAAATTCTTTGAAATCTTCATAGATTTTTTCCACAAACACACCACAAATTATATGATATTAACTAAGTGTTGGCCAAAAAATTTACGGCATTACTAAATGCGATTTTTTAATCGATTATCACTGCAATAGTAATCGATTTCCTTTAACCACCCAATCCCTCATAGAAAACAAACGCCCCAATACATCACGTGCTTGACGTCGAAAAAGACACGCCTATTTCCCCCCGCTTTACCTTCGTCCGGAAATGAAGAACGAAATCTCCAAAATGAGATTTCTCGCTAGAGTTTCCGAATCATAAAATAAATTATTAAAAAATAACTACAATTTGTAAATTAATTTTGGTTCTGGCTTTCGAAACTGTGATGTCAAGGGTCTCTGGGATAAAAATTTCGTAAAAATGTAACAACATTTACGTATCGATTCGACAATTTGGAAAAAAGGGTCGCGGCCATAATCGCGTTTTTTCCCGAAAAACGGGTGCGTACAGTCGATGGAAAAAAAAATCACAATTAATCGATAAATTAAGACAGACAAATTTAATTGTGATTTCCGTATAGTGTCATCTTTCCCGTATAGGCTCGTCCGAAAAAAAAAATTCTTGGACGGATACGCTAGGATTTACGGAGCTCTTACTCGTCCGGGAGCTCCAAATCGCGACTAAATATTTAATTACGGAAAATCTAATTAAAAAATCGAAAAAAGGGCTTCGAGGTGCATAATGTGACCTCGGGGGGCATCTTCGTGTCGAATCTCAAGACTGTCCGACCTGCCGTCTTTGCGCCGTGCCGCGAGCAGACAAAAACTCGGTCACACACACACAGACTTTACCTTTTATATATAAAGAAGATACATATTCATTCAGACCTTATAACTTATGATTCAGAAGTTTAAAGGTTTAACATGCACTTTGTATATAATGACTAGCGGCCCGTCCCGACTTTGTCCGGGTTGAACAAAATATTATACCAATAAATTTCCAGTTGATAGCCAATAAATTGTAAATCTTTTTTTACTTTAAATGTCCAATAAAAAGCGTAGTTCCAAATGTAGTTTTCTTCAATAAACCCTTTAACGTTGCCAGTTTCAAAAATCTTTTTTGTATTTATCAATACCTCCTCTACTTGAATCTTAAAAATATTAAACCTTTTCCTTATGGGGTGGGATAGCATATATCCAAAGCACATACTTTCGAAAAATACGGTGTGATGTCGGCAGAGATATAGTCTCGAATTCCACTTCGTTGTGACTTTCCTAACGTCTTTGCCCCCAAAGAACAATTGAGTGACATTCTGGGAACGGAGGGTGAATCTTGCCGAAAAGGACTGAATAATAATCTTTTGTCGTTCTAGCTAGAGGCGGAGCCAAGAACTTTATTTCTACTGATCAGATACACATAATATATAGCCTATGTCCATCTGGATTAATGTACCTTTCAAACAGTGAAAGAATTTTTCAAATAGGTGCAGTGGTTCTGGAGATTACCCTCCACGTACAAAATCGCTCTCTCTTTATATATAAGTATAGATTTTATCAACTTACTTCTCCAGGATATATTTGTGTAGCCACATCAGGACCAGATTTTGCAGGAATGAAAAGAGGAGATGGAGGTCTATCTAAGAGGGGATCAGTTTCACACTCAGCGTCAGCAGCTTCCACAACATCACAAAGTTCTTCTAAATAAAGATCTGTTTGAATTGATAAGTGGTGTCGACCAGCAACTGGTAATATGTTATCAGGTGTGCCTGAAATTTCTTTCTTTAACTGAAATGAAAGGTTGTACAAAGTCGACATTAAAAAATCAGAGCAAAAATATTTAAGAAAGCAACAAATTATCATGAATAAAGACTTTAAAATTCCTGAGGAAAATTCCATACTTTTTTAACATTTAATATTTTTCATCTCATTTTTTACATGCAAATATGTACAATAAGATTATGTGCTATGAAATCAGACAAGGAAAGCTTGTTTAAAATTTACTATTATGTAGTAAGGTCTCTATAGTATTGCATTAAGAAATTCAACTCTAAAAAAATGAGCTATCATGAAAATTAATAAAAATTTTCTCCCCCTGTTAGACAATACCTAGTTTTGTGTTTGAATTCTTCTTTACAGCAATTATTTTTTAATTGATATGTTTAAAATTAATATTTTTCAGAGATGCACAGGCAAAGAAAAAATCCACAAAAATAAATAAATCATCACAAAAAAATAATAGATTTAATTTAATACTATACATGGATTAAATACATCATAATTCATTTTCAGAGGCTAGAAAAAACTGGATTTCAAAATTATCACATTATTAAAAGGTAATTTTTTTTCTTTCGAGAAAGACATAAGATAGTATCAGAATTAAAACAGAAAATATTACAAAGAATAATACATAATGTCATATTTCCATATTAATTTTATGAAATTTTAAAATCTCTCCAATTTATTCCTTTTAAAAGCAAGCATAAAATGTTGTAGACAGATTCTACAGAAAAATCAGAGAGAAAGTTTAAAATAAAATCAACAGTGCTCCCACATCATTAAAAATAAGTACTCAATTGACTATGACAATTTCTCTAGAATTTTTTTCTATTTACAAGTAAGTCATTTAGGAGAAAAAGTTTAAAAAGTGAAACTACTATTTTCTAATCAATACAACTCATAGTTGATCTCATAGTATTATAATGGCTTAAAATTATCCCAATTGTAGACAATAAAGAAAAGGAATAGATTCATTTTTAACTACACTATACAGAAATAGACATTCGAAACACATACACAAAAATCTCTAAGCAGATGAAATACGAGTTAGAGAATATTTTTGTATAGTCAGAGAGATCTGTGAACATTTACATTATATGAAGATTCATTTTTGAAAAATTACTATGGCTAAGAGCATGAATAATTTGTACATATCACAACTGCTTTATTATACACATTATAACACTATTACATTATTACATACATTCATAAAAAAAATATAACAGACATATATTTTTACATTTTTGTCTACGATACTGCAAAGATCTGATATTTATTCTTACTTTTTAAGTTTGGTTCGTTTGGGGAGATTAAACTAACATGCACATGTTATACATGAATCATAATTACTTAAATGTTTTATTTCAAAGTTTAACATGCACACACACACATATATAAAAAAATAACCCTCACATTTACAAGTATTAAAGATATGCACAGTATGAGGAATGGTACACTGAACTTTTGCTAGTGATGAGCATGTAATTTGACTTAAACCATTCATGATATTTTGTTAATCTATAAATAATCTTTTGTAACATTTAATCTTAAAATATAAAATAAAAAAACTTCTTTTTTCTTTTCTTAGAAAGTAACATTTAAACGTAAAAGTTTAAAATCAAACTCAAACAAATTACCTAATGGATATTTGTTAGAAGATAAACATTAAGAGAAAAGAATTTTAGATGTCAAGGGATAAAATGATGGATAAAGATAGAATATTAAAAACATAAAATCATGCTATGTGCTATGTAAAAACACACTTATCGACTAAACATGCATATCAACAAATAGCTTTTTATCAATAACATACTTGCACATTTTTCCTTTCAGGTTTTAAATATAGCACATCAGTGTTACGAAAAGCATCTCTAGAAAGAAGGAAATAGAAAAAGAGGGATAATGATGGTAAAACATAGGTATAATAGAGGTATATAAAAATGTACAAAAACTTAAATACAAAAAAGTCATGGTATTACTTTATTATGGAGATATATCATTACATTTTATTTACTATAACTGCAAAATATGATCTAGTTTAGTGAGATTCAATCAAAGTAATAATACCCAATAACACAAAATAGCCATTTCAAAGGTTTCAGTATCTGGATGAGAAAAACATTCATAACAGTAATAAATTAATGAGATTAGAATAAATTAGTCAAATCAATTGGTTCATAAAGTTTACACAAGTTTTCTTTTTCATTAAATTTCTGTAAATGGACATTAACAGTAAAAACATTCAAACACTACATTAAAATTTTAAGTCATGTATCGAATTAAGAGCAGCATTATGAGTTTATTTAGTAGTATATGGGATTTCAAACAGAAAAGAAAAATAACTTCTCTATCTTACAGGGTTCACTAACTTTTCAATTGACTTTATAGTTTTTAATTGACTTTCATACTTTACAACACCCAGCTGTATATAAAAAAATAAATAAAATCACAATTTTTTATATCTGGACAGTCACTGACCTGATGTTTCATGAAGTCAATCCCTAACAAACTTGCATTTGAAAAAATTTTATTAATCTGATATAATTTGTTCAGAAGCACAATATTTTAGTATTATTATTTCAATATTCAAATACAGCTTTTGTTTACTATTTTATATCGAATAGAAATTGGTTTAAAAAAAATATTACTCAAAATTTTATTAACTTATTTATTTTACTAAAAATCTGACAACTAGATCTTTGACCAGAGAGTTAGCAATCTTACTGAGATGCATGTTAATTCTCAATTCTGTATTTAGACTGGTTAACTGCTTTAAGCAGTCAGAGTATTACACAGTATATAATAAAAAATAAATAAATAAATAATCATGAGCTAAACTACCAGCTTACACTGGAAACATGACAATTTGTTCTATAATCAGAATCAATCATGGAAACATTGACAAAAGTTGTACAGTGGTTAAAAGTGACTGAAAAAACGTTAATAACTGAAATAAAGACAAGTTTATAAAATGTGGACAAATTTAAATGAGATAAGCATGGTATGAGAATTGATGCACAAAAACACAGGGGAAAAAATTCCCACTATATCAGCCTATGAAAATTTCCCTTAATATTCAAATAAGAAACTGATGCTCACAACTGATTAAATTCAGCATAATTTTATTCCTTCATGGGCAAAAAGGAACAAACTACATTCCCCCTATCTTAAGACACACATTCAAAAGGAAAAAAAAAGTCTTAAATTCTACAAATATTTGTTCATTTTAAGTCAATTGTTATCAATATGTTAAATATATTAAAAATGTAAAATATTTCAATGTGTTTAAAAAATTATACATATCTAAAACCATACAGTCATACATATTTAAGAAAATAATGTGTCACATACCTTTGATTTTTGTATCTTGTTCTTGCAGGTACATAAAATGCTTTTGGCAAACTTGAAGAGACATAGCAACCTTCAACTTGAACCACATCTAGAGCCATATTATTTCCATTGATTCTATGATAAATTTAAAAAACAAATATCACAATCTATGCCAAATAAAATAAATTTACTGGCATACACAAAACCTCGGGAATACATAATACGATAAACATAAACCTTGGGATATTGACCACAAGATCAAAATTTGTTTCAAGCAAAGTTATTGAGAAAATTTTTGGATACATTTAAATATTTTCACAGTGATCATTCCCCTGTTTATCCTACCTCACTAAAACATTTAACTAAAAAAAAGAAAAAAGAAATTTGACTCTCATTATTATTAATCAACTAGCTGTACCCGGCCACGCGTTGCTGTGGCTCAGTCAGGTTAAATGGAAAAGAACGAAAAGAGAAAGCACGTTTCTAATATGTTTAATTTATAAAGGCTGCAAAGCTGTTACTCATTTAGCACTACCCAGGGGGCACGTGTAGCTTAAAGTATGCTACGGATGCGAGTAACGTTACCCATCAACATATTTTATAGTTCAGTTTTTAGTACTTGCTTGTTTTATGTAATATCTTGGCGAAAGAAATGTGTTACCCTTCACCCGCTGCATTGGAAATAAAAACAAATTTATAAAAACAAAAATGTTTAAATTTACAATACTTGTGGGTATACAATATTTTTTGTTGTTCCATTGTCTGTGCATATATATAGATTGTCTGGTTTTCCGACTCTAGAGCACGCAACATATAATTGTCCATGTGAGAAACAATCCTGTCTAAATCTATCGCCCACAATTGTAAAGATTGGCCCTGAGCTTTATTGATGGTGATTGCAAATGCCAATCGAATTGGGAATTGCAATCTCTTAAATTTAAATGGCATATCCGTTGGAATCATGGGAATGCAAGGAATGAGGACATCTTCACCTTTGAATAGTCCTGTCAAGATCGTTCCTTCTAAGACATTGCTCAGTAATTTTTTTACTGCAAGCCACGTGCCATTGCAAAGCTTTGGTTGGTTGATATTTCGCAACATTATAATTGGCAAGCCAATTTTCAATTGCAGTATGGGCGATGGCATCCCTGGCAAATCGAGTGAATTCAAAAATTCTGTTGGATACTGAATCGCTTCATCTGATTCCACAACAGTGTCGACGGGCGTGTATGTGACTGCCTTGCTTGGAATGTTATACTGAATGATATTGTTAAGTTCGTAGACGTCTTTGTTCTTGGTGGCAAAAATAGCTCGTTCACTCATCGTGATTCTTATAATTGTTTAGAATATTGGGAAATACTTTTTCAACCAATTCTTCTTTTGACGATACGAAATTGCAGAAGTTATGAGGCAATGAAATTCGTCCTGATGTCAGATCAACCGGCACCTTTCCGTTCCCAATTTCCAGCAATTGATGTGAGAATAACTCAGCTGATCGATCATTTTGCAGATGGACACGCATATTTGTAGATAATTTCAACGTCTTTACGTGTCAACACAAAGTAGAGTATTTCAGGCAAGCATTTATTTCGTCCGCTGGTGTCGATCGAGGAATTATAGGTAATGTTTGCCTGAAATCTCCTGCAAACAATATTAATGCGTTCCCAAATGGTCTGATGTTTCCACGCAAATTTTGCAATGATCGATCAAGAGCCTCGAGCTATTTTTTGTGTGCCATTGTACATTCATCCTAAAAAATAAGTTTGCCTTTCTGCAATACTTTTCCCATGCCTGATGCTTTGGAAATGTTGCACGTGGAAGTTTCAATGAATTGTATGTTCAATGGCAATTTCAAAGCGGAATGTGCAGTTTTTCGACCTGGTAGCAATGTCGCAACTATTCCGGACAACGCAAGAGCTAAGGCTATGTCATTTTGGGATCGAATTGCTACCAGAATCAATCTAATTAGGAACATTTTACCAGTTCCTCCTGGCGCATCTAAGAAGATTTCTCCAACCCTGCTATTGACAGTTTGCAATATTTGATCGTAAAGGCCTTTTTGCTCAAGCGTTAGCTTAGGAATATTTGATTGCATATACGACAAAAGATCACCCATATTGTAATTTTTTTCACGACGCAATTCTACATCGAACGAAGCATCAGCAGATCGATTCGGTGAGGGCATTCCCAATTGATTTAGAAGTTTGTTCGCAATTTCTAAGCACAAATCTTCAATTATTATCAACGCTTCATTGTAATTTTGGCTGTGAAATCCATGTTCATATTTGAATTTTCCTCGCGTATTCGACGGAAAATATCTTGAGCCATGTGCGTTCTCTTATCTCTTTGATCGTCTTTTATTGTCTAGAACGAATCTGCTTTCTATATGACCTGTGGGGACTGCTGATAGTGGCGTCGCACCCCACCATGACAAATTTCTGTTCTGAGGGGGAAGGGAAAGACATTCCTTGTTTGCCGTAAAATATTTAGTATAGCGTGTGTTTTAAAAAACGCATGTTTATAAGTGTCACAGGTGTGGCATCTATATAATAGGTATATAAAAACACTCAAGTATTTGAATGCAACGTTGTGTCAAAAATTCAAAGAAATCGGTGAAGAACTTTCGGAGATTTGAGGTTTTGAACAAAAGAACATTTATATTTTTATTTATATAGATTATAGAAGTATAGATACACATTGGCATCCCAAAATTAGAATAAGAGATGAAATAAAAATACAAAAATAAAAAAAAGATTTTAAGTAAAAAATGTTTTTTAAAAAATTATTTTAAGCACCTAAAATAATATTCAAATTATTATTATGTTAGTTATTAATTAAAGTTACTTTTGTAAAAGAAAGAGGTTAAGAGATGAAATAAAAATAGAAAAATAAAAAAAGGATTTTAAGAAAGAATGTTTTTTTAAAAATAATATTCAAATTAATATTACGTTAGTTATTAATTATAATTAATTTTTTAAAAGAAAGAGGTGTGCTTGACACCGTAGTTTTATTCAAAAATAAAAAAAGGATTTTAAGTAAAGAATGTTTTTTTTAATTATTTTAAGCACCTAAAATAGTATTCAAATTAATATTAAATTTGTTATTGATTAAAGTTAAATTTTTAAAAGAAAGAGGTTAAGAGATGACATAAAAATAGAAAAATAAAAAAAAGCATTTAAGTAAAGAATGTTTTTTTAAAAAATATTCAAATTTTTTAAAAATAATATTCCTAAAATAATATTCAAATTAATATTACGTTAGTTATTAATTAAAGTTAATTTTTTAAAAGAAAGAGGTGTGCTTGAGACCGTAGTTTTATTCAAAAATAAAAAAAGGATTTTAAGTAAAGAATGTTTTAATTATTTTAAGCACCTAAAATAGTATTCAAATTAATAGAAAGAGGTTAAGAGATGAAATAAAAATACAAAAATAAAAAAAGGATTTTAAGTAAAGAATGTTATTTTAAAAATAATATTCAAATTTTTTAAAAATAATATTCAAATTAATATTATGTTAGTTAATAATTAAAGTTAATTTTTTAAAAGAAAAAGGCATGCTGGAGAACGGCTAGTTTCGAACCGCTAACGTCAGAACAGAAGCCCACTGCGATAGCACCATGCTAAGGATCGTTGAAGTCTAGCCACAAAAAGCGGTAGAGGACAGTAGCAGTAACAATGGAGATTGTTAGGATTAAGCCCCTAACTTTATTTCTACTGATCAGATATACATAATATATAGCCTATGTCCATCTCGAATAATGTACCTTTCAAACAGTGAAAGAATTTTTCAAATAGGTGCAATGGTTCTGGAGATTACCCTCCACATACAAAATCCCTCTCTCTTTATATATAAGTATAGATAGTATCATTTATAAAAGACATTTCTAAATATTAGTAATTAATAACTATTGCTTCTTATAGACTTACATTTGATACTAAGATTCTTAGAGGATTGGTTAAGCATGTTGTGTACAATTCTTTTATATAGTTTTAAAAAATCACAAGCGGTTCATATTGTTCAGTTTTGACATCAAATAAATAAAAATATTCAATAAAAGGCAAGCATTTTCCGCACACCTAATCATGTTTCGATATTTTTCAAATAATTTATTTTTATTACGAATAACGCGATATCACATACAAAATCAAAATACTATTTCTCATAGGCCAATAAAATAATATACTACAAATACGATAGGGCAACACAGAACGGTGGTAACCTCAGCCTTTTGTATCCTTAGAAACATTTACGATAAATTTTTAATACATACCCTAAATTAAAAACTTTTAATGAACATATTTGCAGTCAGTATAGGAAATCTATCTTTTTAAGGAAAAGTGTAACATTTAAGTAAAAAATTCTATAACGTTCAGATTCAGTATTTTAAAATAAATATTTAAGCGTCAGTCACAGAAACGATGTTTTCGGTAAACAAAAACCAACTACACCATTGCCAACATAATATGACAAGAAACAGATGAAAGAGTTACTATGTAATATTACGTAAAAATATGAAAATTTTCAATACTTTCATAGTACTTATAAAATGCGTTAAATAATCAGTAAATAGAGTGATAGTAAAAAGAGACATGCATAAAACTCCGTACACAAACTTCACACTTATTTATTTTTTATAGGTGGAGTTATCTAATCTCTCTAACCGTATTTATTCGACTTTTTAAGGTTGACGCCGCATAATATTTGTTGTCAAATGAAAGTTGGAGATGTATAGTAGTGTATTATGACATGATAAGTTCTTAAATTTAACAAATAATACTAGATTATATGTTTTAAAGTTTATTTATAGTGTTAACTCCTAGTCTTCGTCGCAATTAAAGTGTTTTACACGCAAACATAGCTAGTCATTCTGAGCGTAAATTTTTCAGTATTTATTATACATTTGTGTTTTTGAATGAAAATTTTACACCTTTACCATGGCTCAAACTCTACAACAAGAATATATGGAAATGCCTGTTATTACTAAGGCATATATCACTGCCTGTGTTCTCACAACTACTGCTGTTGTAAGTGCCTTTTAAATCCCATAATTGTTTATATAGTTGAAAAGTGTGCGCGAAAGGACTCCATGTATTTCTAAATAATCGTGATTTAAATTATTTTACTAAATACAGTTTTTTTCCTTATTTCTAGCGACCTTAATCATTTTATTCTGCTTGTTATTATTTTCCATGTAATCAAATGTGTATTGTTGATCTTCACGGTTTACAAACACTTAATACCGTTGAGAAGGGGGAAAAAAAAGAATAAAAAAGCAACTTTTTTCGTCAATCTGTAAACTGTCATATTCTTACATAATTTTAAGAGGACGTATCTACTTACACTAGAGAGATAATTCTTACTTAACAATGATTTCACTTGTAACACCTTGCATATATCTTGATATTTCTGCGTTAAATCTTATGTTACACACATTTGGCTTGAAACGTTCTTCATTAATTGTATATGCATTAATATCTTTATGAACATGGGTTATAATGTAGTTTCAAGGGTAGGTACAACTGGCTTGAAGTAAATGTTGTATACTTCTAAAATTAAGACTTTTAAAGATATAATAATGTGCTTAAATCTTTTTACAAATATAATTCATTTTACTAATATAACACATCAAAATTGCATATGATTATTATACATCAATGTATTTAGATATTCTTTTAAAACAATGAAATTCAATATTTATTTGTTCATGGAGAACTTTATGAAATGAATATTGTGAATTTACCTATATTAAAAAGGTTTTATGAACAACCATAAAAAATATGTAAACATATAATATATATCCTCTCTAGGTGTGTTCATATATGTATATATATATATATATATATATATATATATATATATATATATATATATATATATATACAGTAGTCGAACTCTGTTAATTCTAACTTTCGGTTAATTCGAACTAATCCAAAGGCCCCAAAAAACTTGTATTGGAGTTAATGTTAAAAATATCTCATTAATTCGAACTAAATTTTTATCACTTAATTCGTTGGGTTAATTCGAATTAATACTTGGTTAATTCAAACTAAAAATTTGACAAAAAAAATGTTCTTTTTCCTCAATTAACGGAGAAAATACACGCTGTATTTATTATTTTGTGTGTCAAAATCACCTGTATTTTTTTTCTATGTAAAGAGGCACATGCCACATTCCTAGACTATTGCATTTCCGCTAAACGTTAATGGCTATTGTCCTTATCAGTGCCTAACGGCCAAAGCGTTTTTCCATTATTTGTATTGATTTTCTTAGAATTTCAGAAAAACCAGTCTTTTCTACAGATTCTAGGGAGCTGCGTCAGTTATGCCTGCAGTGCAGAGAAGTTAATGTGATTTAGTTTTCTTCCTCGGTGTGTGATGTGAAAGTGTAAAAATTCAGGATGTCTACGCGTGGAAAGTACAAAACCCTAATTTTGGAGACAAAGGTAGAAATTTTAAAGAGAGTAGAGAATGGCGAATGTAAAACAAAGTTAGCAGCTAACTATGGAATTTAAAAAAAATCTTGTCAACTTATTTGAAAAACAAGCAGTCAATTTTAGATTCATGGGAAAAATCAAAATTTGCTAGATGAAGGAAACGCATGAGAAATGCATCCCAAGAATATCTAGAAAAAGCTCTACTGCTATGGTTCCAGGATGTTAGATCTCGAAATTTTCCAATAAATGGACCCCTAGTGCTGAAGAAGGCTGATGAATTGGCAAGTCGAATGGGTATTGAAGATTTTAAATGCAGTGATGGATGGCTTTCTCGATTTAAGTCAAGGCACAATATTTCTTATCAAACTATGTGGCCAAAGCTCTGATGTAAACGAAGACGTATGCACTAATTTCGGTAGGAAACTGCCAGGGCTTTTCTCTACTTACCTGCCGAAAGATATTTTTAATACGACCATAATGGACAAAGCCATAATGGACTCTATTAAAACTCTGAAAGCATTTATTCAGTAGTACTTGAACTTGGATACCTTAGTTAAAATGCAAGGGTTTGGTAGGTATAAAAATTTTCCATTTTACAATTTTTTTTTCTGTAAATAAAAACTATATATAACAGTAGAGCAAGAACTTTCCTATAAAGTACACTTGAATTTTTAAAATTTTTTTTTTGTAAAGTGAAATTTTTTTAGGGTTTTAAGCCTGTGTTCTCACTTATCCCATGTCACCCTATATATGTATATATATATATATATATATATATATATTGTGTGTGTGTGTACATATATGTAAACATATGTATATATAGTATATGTATATACACATATTTTTATTTATATATATATATATATATATATATATATATATATATATATATATATATATATATATATATATGTTATAGTAAATTAATCAAGGTTTAAATGTTAATAATTCAGAATTGTAATATTAAGCTTTATTTTCTTTTAGCAACTGGATATTATCTCGCCATTCCAGCTGTATTTTAATCCTGATCTCATTCTTCGAAATTATCAGGTAAGTGTTATGAGTGCTGTTTGGTAAAAAACATGTATTTACTTCTACATGTATATTGTTTTGCTTATAATCTTTGTTTTATTTTATATCTGCAAGGGACTACAATATGCATGAGTACCTGTGCAGGAATAATATACTTATGATAAGGAAAGTTTTTTTTTTCCCTTTAAATAAAAAAAATTAAAAATTAACACACTATATCAGGTTTGCCATCATGTAAGTATTTAGATTATGAGACCAATTCTGATACACTTTTTAATCATTTTTAATGTGCATACAGAATACAATAAGGCTAGCACATGATAAAATGCAATAACATATTCTATGGTAGTCTGTCTGTTCAGTATTTTGAATAGCATTTTTTATACAGACTTACATCTGTTCACAAATGAGACCTAAGGTCATCTGCATTCTTTTTAAAGAGTTAACATGAGAGGGCATTCAACTCTTGATGGGAGTTGGGGGGGGGGGCAGTTACACGCCCAGGATTTTTTCTTGCGGGGGGTCGAGATGAACGAATAAAAATTTTTATAATGCATGGGGGAGGGAGCGAGATGAATGGATAAAAATATTCATAATGCAAAATCAATATTCATAATGCAATTTCTATTTCTTTGGGGGGGGGGGGGGGGTAGGGCCCCTTGTCCCCCCTGG
Organism: Dolomedes plantarius; assembly: GCA_907164885.2. Lineage (NCBI taxonomy): Eukaryota > Metazoa > Arthropoda > Arachnida > Araneae > Dolomedidae > Dolomedes > Dolomedes plantarius. Next base: position 66,152,794 of record OU015496.1, on the reverse strand, counting down.
GTACGCCACTGGGGGGGGGGGGGAGAAGGACTTATTTCTATTACAATGTGATGAGCCTTATAAATGAAGTACTTTGTCTTGGCTATTTAAAAGAAAGTTATATGGATTTTTATAAAATTAACTTATTTATTTTAAATTATGTGTGAAGAAGTAATGTATCTGGATTCAGATAGGTATGGATATTCAGTAATTAAATAAGAGCATTTTTGAAAAGATTTTTGAAAACTTTGTAAAAGAGTATTGAACCATTTTTTAAACATCTATTTTTTTAAAATAATTTACTAGAAATTATGTCTAAAGTTAAATAATATTCTTGATGTTGCAATATATTATCAGGCTGATGTGAATATTTTATGGTATTGCATTATATGGAAACATATTTTTAAAGACTTGCTTTTAAATGAGAAAACTGCAAGTTTCAGGAATTGTTGGAAAAGTAAAAAAGTGTGTCAGGCTAACTCAGTGGCGTAGCGAGCATAACTGGCACCCGGGGTACGATACCTTTGTGGCCCCCCCCCCCCCTGAAAAGCATATAGTAATATAATATATAGACCCTATATTGGCACTCGCGATAAACATATAATAACATAATATATAGACCTTATATTGGCACTCCCCCCGAAAAGCATATAGTAACATAATATATAGACCTTATGTTGGTGCCCTCCCCTAAAAACATATAGTAATATAATATATAAACCTCATATTGGCGCCCCCCACAAAATAATATAGTAATATAATATATGTACCTTATATTGGCGCCCTACCCGAAAAACATATAGTAATATAATATATAGACCTTACATTGGGGCCCTCCCCTGAAAAACATATAGTAATATGATATATAGACCTTATATTGGCATCCACCTTGAAAACATATAGTAATATAATATATGGATCTTACATTTGCCCCCCCCCCCCCCTTTGCTACGCCAATATATATTCTGCATTATGAGTTGAAAGGTGATAATGATGAACAGAATATGCTATGATTTTAAGGATATAAGCCAATATATTGTCATTTACACTGTAATGATAAAGGTCTGGATAAAAATTTAAATTCATGAGAAATGGGAATTACCATATGCAACTAAAGACACTAGGTGGAATATAAAATTTAAAGGTGCCTTATTAAATTTTGACTGACAATAAAATTTAAAGCTATTTTACTGAAGATCTTGAATGCCTTTTATATGCTGTATTTTAAAATAGTTTTAAGAAGGGGGAAAAATTAAGGTCTGTACATTTCTAAATTTGAAAAACTGTTTCAAATATTTTAGACTATTATTCTGAGATATTTGTTGGTACACTCCATGAGCTTTACTGGTGCCTTCTTCATGGTAGCTCCCAGTAGCTTAGCCAATATCCCTTCTTATTAGGGGACTGCACAGACCTAGCCATCTCTTGAATGGATTCAAATCCAGGGCCATGAGATGACAGCTTGTGACTATCATAATTGGCAATTAAAATGTTAACCACCATTTTTTAATTGTCAAATTGTGAATCTTTAGAAAATTGTTAAAGGGTTGATTGTTATTCTGAAAAGCCAACATCATATGAGTAGTGTAGTATCAAAACTAGCTATCTCCATTTTTTTCTCAAAATTGAGTGAAGGATATATTCTTATTGCATTTCAATCAGTTAGAAATGAAAATTTTTGGAAAATGGCCTACTCATAAAAAAATGTGAGGATTTTTCTAACAGTAATTTCAATTTCATATCTTCAAAAATGCATAAGATGTAGCTCTTTGCTGTTTGCCACAAGAAAAAATGCTCTAATGGAGATTGCTAGTTTTGATCCTACACCTCTCATATATGCCAGTCATTATGTTTGAAATATTGTTATTCCCATACTCTTTGATGGTAGTTTTAAAGACTTAAACAAGGATTTACATAATATGCTATAACTTGTCATATTTTTTCTATGCATGCCATATCTTTTGGCATAATATTTATTATTAATATTCAAAAAATTTTTATCCTTTAGAGAGGGTTTGATGACTTTTGCATGTAGTGACTGAACCATAAAGACGAGTTTTGACATCACTCCTTACTAAGAACTAAAAAAATTACCAAAAAAAAAAGGAATTCTCACAACTCTACATTATATTCTACCACTCCCTCCTATAATACAGAAAGGAATCATTAGGCAAATGAAGTACCAACTTGAATGCTTATATGTTGATACATGTAATCCTACATGAATTTTTATACTGGATCTCCCAACTTAAAATTTGGTATTTTATCCTTAGACATCTAACCCCTTTTTTCCCCCATGGAGTTGGACTTAAAAGATTTGACTGTATGTGTAAATATCTATGTATATATGCATTTTGATTTTCTGTTTTAAATTTTTTATTCAGTAAATGCATTAATGGATCTTTTATGCTTTTCTTTTCCTTTTCTTTTTACTCTACATGGATATTGGTGAATAAATAGAAATTAGATATGAATTTTGTCCTCTTCAAATCATAGTGTTTATTTCTTTTAGAGTAATGGTCTTCAACCTTTCACATTCGAGGGCTACATCAATTAATTTGTTAAGTTTCATGGGCTATTCATCTGTGAAATAAGTAGCATAGGCAGAGGAATAAATGTATTATTTGCAAACTAGCTACAGCCTATGTGATGATTGCTTGATTTATTTTTTAAAGCATGATAATGAAGGATTAATTCCTTCAAAACTTGTCACTGAAGTTTTGTGTGTATGGTGTGTTTTAAAAAGTATTTGGTACCTTTATAACTATTATTAATTAAAAATGTTTTTATTTATTTTCTACCAACAATGAAAAATGGGAGTTAAATCAATGTATTTTGTATCTTATTTTTTTAAAACAAAATGAATGCAGGACTTATATAGGCCATAATATTTCAAAACCCAGTGACAATAAAACACTTACAGTATTAGAAGGATGGATGTCACCTGAGTGTTAATGAGAAACTTGGCATTGCTTTTGCTTAATTAAGGTTTCAATATCAGGTTGAATCTTTGTTGTTGAGATCATAGCCTATGTGCCTTGGACTATTTTTCCTGGTGCATTTATGATCTCTTTTGTCTGAGAGGATTTGCCGTTCTAAGGTTTGTTTTTTTAAAAATTTATATCATTTGGCCTGATCTAAATATTTCGATGGACCACTAAAATACTGTCAGCAGGCCACCCAAGGCCCTCAAGCCATGGGTTGAAGACCCCTATGTTAGAGTATCCGTACCCATACTCCTAATTGCAGCATTCTGTCCACCTGAAGCTAATGTTACATTTACCCAGAGAAAAATATTTTTGGTTTACTGAGATTTTAGAACAGAAAGATAATGTATACCACATTTCAGCTTGAAAGCAGATAATTAAAAAAAAGCAAAAATGGAACATTCAAGGCATTTTGCAGGTAAAGAGATCTCATATAGTGTGGAAGAATAAGTTTAAACTTTTTTGCTTCTGAGAGATTTCTAATTTTTACCTCCTCTTAAGCTAGATATTTATCTGCATAGGCTCAATTGGGGCTTGTATCTATCCCAGACTTCCATAGAGTTAATTTTAAACAGTGCAAGCCTCAGTTGGATCTACCACTTGATGGCTTGAATAATGCAAAATGTGCTTGGTTTCAGGTTAGTGACCTTGTTTAAGCAAGCTGGCCTGGGCTTACTTTACCAGTATATCAAATTCAGAATTTGATCTAACTTTCAGTTTTGTAAGGTACTGCAGTATATGAGTAGCATACATTATTATAAAACTGAAACATTTTTCAATATATAAACTTGAAAATGTGTTATTTTTTTTCCCCAGTATTTTGACAGATAAACTACCTTGAGTAGTCTCATAGGTGATATATTTGATAATTTTTATTGTAAAAATTAGCATTGAAAAATGTATTTTCTGCTGATTGCAGGATCTTTTTGCACATTAGTTTATATTTTATTCCTGTTTCAGCAAAAGGAGTTACAGTTTTTCGAAACATCCTCCTTTCTAATTTTCTCCTACTTTTCAAATTTCAAGTTTTCATCTATTTTGAAAAAAAAAAAAAACTATTCTTTTCTCTTTTCTGAAAAATTGTTTAGTAAGGCCCCTTAAACTCCATTACAAAATTCAACCAACACTCAACATTTTAAAATATGATTTCATTATGGATGTTACTTTTACCAGCACCCAAGTAACCAGATAACTCTATATCATTGATGAGACTTTTTTACAGACTGTAAAAAAGGGATGTTAATTCAAGAATGGAAGAGAGATGATAAAATGATTAAATGATCATGCTTACAGTATTATCTAAGATCCCTTCAATGAATATAGCAGAGTTAGTTGTTTATTTTATATAGTGAAAAACTAGAACTTTCTACTTTAACATTATGTTTGTGCTTATCATCAACAAGAAAATATAAATTTTTAAATTCATATAAGCTACAGCTTATCTCTGGAAAATTAGAGTAATTTTGCAAAAACTTTTTTGTTGCAATTTTTTATTTTACTTATTTATTTTGTCTTTTATGTATGATTATCACTTTTCATGAAATGGTCAACATATCAGAATGGTTTAAAAACTTTTACAAGTTTCATATAAATTTTAAAATTTTAAGTATCTGTAGTTAATATCTTGCATTTGTTTGCATCAGGGCAGAAAAAAAAACTGTAAACATTGTAAATCAATTTATAGAAAATAGATCATTGGTATATCTTCGAACTGAGAAAATGTAACTGGAATTATTTTTATAAATGAAAATAATTATAAGAATGGAATTGGTAATCTTTATTAATTCTTAAGAGTGTTTAATAATAATTTAATTTTTTTTAAAATTAAGCCTGTTGCAGCCTTAAAATATAATAAAATATTTCATGACTTAAAAAAATCTAGTTTTCTGTTACAGTTTTAATATTGTTATGAATATTTGTTGAATATTATGTTAGCTTTCACATTTAAATTTGCTGTACTTTTCTTGTACCTTCTTTAGAAATCCCTTGATTTTTAATTTGGTATGTTGATGATACAGAGGCTGTTCGCACATTTTTTAGATGATTTTAGTAAGCGGTAATAAAAAATCTTTTGCTGCAAAAGAAATAATTGCAATTGTACTATGTTTTTAAAAGTCAAAATTATTGTCTACGGCTTGAAAGTTTTGTTTTTATTCAAAATGGCATTTTTAACAAAGCAGTGGTTCGAAGGCTACATTTATGCTCTTTCCAAAGAGAAACATGCATACTCCGTTATCCAAAAACGATGTGAGAGTCATGGTTTTGTGATATCTAAAGCGTCGATAGGTAATATCGTCAACAAGAAAGGAAAAAAGCGTCAAATTGGAGCCTCAAGTGGGTCAAAAATTCCAAGCAAGTATCCAAGGAAAAAACGGACATCTTCGACTATTGCAAAGGTACGTTGTTTAATGTTAAAAGAAAATCCCCCTAGTCAAAGGACAGTTGCAAAATCATTAAAATGCTCAGTGTCCACTGTAAACAAAATGATAAACGTTGATTTAAATCTTAAGAAAGCGAAAAAATGCAATGTGCATCGTCTTCTTCCAAATCATATCGCTGAACGCAGGATACGCTGCAGAATTCTATATGAGAAACACTTATCCAAAGATAAATGGAAAACAACTGTCACAATAGATGAATCATGGGTGTATTTAAATGATTGCAACAAAAAAAGAGCCATTTATTATCATAAAAGGGGAGAAAAAAATTTAAGTACATGGTTCAAAGAATCGAAAGAAAGTTTTTCTAAGGGTTTCATGATTGTTACTGGTTTTTCTTATAATGGCAAGTTAAAAATAAAGAGAGTGGGAAAAAATGTCAAGATTAACTCCAAATACTATCAGGAACATATTTTATCACCAATTTTTCTGAATGAAATACCATCGCTTTACCCACAGTGCCATGAATCTGTGAGACTCCATCAGGACAAAGCTAGCAGTCACACATCAAAATCCACTGTAAATTTCCTAAAAGAAATGGAACAAAAAACTGGTATCAAGGCCATACCCTTCACTGATATCCCTACTAAATCTCCCGATGTATCACCTATGGATTTTTGTGCTTTTGGACTTTTAAAATCTGCATTATCCAAACGTCGTCCCAAAACCCTTACAGGACTCTGGAAAGTTGTTCAGGAGGAATGGGATAAAATACCTCTTCTGACACTTCAAAAAGCATTATTATCCTGGAAATTGCGGTGTCGAAAGATAGTTCAGAATAAGGGATGTCAAATAGAACATTTAAAACACAAAAATTTTATGTAATTTAGTTTTGTGAATACAATATACATCGTCTAAAAAATGTGTGAACAGCCTCTGTACTTATATATATTAAATGCCCTGTTAGAAATAATATTTTACCATATAATTATTAAGTAATTAATTTTTATTTACTGAAATAGACATGTTTTAGTTGCTATTTTACTTGCTTGTTAAAAAGTTCTTTGTATTCATATTAATTCTTTATTTCTTACAGAGCTTTTAGTGTTATCACTTACGTACAAATCACAATTTACAAAGACCCAGCATGGATATAATTTATTAATTAATTTATAATTTTTATTTTGAATTTGATGTTTATTCTGTCCTTTATAAATAAAAGGATTTCATTTCAGGTATGGCGTCTCTTCACCACATTCTTATTTTTTGGTACTTTTGGATTTAACTTCTTATTCAACATAATATTCATATATCGATACTGTAGAATGCTAGAAGAAGGATCATTTAGAGGGCGACCTGCTGACTTCCTTTTCATGTTTTTATTTGGAGGAACATTAATGATTGTATCCTTAATATTAATGAAATTATATTCTTAAAAGGTGTATTAATTACTCAGTTACATTTTAAAATATGTAATTGACATTTAATTTCCAAAGATATCACTGAAGCAAAGTTTTCTCAGAGATATCACTGAAGCAAAGTTTTCTACCAACTATTTTTTTGATAGATTGAATTTTTGCTATGCAAAATATGAAAAATGTCAAGGAATCACTTTGCAGCTAGTAAGTCTTGAAAGTTGAAGAAATAAAAAAAAGAATTGTGTCTAATAATTTGTTCACTGTTAACTCAGCAAGTTTGTTCAGAGTTGGTTTATTTATTGTTAAAGAATTTTTTATGTATTTTTCTTAACACTTGTTAGATAATTGCCATGTTTGTTAATTTGCTGTTTTTGGGACAAGCGTTTACTATTATGCTAGTTTATGTATGGAGTCGGCGAACTCCTTATGTCAGATTGAACTTTTTTGGCATCTTAAATTTTCATGCACCATATCTGCCATGGGTTTTACTAGCATTTTCTGTGTTACTTGGAAATTCAATAATAGTTGACCTTATAGGTAAGTTTGCTTATATATACTTTTGAATAATCTATGACAAAATGATTGAATACATCTATTTTAAAAAAGGATTGGCTGAGTGGAAAATATGTATGTTGAATATATGCACATTTTTAAAGAAGAGTAAAACAATAAATTGCTAATTTGTATGTTTAAAGACGTTCATGGACATTTGTTACCTTTCTGTAGGAGTCTGTAGCAGGTGCAGATGGTAGGCTCTCATTTGAAAATGTTTCCATACAACCTGGTATAAAATTTTTATGTGATACCTAGTTCTTCACCTGCCCTGAAAATCGATTTCTCTTGTAGAAACATAAATTATCGGTCTTCTGTTTCTTTCTCTGCAGAGACATAAATGGTTGTTATTCATTATATGCAGTCTGTGATTTGAAATTGAGACTAGCAATCCAGAGTGATTAATTGCTAGGTAGATCTTCCTATAGTTTTAAAATGCAATTGAATGCTCTGCTTGTAAGAAAATCAATTAGACCTATTCTTTCTGCTCTGTTTCTCTTCCTTCTCCTGAGCTGCTTTCTCTTCAACTACTAACTGAGCATTTACAAGTAAAGTGAAGCATTTTTAAAGATTGACTTCTAAAGCTCATATCTTAGTAAAACAGACATTCATGACACTGAAAGTAGGAAATTATTGGAATTCAGAAGATTTTTCATTTATGTTGTGTGTGTGTATGTATATATATATATATATATATATATATATATATATATATATACAGTAGATGCTCGTTAATTCGAACTAATTCAAAGGCCCCAAAAAACTTGTATTGGAGTTAATGTTAAAAATATCTCGTTAATTCGAACTAAATTTTTATCAATTCGGTTAATTCGAACTGAAAATTTGATAAAACAATTTTCTTTTTCCTCAATTAACGGAGAAAATACACGCTGTATTTATTATTTTGTGTGTCAAAATCACCTGTATTTTTTTTCTACGTAAATAAGCACATGCCCATATTCCTAGACTATTGCATTTCCGCTAAACGTTAGTGGCTATTGTCCTTATCAGTGCTTAACGGACAAAGTGATTTTCCGTTATTTGTATCGATTTTCTTAGAATTTCAGAAAAACCAGTCTTTACTACAGATTCTAGGGAGCTGCGTCAGTTATGAGCAGTGCAGAGAAGTTAATGTGATTTAGTTTTCTTCCTCGGTGTGTGATGTGAAAGTGTAAAAATTCAGGATGTCTACGCGTGGAAAGTACAAAACCCTAATTTTTGAGACAAAGGTAGAAATTTTAAAGAGAGTAGAAAGTATTTTCTCTTAACATCGGATAATTCGAACTTTTTCCCGAGAACCTTTGAGTTCGAATTAACGAGCGTCCAGTGTATATATATAATTTATGAATATTTAAAATCTATATCCCTAAAGAAAAACTGTAATGTTTTAAGAAAGAAACTGCAGTAATTATAGTGCAATATAAAATATTTGTTAATCTTTTTTGGTGAAAAAATTTTATTTTTCTGAAATTTATACTGTAGTTATCAATAGGAGGTTAACTGTTTATTGACATTTTTTTTCCTGGTATGATACTAGATTAGTAAAGTAAGATCTTAATTGTATGTTTTTATTCTTTTCAATTTTGGTTAGTCATTGTAATTACGTTTACCAAAAATTATTTAATTGTGCATAAAGATTTTAATGAAAATGGATTTGAAATTAATTATATGGTGAGATCAATCAGAATAGGTGAGATAACAGTTCTGTTAGGAATTATATGTATTGAAATTACTTTAAGTTAAAGAAATATAAATAACACCATAAAAATAAAATAATTTAAAATTTAAATAAATGCAAAATATTTGAGATCAATCAGAATAAATAATTTAAAAATTAACTGATTTTTAAAAATTTCAATTAGCATTTAAATAATATCTGTCTGTCTTATGATGTATAAAATATAGTTTTTTTGTCTGTAGGAAGTATACTTATGTTAAAGAATAAAATTTGTATACATAAAAAATGAAGAAATTAAAAACACAAAAAAATCCTCAATTGTTTTTCTTTCAGCAATCAGTACAGCAATATTCCGTGATGTGTTTTGAATTAATATAATTGGAAAATCTCAAAGAATCCTCCTTTTTTCTTTGTAAACACCTTATTTATGCAGTTATTTGCAAAAAAAAAAGAACAGAGAAAATGTCTGAGACAGTTGCTCTTGTTAATAGAAGAGCTAACACTATGGATTATGAATACTAGGAACTGGTTGTGCCAGAGATTTTAGCAAGTAAAATTTTTGAGATATAAACTGAAAGTTTGCCTTTATAAACTGCAAGTCAAATTTTTGAAAATCAATTTAAACAATGAATGCAAGTCAAGTTGGAGCTCTGTGTTAATACTGTCTTATGATTCTATAAAATAAAGTGTTTAAATTTGCTTTTTGAAAAAAGCTAATTATAAACCAAAAAGATACTTTTCCTTTCTATAATATATCATACATGGATACATTTATATATCTTACATGAAAAGCTGAAAATTACTAGTAGTATTAAGTATATATATACATATATTTGAAAAACAGTTTGCCTTACAAATTTTATTTTAAGTTTAAACATCACTTTTTTAAAGTATATATTTTTATATTATTGCTATGCTATTTTGAACAGGAATTGCTGTTGGTCACATTTATTACTTTTTGGAGGATGTGTGTCCAAATCAACCGGGTGGCATGAGAATACTGAAGACACCATGGATTATGTTAGTATAAAATGTTTAATTAATATATTATTTATAGGAAATTAAGAGGCTTTGTTGATCCGTATAAAACTTTGTTTATATACCTCTAATTCATTATGGCAAAAATAGTGCACTGTAATATATCTGTCAAAGTATTATACTTCTGAAGTCAGAAGAAACAGAATATCACGAGTTAGTGCAGTAATTTTTGGAAGATCCCCAACTAAGATAATTTTTTAAATTTCATTTTTCATATGTTTAGTGCTAAATTTCTTCTTTAGTTCAATATCTCAAAAACTGTAATCTGCACTGCTATAAAGTTTTTTTTTTTTTTTTTTGTGTGTGTGTGTGTGCAAGCAAGCAATTATATTAATGTCCGTTTATATTCTCAAATTCTTTTTCCTGTGGTTTATATTAGAATTTAAATTTTTCAGATTATAAGAATTTTGCTCTCATTTTTAAAAGCTGTTTTATTACATTCATCTATTTATAAATTAAAAAAAAAATATGTAACCATATGAATGATTATGCATGTAAAATTTTGGTTAATTATCTGGTGATTATTAGTAAAGTAATTTTTTTATATATACATTTTAGAATTTAGTTTGGTATCAAGGAAACTATGTTCACAACTAAAGTTGATGTTTTTACCATACTTTCAACATAAATTTCCAAAATTTTTCTTAGTAAAAATTTATCTGGTTTAAAGGAAATTATTATTTTTCAAAGTAAGGATATCTCTGGAAAGTATAAAAGATTTTACAAGAACTAATTTGTTACAGAATTTGGTTTTCCTCTCTAGCTTCTAATATCTAGAAAGAAAGTGTATTATATATGTTTCGTTGTTCTTGACCTGATGGGCTTGTTACTTATATGTATCACGCTAGAAGAAGTTAATGCAGAAATCTATTCTAATAAACACTTTTTACTTTGTTTTTCACTTTTATATTTTTGAAATTTCTTAAATTTCAATAAAGGAATGAATAAAATTAAGTCAATCAGAAAGAAAAAAAGTCAAAACTAACTATTAGTATTAATAATATAAGTGTACATGAATGTATGATAGTATTAACTGATATTTGATTTTCTAGAAAATACTTATTTGAGAATCCTGCTTCTGATGGGCCACAGCAACCACCTCCTCCAGAAGACAGACCAGGAGGTTTTCAGTGGGGATGACTTAGCTTTGTCTGTCTTCCACATGTAGCACACACATCTTATTGTAAAATAATTCTATGTACATTTTGTAAAATAAAGTATTTTCACAGGTTGCAGTAATTTTTGCATTTAGATTTCAAGCTAAGAGTATTTTTTCAAAAGTTCGACATGCAAGGTTTTACTTTTGTGAAAGTCTGAAGATGTTTTTCAGGAGTTTGTGCCATAATTTTTTGTGCGACTGTTCTTTTAAAAATTAGTTTAAATTGATATAACATTCATTAATTTTATACCTTTGGACTGTTTAGACTTTATCTTCTGGAGGATTAGATAATTTTATACCTTTTGACTGTAAACTTATCTTCAGCCATTAAGACCTTTAAAAATAAAATTATTTAAAAAATAAAAATGTTGAGTTCTTTAAAACAAATCCAAAATTTCTTTAGGATTTAAAATATTTTCTACATTAAAATGTAAACAAGAGTTAAAGGAAAGAAGATACTCTTATATTTTGGGAACTTAAACATTGTACCTGAAAATGAAAGCTACATAAACATTTTCTGTTATCACCATTTAGAAGACCCTCAACTACTTTTCCATACTACACCTTGGCCACATAGCACAGTGGTTTCAAAAAGGCTAAACTGGATTAGGTCAAGTGACAGATGCTGTCATAAGTAAGTTATGTACATAATAGAATACTATTCAGATGCATCCCCCTTCTTTAAAAGATATGAAAAATACAATCTGGGTCATCTATTTGCATACCAGATCTAGAAGTATTGAATTCTTTCATATGTTCTGTCCAAAAGGTATATAGAATGTAGGAGTAAACATAATCTCACAGTAGCAAAAAAACTAACTCATTTCATCACAGTGAAACTTAGCCTGCTACTATAGATATATTCAATGCCATTTCTACAACTGGGTTTTAGGTCTTGTACTGTAAATCTAAATGAGCCATTCAATTGCATAAATTAGAAAATTGTCCCAAGGCACCCACAATTGAAAATATAATTTCAGAAATAACAGCATATTTGAAGCTGTAATTATGTTTCACAATTTTCTTCATTATAGATGGCCATAAAAGCTGGCTGTATGTAATGAGGAAATTAAATATTCATTCAAGTACAAGTACTATAACATCCCCCAACTCAAGTGATTCAAAATAAGATTACATTCGCCAAAAGTACATGTCATATTCAAAAAGTAAAATATAAACAATAGAAATAAACAAAAAATAAAAAAACAAACATAGACTGCTAAATCACTTTAACATAAAACATATCCTGCAAAGAAAACATTTTCAATAGAGGAATAGCGCAGAAGCTTCATATCCCCATAATGAAAAAACAAATAATCCAACAGAGATAGATAAAAATAATACAAATATAGACAAGAAACAAACAGAAATCGCACTTTGGGCATCCACGCACCAACGGCAAGATTGTGTATAAGTGCCGGAACTGAACCATAAAACAACAGAGGTAACCGACAGGTCTGTTCTTCAGGGGGCCTAACCATGTCAGTTAATTTAGGTTTGTTACTTGTAGTACAAATTGTTATAATACTTTGTTTAGTAAAAAGTTCTTTAGCTATTTAAAAATTATTCTAAATAAAATTAAAGTTACCGAAAATAGCTTTATTATAAATAATAACCAGGATGTTCTACATTTTTTAAAAAGTAAGAATATAGATAGCATATACACGTTTGATTTTGAAAACCTGTTTACCAGTATTCCGCATGATAATTTAATGTTTATCTGTTCAGAAATTTATGATGCTTATTTAGATAGTACTTTAATATTAAAATGTGACTGGATTGATTTATGTAAATTTAATATTTTTGAAAACTACCTCTTTAACGGCTTATGTTTCTTTAAACAGATAAAGGGTATACCTATGGGAAATAGCTATTCTAGTGCATTTGCCAACCTATTTTTACGAAACTAAATTTCTTAACTCAAATAATGTTACCGGATTTAAATATATTGATGATCTTATAATTTTTAACTGCAACGATTTGGAATTTCTTAATCAAATCTACCCAAAGGAACTAACTTCAAACCGGACTAATGATAATAATCTTTGTGCGACTTATCTGGATTTAAAAATTAAAATTCAAAATAGAGAAATAAAAATAGGGATATATGATAAAAGGTTAGATTTTAACTTCAAGGTTATTACGTTTACTAATTTCCATAGTAACTTAAAGTATAAAATTTATTATATTTTTTACTCACAACTTTACAGAATAAAAAAACATATGTAACAACGCTGGGGATTTTTTGGAGGCATGTAGCATTTTCGAGGAAAACTTAAGAAAAAAACGATTTCCCTAAAAATTTCAGCAATTTAAAAGTTTTAAAAAAATGGCATTTAGACTCAGGAATTTTTAAAGGTGTTTAGAGTAGTATTTGTATTTTCATTTGGTTAGGCTGTAATGGAGGGGTGGCGCTATAGTAATGTTACTATGACATAATTTTTAGGATAGAATTGGCTGCTGTTTTGCCATAACCGTCACTTACGGAATTGGGGTATGTACGCATTTTTTATTTTGCATTAGGATTTTGTGTGCTTGCATGTAAGGTGCGTTGAGCCCATACTGTAAGTTGTGTTTGTCTCTTCATTTTCTTTTTGACTTATTGCTTACTTGGGGGACTCGGGGCCTTGGGATGTCTTTTGGGCTTACCTGCATCCTATTCAGAAAGTTCCCCCTTGAGGTTACTGACATGGTTAGGCCCCCTGAAGAATAGACCTGTCGGTTACCTCTGTTGTTTTATGGTTCAGTTCCGGCACTTATACAGAATCTTGCCGTTGGTGCGTGGATGCCCAAAGTGCTTGATTTCTGTTTGTTTCTTGTCTATATTTGTATTATTTTTATCTATCTCTGTTGGATTATTCATATTCAAAAAGCTAAGTGGAGGCAGGATCTAAGTTTTATTAGCATAACTTTTAAAAAAAGTATTGAATCTCTTATTAATCTGATGGTTATTAAAGAAAATACTTTTACTACATTTTGAAGGATACTTTTAATGTCATTATCAAAATAACAAATTTTTTGACTAACTCATTGTAGCTTAAAAACTATTGATTGCTTTCTGTTTTAATTTCTAGCATGTATAGACCTTTACTTAAAAATTCTCACCATTTAAAGCAATTGCCTGTAAGAAAAAAGAAGTCGTCTTTGCTAGTATTAAAATTCTAACAAATGAAACAGTTTTAAACAACTGGTTTAATTTCACTGAATAGTACAAGTGTTCTTTTTGTCAGATTTTAACTATCTTACAATATTTATGATGTGTGCTAAATACCTTCACTTAAGATTTCGTTGAAGTAATTGATCAATAACTTTTGTTTTATTTTTCATTGATTTCAAGACAGTTTTAGATCCCCATATTCCTTACAAAAAATGAGAATTTACTGGAAAAAGATGTATAACCACAGAATGTAAATTCACAGTACTGGACATAAAGAGAAAAGTAATATTCTCTGTGGAGAATATTCTATAAATAAAAATGTTGCAGTTACAAAAAGGGTTGATTATTACGAGACTAGTACTTGTTATTTCATTTCTGTAAGTCTAATGTTCCATACATTTCTTAAAGTATTGTTTGCTGATACTGGACTGTAAATGAAAGTTCTTGAAAATGCAGGAAAGACAAAAATAAAAAAAAAAAATAATATAAAAAAGGATTTTCTTTAAAGCCAAAATTGCTAGAAACATTTACTAAAGAATTTCTATGAACTGAGAAGATATAGAAGAGCAAAATATTTTAGATATTGGTGTTAAAAATAAATTTACAAGTTCACCATTTTTTACTCACCCGTTTAAACAAACTCCAGTATTGAACCCAAGAAAAAAGTCAAATTACATAAATAAATTTTGACTTTGTTTTCAATGTAGGGATCTGATATGTTTTTTGGCTTGACCTGCATCATATCAGAAAGATTCCCCAGAAGTGACCAACTCTGTCAGGCCTCCTGATGAAGAGATCGATATATTGCCTCGTTTTTTTTAATGCTTTTTTATTTTTTAATCCAGTATTGAATTAATAGAACCTTATGTTAAGAACCTTGGAATTTTATTTGAATATTTGAGGCTTATTAATCTCTTAAAACCATGTCTTGCAAGTTGATATACATATATCAAGAAACCTATAAACAGATAATATAGTCCAAATATATTTTATTGTATGCTGTTCAACCAATGACTGATATGTTATCAAGATCTTAATATTGATTCGATTAGTAGCTGCTTAGGTTGTACTTGAGCCTCAACAACTGCAGCTATGAAGGGTAAGCTAGAATTTTGTACTACTTTCCCATAGAAACTCTCGCTCTTTTAATGTATTCCTATGTGTTGCACATGACCCCATTTTTTTTTCTCTTTAATGTTAGTCTGATGCATAAAACTAAATATGAAAGTGGTAAGGTACAAACTTGCTATGGCTAAATCAAACATTTTCCCAAGTAGATCTTTAAGAGATGGCATATATTGAATTATATAAAATAACAGGCAAGATTAGTATCTGTATCATATATCTACATAAAGACAGTGTTTCATAATTTACTTAAATAAGATTTTTAAAAAAAATGCATTGTTAAAAACATAATGAAAAATCTGTTCCAAAATTTAACAGAAGTGGTGCACAATAGAGTCATATTTATAAAAATATAGAACCCCTGGAATGATTTGAAATTGACTAAAAGAATTTTGATAAAAATTGAGCAAGGGGTTTTGAGTTATAAGGTAATTTTTAGGCAGTAGTTCCGATTAACTACAATTTTCGAATTCTTTAGGTTTACACTAATTTTTAGCAAATGCCTAGCAAAGAGAATCTATTTATCATTCTTATTTTGATTTTTTTAAAGTTTGGCTAGAAAATATCATTAATGTGACTCTCAGTCAACAGAAAAGTTCAAGTAATTTTTAAATGGCAAATGAACCAAAAATAGTCATAATTAGCTTTTTATTTTTTTCACTTGTTTGAAGAGCCAGTGTCATTCCTGAACTGTCTGCTAATTTTGGTAGCTTTAACTGCATATTCTTTTTTTTCTTCATTTTTTTAAAGCTTATAATTTTATTTTACTATTCCCAATTTCGGGTTCAACGATTTGTGACAATGGTAGACTACATGAAAACAAAACTTCAAAAGATTTATTAAAATCACTCAAACACATTATATACATGTACATTACAAATCTGAGTGTAACTCAAACCATCCAGATTTAAAAACAGTAGTATCACAGTTTTATTTTGTGTAATTTGTGAATTCAGATAGATCTATTATAAAAATGACTAAAACTGGACCACAAAAACACTTTCCCTTCAAATATTGATCTGCTGACATAGAAACAATATATGAATCTCAATGCTGATTTAAAAATTTTTGAAAGCAAAGACTATCAGGCTGTTTCTAAAATTTTGATGTCCATCAATTCTAACCATTTAATCACATAATCAATTCTTCTGACTCAAATATCTTTGAAAATATTTCTGATATTCTTCAGGCAGATAAATTCCACTATAAAAAGAAGAAAAAAACAATGTAAACAGCTACATATAGCCTTAAAATATTGTGAATGTTTTAGAGAAAAGTAAACATACTTTATATCATCTTTGAAAGTGCTTGCAATCCTGCAGAGAGCATTATTAACTGTAGTTTTTAATGATAGCCTTTGATGAATGTGTTCATATCGACCTTGGGGATCTCTAACATAAGTTCTAATTCCTACTAATCCCACAGGCATTTTCTCTTCAGCCTAAATGATAAAAAAAATATTAAATCTCTTTTTTTATATGGGAGAAAGTAAATTTTCTCTGACACAGTAACAATAAATTTTGTTAGAATTACAGAAGAAAGAACACAAATAAAAAAAGTCAATTTTATAAACAGGAATATATGTGAAGAAGTGGAAGAGGAATATAAGTCAACACAGATGTCAAATTGCTTACAATTATTTTGGTGAATTCATATCAAGTAAAACTAACAGATTAGAAAAACATCCATTTTGTGATTAAATTCACTCATGGAAAGCATGTTAAAATAGTTTTTGATTTACCACTGTAAAAAAAAATGATTGTTTGTAGAATTTTTTTGAACTTAGATGTTTATATTCTGAATAAAAAATTTTCAATTACATTTATAACAATTAGAAAAAAAATTAACTTGCACAATATTTATTCTTATTTATACATTTATTCAGGGAAGGCACAAAGAGATAGTAAGACTATATTTTAACATTTAAATACAAGCTGGCAGCTTAAGGCAAAGTTCCAATTGACCTTGAAGTTATTAAAACTCCATGTTATAAACTACTGAGTATTTTTTAAATTTCATAATTAGCAAATACAATTTTTTTAATATTTATTTTTGTATCTCGAAGTAAAATTTCAAGAGTAAGGTCAAGATTTCAAATATGTAAATATTTAAAAAATTGAATTGTACAAAAAAAACTCAAATGTTCTTTAAAAAAAATTTTTTTTTTAAATTTACATGCATTTGTTCATATGGATTTAGACAAATATTTTTATCAACTTTGTGTATGGCCTACTTTGAGTTAGATATATTGAAATAAAGTAAAATACTCTAATTGCTAAATACAGGTAACAAACAGTCAGAAGGAAATAAAAAATGATAGATTGTTATTATTATAATTATAATTAACAAAGTATTTGTCCACCATGGGAACTTAATAATCTGCATTTCTTGAGGAAGAGTCTAATGGGTGCTAGAAAATAAACATGAAGAAATTCAGCAATACATCGGTATTCCTTGGAGGTAGGACACATTGTCCGAGAACTTACACTAAAACCTCCAATAAATGTTTAGAAGATTCAGATGGCCATGTTGAAAGGCTAACTCACTATCAAGTTCTACAGCAAGTCAGTGAGTTACCAAATTAGTTAGATTATCTGGCTGAAACTTTACCAGCTGCATAGGTGACAACACAGGGGGGAATATCATAACTTATGACTGGAAGATAATATGTAACATTCCCTATTCCTTCAATATAACAGGATGATCTAAAGTAGTTCTTACACTTTAGTTGGTCAGGGACCACTTATTGGAAAAATAATTCTCCGGGGACCATCTTCTAACCAACTCTTAAAGAAGCAAAAATGGGTCTAATTTTCTGAATAAACACACTATTTATAATAAACAACTTCAATAAAAAGTTACATATAAGTTTAAAGATAATAACAAATTTAAAGTAAAAGTAAGTATAATATCAAACATAAAAGCCTTTGAAAACATAAAAATTAATGAGAAAAATTTGTTTCACTAGCTGAAAATTGCTGCAACTTTGCATTGTAGAAAATATATTGGGAATTTTTAAGCAGAACAGTAATTTTTTTGTACTCAAAACATCAGAAAACAAAATAAATACAGGAATTTTTAGAATCTGAAGGAAAAAATTCAGAACAAAAAATTTTTTCTCCCAAATTTATAAAATTTTTAAATTTGTAATTGCTTTGAAACGATGAAATCTTTTTTTTTAAATCACTTCTGACTTTACATACTTTTAAAAATCATCAATACTATTTCAAAATAAGAAATAAACAATTTTAAATGGTAAGTATCCTTCTACTGACACCACACATATACATGCATATTTACTGCAAAGAGTATGATCATGAATTCATTGAAAAATTAGACAACATTCCACTATTGTTTAAACTTACCCCCAGTAATTTTTCTACAATGGGCTATAAATATATGCATTAATAAGAGTGGTGAAAGGCTGAGATATTTGTAGTGGGAACTCTATAGTTCTTTGTTCAAAGGATTGGTTGAAGTGTCTTTGAACAGCGTTAAAATTTTCTCACAATTGCTTAGATGAAACAAATCAACTCAAACAAGATTTTCTTGCTATCAGCTTTTTTGTACATTATATCAATCACTTCAACAATGATTTTCAAGTCAACTGCCAAGCAGATGGTGATATAACTAACATGTACAATTTCAGCTGTTCAAGTAACAAATGTGCCTACCAGCCTCCCCACCACTCACTCCAGAATAACACCAAATTCAAAATCACAGATATCATCAAAATATCACAGCATCTGTAATTGAAGCATCATAGACACAGCTTTGCATCTCGCTATAACTATCCTTTAGCATAATGTTTCTACTTTTTATATCCACCTTTACAGTTAGAGAACATATATTGCTTTTACAAAAATTTCAAAATTTGAAAAACTATACTAAAAGGTGCCTTTCTTCATATGAGAGTCAACATATAAGTAATTTGTAACTTTTCATACAGCTTAATAGTGGGTTTTACAGTGAGCTTAAAAGTGAATTCTAAGAGGTCAACTGAAGAAGCAGTTTTTAAAAAAATTTTCAGCAGCAGCTTTAAGTAGCAATTTTCATTTCTGTTATGAGCAATTTTCACACCAAATAAATTTTTTTTTACCATATTTCAGACGCGACATGAAAATTAAAAACTTTCACAAATACACACAAAATAATATCAGAACAGCTTTTTCAGATGCAACTGCCCTTGGCGACAAGTTGGCACCAAAAGTTTTTGACGCCAACTTTTCCCTATTCCGCACACCTGTTAGGCCTACATTGCAAAATGCAAACAAAAACATCAATAACGACCAGGAAATAACAAATAAGTTAAAAACAAACTTACCGTTGATGTAATAAACTTCCAAAAACAGTACAGATATGCCCTGCCGGTGGTTTGTAGCCGTCACTAATATATCTTCCGCTGGCTGTATTAAACTTCCAAAAACATTACAGAAATCCCAATCCTAACATTACCCAATATCCTCCCTTGATATTTACAAACTACATCCTTCACCAACATGGGGCCATCAGAAATCTCATAAACAACTTTCAATCAAAAATCTTTCAATCTAATCCCAGCAACAACAGAACACGATTAAATATCCATTCAATCTGGGTTGCCAGACAAAATCGCATGGTTTCCACACCATACACAAAATCGCCAAGCTTGGCAGGAAGTTATGTTCACGCCAAAACACAAAATCGCCAAGCTTGGAATTCGGTGCGTCTGCAAAAGCTGTACCATAATATCTTAGCTTCCTGAACACAATTTCATAACAAATTTAAGTTGAAAACTCAAATATTTATATTTACCATCTTTATGTCTAACAGAAGACGTATAATATCTGGTAAAGTCTGTTGCACCACTCCAAATCTGTCTTCAACATATGATACTGACACCAAATATCCAAGGGCTGCAAAGATAATTGCATTCAATATATATATATATATATATATTATATATATATATATTAATTAGGGTGTTTCATTTTTCCAAAGATGTGATTTTCATATGACTTTGCTTATGCCCCGAGTCTCAGTGATATAAAAGATATATGTCAAATTTTAAGAAGAATAGATAATATTTAGGGGTTGCACACATTGATCACTTTTATCTCAAACTATGAAATTTCTAATATTGAATAGCTTTGTACTAATGGACTTATGTATTTCTTTCATCTTTTGCATGTAATTTAAAATGGGAAACAAAAGACAAATTTGGCTGCTAGAAAAGGTGCCTAGTGGTGAATTTTTAAGAGCTCGGCTCCCTTAAAAGGAACAATTACTTTCAGTTTTTATTTTAGTTATCATTTATAGAAACACTTTCGGATGCTTCTAAATCTACCACTACTAAACTACAGGAAGTGTGGAGGAAAGCAAATATCCCTGTTAAGACAGAGGAGAATATCCATAATCCTATACAGAAGCTGTACCAAGAATACCAAAATCTAGGTAAAGAGAAATCGAGAAATACGGATAAAGCAAATGGGAAATGGCAGATTTGGAAAGGTGATCTTGTATTATTTCTTAGGTCACAAAGAGATGATCGCATGAGTCCGTCAATGAGTAGACAAGGCTTTCGTCTCGAAAATAAGATCTAAGTGTAAAAAAGAAGGAAAACAAGATTCATATAAGAATAAACATTATAAAGCTATTGCTGAAATCAATCACAGTTATACTGGAAGACCCATGTCCATCATCATCAGCACCTGGTGACGAAGAGGTCGAGTTTTCGCTTCCAGCAACGAAAAAATTACATTCAAGTCCTAGATTAAAACCTCTCGATCAGACACTCATGTCTACTTGGGATCGAGAAATGGGTTGCACATTTTGTCAGCCTCATATATGTTCGCTTTTGGCATGAGGCAATTGTAAGTTGTTGGACCCCAAAGAATGATTTTGCTATGCTACATGTGCTGTGTAAGTGCTATGCTGAGCACTTACACAGATGCAGACGTCAAAAAAGTGTTCTTACAGTTGCTAAGAGACACCTTTGGTATCTGTCAGAAAAAAAAATGTGAGACTGGCTTATTTGGACAAACGTATTACTCAGGGTGATAAGGAAAATATGACTAAAAATTTAGAAACCAAACCTCCAAAGAAAAAGGAAATAAAGTGATTAGAGGGTTAAAAACCTATTTTTTGAAGGAAAAGACCTGAGCCATTTTGTTACTAATATAACAAAGACGTTCTTTGAATTGTTTGGGATCCACTACGTGACAGAATACTGCAGTGATTCTCTAAGAAGTCATGTGAATGCTCTTAAGGTGATCAGTGATACCACATAAAGAGGAAATGCTCTGATAAAAAAGTTTAACGAATCAGTTAGGGACGAACAACAAAAACAACTTTTGTTGAGGGTAGTCCAGCATCACAGAAAAGTCGTTACCAAGCGGACAAAAGAAGGGATTGCATTGTTCAATGTTGATTAATATAACACATGTTTTGCCTATAATACTACAAATTAATCGTAGTGTCTAGTTTCAATATTATTTTAAGTTTGTGATTTCTAGTTTTCCCAATAAAAGTAATTAACACTTAAAAATCGTACT
The DNA here is from genome assembly GCA_907164885.2 of Dolomedes plantarius. Classification (NCBI taxonomy): domain Eukaryota; kingdom Metazoa; phylum Arthropoda; class Arachnida; order Araneae; family Dolomedidae; genus Dolomedes; species Dolomedes plantarius. Next base: position 66,130,790 of record OU015496.1, on the reverse strand, counting down.
TTTTACATATTTTTACAAAACTGATCAAAGTGTGCAACCCCTAAATATTATCCAATCTTCTTGAAATTTGCCATATATATCTTTTACATCACTGAGACTCGGGGCATAAGCAAAGTCTGCAAAAATTTTAAATTTTATTTTTTGCCTTACAAAATGAAACACCCTAATATACAGGGCTGGATTTGAGGCGGAACGCGCCGGAATGGCGTTCCGGTACCTCTCTTTATCAATAATTTGGAATACCCCAACACACCCCCCAGAAGGTTACCATTCCGGCACCTCTATTTCTAGAAATCTAGCACTGCTAATATATATATAAATGCTATTAGTACATATGGAATAACTAATCTAAGATGAAAACCCTTTGATTCCTAACAGGAACCATAATAACTTAGGGTAGATAAGCTACATTGATATACATGCTGCAGTGAAAAAGGTGAAAAAAAAATTTAAATCCTGAAGGTGCGGAGCCGTACTGTATTTTTGATAGTTTAGCAAGTTTATATCTGAGCTACCAAAGAACCAAGTTTCAAAAAAGATTTACTAAAAAACTTGAAAATAACATATGATATAACTATATAAAATTAAAGGAATGCAATTGCAAATTAACACAATCTATATTATTTCTTTTTTCGATTGATAAGATTTCCATAAGTTTTCAAAGCAGCCCATAAACCAAAATACAGTGTTCCATAGTTCTAGGTATATCAGAAATGTTTTGTTCTAGTGTTAATACATTGATAAATTTTCTATAAAATTAAATCTAAATTGACCTTTTCAACTTATTAGAAATGCTAAACAAATAATTATCTTGCACAAAAAATTTATGGATAGGATAAAGAAATAGAATTGTATCTTTAAAATTTTCAGTGCTTTCTGAAGGAAAACAAAAATTACTATCACAAGCAAAATATAAATAGACTTAAAATTCAAAAATACAACAAATATGTTGTATTTTTGTATACTCATATACTCTGAACATAAAATTCTTATCAAAAGAGAGGAAGATGCATTGCTAAGTTAAAAGAATTAAGGCCATATTAAGATTTTTGTATAAAATAAAGAGCTTTTTAAACACCTCTAAAAAGTTTTAAAAGATGAGGCTTTTGAGGTTTTCCCCGAGGGGGGGGGGGGGCTTTTGTATTTAAAAAAATTTTATGCAACTGTATCCGTCAATTTGTGAAATATTCTACTATAAAAATTAATTTTAAAAATTTTAAAGTATCTTTTTTTACTTACTTTTAAAAGTTGACTTAAGAATTTTGCAGAACTTTGGTGCTAAGTCCATGCACTACAATTCAATTTTTAGATGGTTTAACACTAAGTCAAGTCTTAGTTTAAAATTTTTATTTGCAAAAATTATCCATGAAAGTTATAGTTTTCTATTAAATTTATACTTTATTGCTATTTTTTAAATAATTATGTTTTCAACAATAAAGCTTGATATCAAACAGAGAAAAAAAGACAAAAAAAAAATAGATTATATCCATACCATCAATAATCCATATGAAGGGTTGGGAGGAGGCAAACAACTTCATTAATTTTGCATTTGGAAGTTCATCGAAGAAATATGAAATAGCAGGTTTCTCACGAAGATAACTCAAAATCTAAATTGAAAAATGGAATTAATTTTAATGTAGCTGAAATTAAAAAAGATTGAAAATAAGAGGAAAATAAATATACCTTATGAGTAACACTTGGAACAGGTCTGTCAGACATGCAATTTAGTTTGATTCGTTCAAAAGCTATTTTGTAAACTGAAATTTTAAAGCAAAACATAATATAAATTCTTATTAATCAGAGACACAAATAATGAATTTGCAGAAAATAGGCACTTACTTTTCGGAGGAACAGCTTTAGATTCAGATGCAGCAGCAGCAGCAAATGAATACTCACTCAGATTATATACATAATCTTGCAATGAAGTTAAGCATATTTTTGATATTTCTTTCCATTCATGTGGGTGACCACCTATTTCATGAAAAGTATGAAAATTTGTAAATAACATAAATCAAAATATCACTCGACAAGAAAAGTAATATTACGAAATGTACATTGTAAGTAGTTTCTTCTCAATTGCATCGAATTTTTAAAAAAAAGATCAGTTAAAAAATACTTTGTTTTTAAGCAGAAAAATATTTAATAATTACAAGATAAAAAGAACTTTTTATATACCACGTTTTTAAATTTTCTGTTAAATCAACTGCTAACTTTCAAAATTTTTAAATTTTTTTTTTTAACCTATGGCTTTATTTGGAAAATTAATCCATATTTACAGGCAACACAAACAGCAAAGTACTAAGCATTGAACAGATGCATAAAGCACAACAGTGAACAAAGTCAGATAAAAGGTGTTAAAAGTTCATAGAAAGTTCATATCTCTAGCGTCCCAGTATAATTTGGTAAAGTTCTCACTTTTTTGGGCTTCCGGTTCAAAGAAAAGCAAAAGTTCCTCATATTTTCGTGGTGAGCCTGCAGCCAGATTTGTTACTCATTTAGCACCACCCAGGAGGCACGTGTGATTTAAGGATATCACGGACGCGATTTTTTGCACAATATTTTTGTAAACAAACTAAATTCACATGTATTTTGTTTTCAAAATCGTCAACTTCCATTATGCAAAAGTGCAAGTATTGAATTCGATCGAAGCACCACCTTGCAGATTTTTTGTGAACTAACTTTCCATACCAAGCAAAATTAACTGAAAATGAATTCAATACTGCTTAAAGATGGCTAAAAGTATTAAAAGAATGCATTGTCATTGTGTTCTGAGCTATTCTAAAAGTTTCAAATGTCTAGATAGTCGGGAAGTTAAAAATTGATTGCAAGATTTGTACTGGACGAACAAGAAAGCGAGTTAATAAAAACATGGTAAAAATACATATTAAGTGATGCTTTAAACCAGAGGTTCTCAATTTTATATGGCCTACCACTCCCTTTTCAAAAGAAAAATTACTCAGCACCCTCCTGCAAATTTTCCTTAATAAACTAATAAACAGAGATGTAGTGACAAATTTGCACCCTTTTATGTATCTATATTTCTTTGTATGTCCTTCAACATAGTAAAGAAATATGTCATAAATAAGACACCTTGAAATTATAAAATTATTTATTAAAACCAACCATAGTAACATTCACATTACACACACAAAATGAAGATAACAAAGGATATTAAAATAAAAATTACAAAAAACTTTAAAACAAATCCTAATGAGAAGGATGAACTTGGTATGCTACTCATCAGTTAACATTCGGCATTATTTTTGTCAGCAGCATTTTTAAACCATCAGATTAGCTATTTGTTGCCTATTTCTGTTTTTAGTAAGCTGATTTGCGTCTAAACTGAACCCATGTTCCCCTCAATAGGATGAAGGAAATGCAAATAAAAACTTTTGTACTATAGCCTATAATCCACGATAAAGTAACGGTATCTGATTTTGCAGCCGGAACTGTTGATAGTTGAGTTTGAGCACCCCTCTATTATGTCTTGGGCTAGCAGTCAATACATTATACCAATCGATACATTATACCTCTAAATACATCATTAAGCTTCTATTTCATTATTATCTTGGAAAATGCAAGTCTCTACATTTTATCTGTTCGAAATAATATGATTTTGATTATGCATGAGATAAATATTTTTTAATTTTGGTATATTAAAGAGCATTTCTGATCATTTTGGTACAGATGTGTTAGACGCACCTCGTTGCCTAGTTGGTGATTTTGTGTTTGGTGTGGCAGCCATGCAATTTAGGTGAGATTTTGTTATTTTGTGGCAACCCAGTTTGAACAGCTAGTTGTGTGTGTTTGTTTACGCGATATAATATGGCGGCCATGTTGTTGTGAAATATTAATGATGCATTTTGGATAGTATTAGATGTAGATTTTACTTTGGTGTTGCCAATTTGTGTTTATGTTGCTTTTAGGATTTTGTTGTTCCCAGATTCGGGTGTGTCTTGTGTTTTGCATCATCGAATGGTTTTTTTAACGTTCTTTAGTGTAGTAATATTATGTTGTGGCAACGGTTTTTGAATTTTTCGTTTATGTTTGAATTCAGCTTTTAAGTTTCAGCTAGGATGCAGCTTGGATACAATAATCTCGTTGTATATTTCAATTTATTTTTGTTCATTTATTTATTATCTGTGCAGTATTTAGTGTAATTTAGAAATATCAAGGGATTTTTCTAAATTACACGAAATACTTTTAGACACTAGTGTCTAAAATAGAGGCGATATAATGGAAATTGCTCGTTTGAATTTGTGCTGTAATATATGTTTAATGAAGAAATATACATTTAACCAAGGTGTTTTTTATGTTTATTTAAATTAGTTATTATTAGTTGGACTGACTAGTTGTATTATACTGACTTTTTTAGCGGGGGGCCACCCACCTAACAAATTTCTCATTAATTTTTAAGGTTTTAGTTTTTGTATTTATGCAGCCGTTTATAGATACTTTTGCGTATGTTTTAAAGTAGCGGTTGAGCATTTCTGTTTAGGATTTGAATTTTAATACAGCCGTTTTTAGATATATTTGCGTATGTTTTAAATAAGTGGTTGAGCATTTCTGTTAAGGCTTTGAAGTTTAATACAGCTGTTTTTAAGATATATTCGTGTATGTTTTAAAGTAGCTGTTGTGGATTTGTGTCATGTTTTTGAAAGTTTATTATTGCCATTGGTAAGTTTGTTTTGAATTTATTTTTATATTTGGGTTGTTATTGATATTTTGTGTATATCTGTTATTTTAAGCGTAAAATGTCCGCGTAGACCTGTTTTGGCAAAAAGAAATTTTTGGCGACTAGTTGGTGCCAAAAATTTGTCGCCAACTTGTCGCCAAGGGAGGTGCATCTGGCACATCTGTTCCATCATTTTTAAGAGCATATATAGATTTCAGGTTTTTAATTTATTTATTTTAAATTTTATGCATAAATTAAACTGTATGCTTAGTAAATATTTTACTTTGAATTTAAAATTCATTTGAGTGATTTAAAAATGATTCAAGATAAATGATTTCAATCATATACTTAAAATGATAAAATTCAAATGGACATGCTGGCATGGATACCCTGAAAACTTAATATTCTTTTCAAATTTGTACAAGTACAGGTTTCAAGTATAGAAAACTTCTCTAGCCAGCCACTTTTTTTCAGAATCATTATTGGCCACCATAGAGAAATCCACCCCTATTTGATGACCACCCATTAAAAGGATTGCTTTTTTTTTCTTTTTTGGAAACATGATTGGCTGCCGTAGAGAAGCTCCACTGTACATGTTATACTAATTAACTAAAGAGAAACTGTTGCCTTCAGAAAAAGGTTAAGAAGCAGTACTTTGGCATATCATCCAATAGTTATACTGTCAAGCATAAAATAAACCCAAGTAAAACCTTTAACAGCAGTATTCATTTTAATGAATGTTCATTTCACTAAAACATAAGATATATACAACCAACACTTTATTATCCTTTATTCTATAAGGCACGAGAAAATATTCAGCATAGTAAATATTCTGATCTAGAAATTAAAAGGTTCTAACTTCAATAATTACCTGGGTGACTGATGGCAAATATTTGCTCTCTTCGTTTGGAGTCAAACTGAGAGAGAAGTCGTAGATCCAATACAGCAAGGTACTGAAAATATTGATAAAATTATAAAAATGCATCAAAACAATACTCTAACAAATAAGAGAAAATAAAGCCTGCAAATACCTTCAAATAACCCAAATCTTTACATGCTAAAGCACTTCCTAATGTTCTTTTTTTATCTCCCTTTACAGGCAATTTGATAGGAAATACATGATGCTGAAATTGGATGGAATAAAAATAAAGATCAGTGTTAACAAAGGAAAAAAACTGCTAAAAATAAATTTCAAATTTTACAAAATAAGGGGGGGGGGGATATTTTGTATACACACAACAGAAACAGAACTAGAAAAAAATCAGATTGCATAGTTACATTTCATTTTGAAACATAAGTACTTCTAGCTATTAAGTCAGAATACAACCTGTTTGGAGCAGATAGATATGTTATGCTAATTGAGGGCCCGTAACGTGTTCAAGTGATGTTTATTTTTAAGTTTAAAAATCTGTATCTACTGAGGAAGATGTATGTGTAATATAAAATCGCACTTCAGTAAAAATATGTAAGGTGGGGGCTTAGGTTCAGTGTTTGGTGAGCTGGTGAAAGATTTAAATCTTAAAATATTAAAATATAAATGTAAATATCCTTCTTTTTCTTAGTCCCGTAAATTCCTACATTTCTCTAACTTACTCCTGTCTTGCGGTTGCTATGCAGTAATCCAATACGTCTTGTTTTGCCATTTCGGTTCGGGCGTGCGTTGCTTGATCCCCACGTGAGGGGGAAGGCAATAATATCAAAACCAGCCCAAAGGAATGTTGATGATTCCTACAGAAGCGCAGGCTCCCGGCACCCCCTTTCGGGAGCATCGGCCCTGCACGCAGATGGATACAGCGCAGGGTGCAGGCAATGTTCGCAACAAAAAGTATTTAAACAAAAAAAGAAAAGATAATAAAAAACCAAGTTTTGTGCAAAAAAATAATAATATGACTGTCTACAACAAGTTGTGTAAACAATGCTCCCAGTTTCGGCGTGTGTCGTACACCGGGGCTTCGGCCGCACGGGAACTCCTTTTTCGTCACCCAGCTATGGGAGCGGAGGTTTTTTGGAGAAAAAAGTTTTGCGTGGGAGTTGACTCTTCTAAAAAAAACACTCTCCCTGCTGTCTGCTATGCTTGACTGTTGTCTCTCTTGGTCTCCGTCGTGACTGATGATGCCCGCCAAGTTCAGCGCCGCTTCCGCCGACTGTATTGAAGGCCTGGAGGATGTAATGATGTAGTCACAACTTATCATTGGAAGGCATGCCTATGTCTATTCCTGTCTATATTCCCTTTCTTTCCCTTTTCAACCTCTCCTTTTTTTAAAATTTTAGTTAAAATACAGCCGGCTGAGGTAATATACATTTTTATTATAAATATTTTTTGAGCTCATTTAAGTTAATAAGGAGTAATAATTCGTCACCAGCTACCTATAGTGTAAAATGAATGATGTAATATTTCAATTGTAAAAAAATGTAAATTAATGAGGCATTGTTAATAATTGTAATTGATATTTTAAAATGTGTTTAAATTTAATAAATTGTTGTCTCTAACCTTGAATTCTGTCGTTTTGAGTTGGTTTTGCTTGTCATATCACCATATTAACATTTTAGCCTGTCTATTTTTTTTAGGTAAAGATTGCTATACGATCACTCTCCTTTACACTATGTGTAGAGTGGTTAACCTTAATAGTAAATTAAAATATAACAATAGTAACAAACCCAAGTAAGAACTATAACAGATACTTTTTGGAGGGAGATTTTTTTTGTATTTAAAAGCAGAAAAATAAGATTTTGAAGCATATTTTTGATATTTGGAATAGAAAATATATTTTTAGAGAATGCAAATGACTATAAGAGGGAAGGGGGGGGGGGAGCAAAATGAAAAATTTGAAATACTTAAGATAAATAGTATATGTTTTACCTTATAAAAAGGAAAACTTTTAATGCAATTTTTAGAGCAAATCAAATTAGGTTTGATTATATATTGATTAGTTAGGGGAAATTGATTTTGTTTCTCTCTTATAATAATCATGCCCTCTAAAATTTTAAATGTACAAGTCTAAAATGCATATAACACAGTATAATTAAAGTAATTATATTTTATAACTGATAACAAAACAACAGAAAAACTGAATAGAATTTCTTGAGTTTATTTAGACAATTTATGCATATTAGGATGATTTTTCAGTTCAAAACAGTTTGATTGGTTTAAAATTCTAAGATATTAGATTCAAAAAATATGTTTCACTATATTCTCATCATTTTTTAAAATAGCAAGACACAAACAAATTAAGGAAGAAAAATTTAATGTTGAATTTCAAGAAATCCATACATGAATATCATATTCATGACTTAGATAAAATGAGATTGAAATCAAATCTAAATGGTATTCAATTTGTAAACAAAATAATGGTACTTTACTTAATTTAAGAATATCTTAACACAGACTTTTAAGGAATTATAAATGAAAGTAATTGGTCGTGATTCATGGTATGAATGGTAAAACTTGTAAAATCAAAATTATAAAATAGAAAAATTCAAAAATTTTCCTTTCCTAAATGAAGGGAAAATGAAATCAAAGATCAGTTCTATAAAAAGTAGCACTCCTTTCAGTTTCTTAATTAAAAGTAACACAAAAAAGAACCTCTTCTTTGAAACTCATCGTTTTCAAAATGTTTTCTTTATGGGTTATTTAATAAGACAGACATCTTTTTGGAGCAAATTTTGATAAAGATTTCCATAAAATGCATAGGAAATATTCAGTTATAATCTATTCCACTCAACACCCAACAAGATGTATGAAGCTTGGTGTCTGAGCTGATGAATTCTGAATGTATCCTAAAATAAATATAATGAACATTTTATGATATTATACATGCCAAAAGCTTGACTGCCACCATAGAGAATCTGAAACTTTCAACAATTATAGATGTGGACTTAAGTAAATGAGGGAATTGCAAGAGACCAGGAAAAGTTTAGAAAGTGCTCAAACAATGTTAAGTTTTGATATCAGCACTTATTTGGCACAAAAAGTATTTTTTTTTTATCAATTTGGTGCAATAAGCACTCTGTCTATTTTATGAATAAATTATAGATAGGTTTAGCACAATCTCTGATACATTGTCACCTGCTTCAGAAATCAAAGTTTTTTTAAATTGCTGATCAGTGTTACGAAATCTTTTTTCTGTTATTAATAGTGTAGTTCCAATAATATGTTATACAATTCAATCTAAAATATACTAAAGAAATGGAAAATATTACTTACCTCAGTCGCAAAAGCATTAAAAATGACGAGATATAAGCTCCATACTAATGATATCATCACTCCAGAAAGTATTGTGACCAAAAATAATTTGGGATTGAGCAGACTGTATATGATGCTGTCATTTTCACTGCAAAAAATTACCTTGATCAAAGTCACCGAGTACTAAAAATATTTTATTTAGAAATTTACATTTAATATACATTTTATACACATCATATAACAAAGAAATCAATCAATTTGGAAAATAGAACTAATTCTTCCCCAAATATTTCACTACTGTAGTCAATTATCAGCTAAACACAATTGTGCTAAAATTCTAATTTTCAAAAGATTTCCAGAAAATTCCAATGGCATATTTAAAAAGCAAAATCTTTTTTTTTTTTTAAAAAGTAAATTCCATACATCAATTTTGCAAAATTCAACCTAAATAGTGTATTTATGGTTTTTTAATCTTGTCTCAATTTTTTAAAAGTTGATTTTTACTTTAATGAATGTTTTTTGAAGGTTTAAATATGAAGTTTGCTGTGGAAATTTCAGCTAAAGATAACAATAGCTAACCCAATAATTTTTTCACATAATTTTATTTTAAATGAGTACATTGAAAAAAAAGTATATTTTGGAACAGAAATAGCTTTTTTGTCAAAACGGATAGCAAGCAATACTTTATTCTTTCTTTTCGCACTAGGTATCTTAAACAAGAGAAGCACTCATTAAGCATATTACAGAGAATAATCATGTAATTTTGTGCAATTTGCATTAACACTATTAAAGGAGTACAACCTAAAGTGATAATAAAAGATAAGTTTCTTCCAAAATATAATCAAGTTTGATTAAATAATTAAATATGTTCAGAGTCGAGAAAAAAAATTCAAATGAAATTTTGTGAACAAATGCATGAAAAAATATCAAACTTTTCCACAGGATTTTTTAAATAATTGTAAATGAGACAACTGATAGTTTTACATACATAATTTTTAATTATTTTCATATATATATATATATATATATATAGAGAGAGAGAGAGAAAGATATATATATCAATAACAATGTAAAATTTAGCAACGCTTGAACCCAAAATAATACAAAGATAATCTTTAAAAAAAAAAAAAATAATAATAAAAGTAACAAGGAGGGGTGGGTGGGGGGGGGGGGGGGGGGTCGTCTGCAAAATAATCTCAAAACAATTACAAAAATTCAATATTTCATTTTCAACTCAAGTACTGGATTGCAGTACCAGTTGAATTCCTTTGAGGTTTTATTAAATAATAAACATACTAATAAATAAATGCACCTAAAATAAGCATTTAACTTTTTCCCCCAATATTTATCAAAATCTATTTTTTTTTTATGAGTATTATCCTTGCAAACAAAAATGCCAGCTATCCAAAGATATAAATTCTAATATAAATATTTGAATTAAGACATGTCACTTTATTTTATTAATGCTGAAAAAAAAATTGATCAATTTCGCACACATGCTAAAATGTTACTTTAAATAGCATCAAAGGGTTTGAATGCGGTTAAATGCACTAATCTGGCTAATGCATTCAATATCTTAAATAAATGTATAGAAGTTAAACATTTTCATTGTATATGTTAGTGTGAAAGACCAAAATCTGGAGGATGTTGACATTATCCGGTAAATATCATTATTTCTCACTTACACTGGCAAATGTTGACATTCACCATGAACTGATGGTAAATGTTGAATAAAAATATTTTCATAACGCTTTTAAATCATGCTTTATTATTAAAACATTCTGATATACAACGGAACCTCGATCTATCGTTTTTAAGGAAAGCGATAGATGCAGGAAAGCGATAGATGCAGGAACATAAAGCAATATGATTGTCGGGACTGGGGAAAATAAACGACACATACGGGAAAACAATGATTCTGAGAACGATCGATCGAGATTCCACTGTATGTCAAAATAGGAGAAAGCTTAAGTAACAGCACATGTAAAGAATCTGTTGAACTTAAAACGAACAATACACCCTAAATGAGAAAAGAAAGTAACACTAATAATAAACTTACTTAATTATGTGATTGACGCTATACAATCTTATTTATTGCAACAAATTAAACTGTTATGACACTTTGAATTGCACAAGAGTCCCTTGCATTTACAACTCCATTTAGTCGTGGAACACTTCTTTATGTAATGACAGCGTTGTATAACATTGCCCTCCCCTTCTTGAATTAGTTGCAGCTGCTTCTCTCAGCGATATTTCTTGAGAAGAAATCTCATCCATGGAAAGTAACTTTTCTTTACATATTACGAACTGATTACGGGTATAAAGCTGCTTGAGGGTATCATTTTTGTTTGCTAATTTATAAAAGTCTAAGTCTTCCATTCCAACAACAACTGCAAAATATTTTGGGCATCTGTACGATCATGGTCTTGAATTCGTATGGTTTCACCAATTTGAGCAGGAAGAAATTTTGTTTATGAGGTTCGTAACATTTTCGTTGTTTGCAGTAGAAGATTCTCTTTCGCGACCGCTCTTTTAATAGAAATAAACTCATGTTGTTCACTCAGAGCTTGATATGAAGACGTGGTAGGTTGCAGCTCCTCTTCAATATTTTTCTTTGGAATATGGTTTTTGATATGGCCACTGCTCAAATTTTCTTCAAAAGTATTAACAATTTCTTCGAGCTGATCTTCGGTTTCAATATTTGTGATTTGTTCAACAGGCAAAGATGATGATGCTATTCCTCGTTTTGGTTTAATGCTAAATGGGGCCACATAAAGACTTTGGCATATTTCTTCATGGTATGTAGTGATCTTGGCAAATTGAACAAAAGGCAAATCATCTAACCATTTATTTGTATCGTTATTGCTCATCCATGCATTTAACATATTCTGTATATCCTGACTGGCCCTTTCAACTGAGCCTTGTGTTTGACTATGACGAGGCTTTTTTAATATCTTTCCACATAGCACATAGTTCGGATATGACTTTATTACTGAATTCCCTGCCATTATCTGAATGCAATATAGCTGGGGCAACAAATGTTAAAAATATTTGAAGGTGATATGCTACTTCTTCAGCTGTCTTAGTTTTCAAAGGTCGTAGCTGGACAAACTTCGTTAAATGATCTTGATACACCATTACAAACTCAATTGCGGCAGAACAAAGGATTTGGCATTTCCGTCGCCTCTCTCTGTCTTTTTGGTTTCTTGTTTCGACCTTCACCAGAGTATATCTGCGCTTGTTGACATACACTGGTGAAGGTCCAGATGTATAAGAATATAACCAAATATTTGGTCTTTTCGATGTATTTGGTATGCGTTGACATTCACCGGAGAATGTCGACATTCTCCAATTTCGGTCTTTAATGGTAACATATACATTGCTATAACTGAATAATTTCTATTCCTAAAAAACTTTAATAAAATTAACAAAATATTCACATTGAAGTACATACCTGTATTGATTCCCTAGATACGAAAAGGTTATGATCTTCAGTGGCGAACCTAATAAAGACATTCTCATTTACAATAGATAGGAAAATATATTTTAATAAAAAATAAAAAAATATGAATATTTATTTGTTACAGACAAATACTCAAGGGGAGACTTTGAGGAGTAGGTGGTATCAAAGAGGATGTCCAGGTTCTAAATGCTTCTTTTACTTTTGAAGAGGTTGGGGTCATTTTAGGAGAGGCATTTTTGTGAAAATTTTTTGCAGTTTTGAATGCTTTGGGAGTATTTTATAAATCCAGGACACATTAAAACCCAGTACCTTAAAAGATATTAACTGATTCCCAGCTTAACAAAATTTCTTGACTAGTCAAATAAATGGCCACAAAAAATTAAAGCAATGATTAGAAACATATCCATTTATTAGATTATTTTATAAGCAGGATTTTTATTTTATAAGCCCGATTTAAAAAAAAAATTAAAAGATCCAAGTTTTTAAATACCAGAAAAAAAAAAAAAGATTCTATACAAATTCTCTTGTGTGATAAACTAATTGAATAAATTAATGAGTTTTGACCCATTAAAAACATTTATCTTTTCATTACATATTTTATTGTGATAGCAGAGTAAAAGTAAGGAAGAGCATGCAGGTGAAAAATAAAATGATTTTAAAAAAAGGCCTGAAGTTCAAACTATAAATGCTACTTTAATAAATGGTTCTAAAGCCATTTTAGAGATTTTTTAAAACAATATTTTAAGATAATTTGTGACACTTTATTCTTTAGTTTTCATTATTTTCAGATTTCACCCACTTATACATATTTCAAATCCATAGAGTGTCACTCACTTGTAGCTTTTTATATTTTAAATTAAAAAATGCACATGATGAAATTTATGTAGAAACAGTATGTATGAATTTTTTTTTTGTCCATCAATTCAACCTTCAATAACATTCCACTTGCTCTAATAACAAACAAAAAGTAATGCTGAAGAGAATACCATGGAAAATTGGTGCTGATGTGTTAGACGCACCTCGTTGCCAAGTAGGCGATTTTGTGTTTGGTGTGGCAGCGATGCGTTTTTGGGGAGATTTTATTATTTTGTGGCAACCCAGTTTGAATGGCTAGTTGTGTGCGTTTGTTTACGTGACATAATATGGCAGCCATGTTGTTGCGAAATATTAATGACGTATTTTGGATAGTATTAGATGTAGATTTTACTTTGGTGTTGCCAATTTGTGTTTTTGTTACTTTTAGGATTTTGTTGTTCCCAGATTCGGGTGTGTCTTGTGTTTTGCGCCATTGAATGGTTTCTTTTAGCGTTCTTTAGTGTAGTAATATGTTGTGGCAACAGTTTTTGAATTTTTCGTTTATGTTTGAATTCAGCTTTTAAGTTTCAGCTAGGATGCAGCTTGGATACAATAATCTGGTTGTATATTTCAATTTATTTTTGTTCATTTATTTATTATCTGTGCAGTATTTAGTGTAATTTAGAAATATTAGGGGATTTTAGTGTCTGAAATATAGGCGATATAATGGAAATAGTTCGTTTGAATTTGTGCTGTAATATATGTTTAATGAAGAAATATATATTTAACCAAGGTGATTTTTATGTTTATTTAAATTAGTTATTAGTTGGACTGACTAGTTGTATTATACTGACTTTTTTAGCGGGGGGCCGCCCACCTAACAAATTTCTCATTAATTTTTAAGGTTTTAGTTTTTGTATTTATTCAGCCTTTTAAAAAATATATATTTTTAATACAGCTGTTTTTAGATACTTTTGCGTATGTTTTAAAGTAGCGGTTGAGCATTTCTGTTTAGGTTTTAAATTTTAATACAGCCGTTTTTAGATATATTTGCATATATTTTAAATAAGTGGTTGAGTATTTCTGTTAAGGCTTTGAAGTTTAATACAGCTGTTTTTAGATATATTCGTGTATGTTTTAAAGTAGCTGTTGTGGATTTGTGTCATGTTTTTGAAAGTTTATTATTGCCATTGGTAAGTTTGTTTTGAATTTATTTTTATATTTGGGTTGTTATTGATATTTTGTGTATATCTGTTATTTTAAGCATAAAATGTCCGCGTAGACCTGTTTTGGTGACTAGTTGGCGCCAAAAATTTTTTGTTGCCAACTTGTCGCCAAGGAAGGTGCATCTGGCACATCTGTTATGCTTAAATATTCTAATGAAGCCGAGGAAGTAAGTTGAGTTAATCTGCTATAAGCCAAGAAGCTCAAAATGTCAATTACTTTGTAACTTTATTTTTTAAAAATATTTGCAATCGTTAAAGGTCAAAATATGTTTTCAATAAAATACAAATGTTTAGAAATAGGGGTTATTTTACTTTCTCTCTCTGTTACTTTCTTTGGTTAATATTAAAACTGAACTGGGCTATCCATGTTTTCAAAGACAGTCCCTAATTTATGAATATTTGATTTTATCACAGTATTATGAATTCAGGAAGAAAACAAATGCTGAATACACATCCAAATTTTGAAATTATCTTTACCCTGGCCTGGCTAGCAATAAATAGTGTGAAAAGGAGCAAACCATGCAATGGAAACATAACTTCCTATGTCTACTAATCCATATCCTTTAATAAGGGTCAATAGTTCAATGTCCCTTCTACCCATACATACCTCATCAGAAAAGAGATAAAATAAACCATTATCTGCAGAGTGAAACACCTCAAGCAATTAATTTTATGTTAAATGTACATTAAGCCTTCTTTAGGTCCAGCATACTCTTTGATGTGTAGACCACTGATGAGTATTCATACAACCCTTATAATTATATCTTTCCTTTTCAGTGCAATATTTAATAAATCATACAAAATATTCAACACTTTATTATAAAACAGCTGAGTGATATGATTTTGTCCAACTGCAGTTTAGTAAGTATTCTACACGCATAATAAAGGTATGCTAGACTAGGCTATTTTGTTTGGTAGGTTACTTGTATAAAATGCACTTTCAACTTATATCATACTTGGCTTTGATATTATGTGTTGTAACATAACTCCACAGTAATTCAAAAGATATCTGTATAATATTGTGTGTCTCACATAGTAATTAATAGCAAAACTTCATTTTAATGAACTCTAGAATCTCATTATTTAATTATACTTACCAAATACAATGAATACTAGATAATACCAGTGTACAGCTTTTAAAACACAGAAGAATGATTCTTTTAACAGATCATACAGTTGATGCTCAATACAATGTACTTTTGACTTCTAGCAGAAGAAAAAAAGCACTTAGTTATAGAAATAAATATAGAAGATCTTCAATATAACAATTACAAGTATAATTTTACAAAGTGAAAAAATTACCTGATCGAGACTGAATTTAATGAGGTACATGTTGCATATAAAATACTTTAAACTAAACATCATTCCAGTGAAACAGCCATGCCCGGTGACAAATGATTGTTCAAAATCATTTGAAGTTGACAAGCTACAAACAAGAAAAGATATTTTATAATTAATACTTTCTTTAAACTTAATAAACAATCAGGAACAGCAGTAAAAATTTACAAGTTTAAATATATATATATATATATTTCTAATTTTAGTTTAGAAAGCAACAAATGAAATAACTTCTAACAATAAATTATAAATATAGGTCATTTCTTTCAAATAATCACGACTTATTCTTCTGCCAACAGATGAGTGGTGAATCACAAGAGTTATTAACAGAAATTTACCACGATATCTCAAAACCGGAGGTTTCAAAAGTTATTTTCAATTCACAAGATAATATTTTCCTATTTTAAGAAACATAACAGTTGCAACATACCAAGAATCAATAAATGATCCTTCACTCTGAAAACTGTGGAAAAGGCTATCATAACAATAAGCTGCTATTCCTCCCAGGCACATTGTAGCAAAAACATGTTGAAGGCAATATGGACTTAATGTTCGGCAAATCTTTTCAAACCTTGTTGAGTTAATATGTTTTTCCACTGAAAAATACATACTGCTATCAATATAGATATACTAAAAAAAAATTTTCCATGAAAAGAATTCAAAGATATCTGAAATCATATGGTTAGCATTTTTATCCACATTAAAAATTAACAACATAAGATCAGTATTTACAACAAACAATTTAAAAAGGTTTATAATCATTTTTGTAAATTGAAATTAAGGAGTTTTTGTAAGTAAATTAAAATTTTTTACACAATAAAATTTTATAAACCCAATGCGTAAAATATTTCAAGCTATTTATGAATTTATCTCAAAAATTTGAAAATATACTATAAAACTCAGTAACATTAATATATTATATAATTCAATAATATTAATACATTAAATAATTTTATAAAATAATTTTATATGCTAAACAGAAAAAGTTCTTCATATGATTAAATCAATTTTTATGAACACAATGAATTCATTTATAAATGATATGTTATAAATATCATTTTTTTCTTTACCAAGCTTTTAATGGTACGGATTTTTATTCAAGCTTTTAATGGTACAGATTAAAATCAGATTTAGTTGTTTATATTAAGATATATTTTGAATTTCATACCATATAAAATCAAAAAGACTAATTTTTCATTGAAGGCAAAATTATTTTATTTTCAGCTGACTCAGTAATGTTGCTTTGTGTGGATCTAAGTGAAAGAAAGGAAAATGTTTGAGCATTTAAGAGATGGTAAATTAGCCAAAAATGTCTTCATAAGCTTGCTTCAGTCAACACTGTAATGAAGAACTATTAATGCTAATTCTTAAAATAAAAAGAACACAAAATCCTTTTAAAATCTCGGGATATAAAATATTCCAGAACTGAAAAAAACTGCAAAATATAGTTTTAAAGTTTGCACCAAGTTATTTTACTAATCAGTCACACCTAATAAAATTTACAGAAAAGTGAAATTTCTTAGAAAACATTTCAAGCTTTAAAAGAGGTTTAAAAAAATTACAGGACAAGAATATTTTTAACTTACCAGCACAGAAACGAATATTCAAAGCACCAAACGCAGCAATTGATACAGATAGAATACACATATAAATAACTGTTTTCCAATGAAAAATGCAAAGCATCCATTCTAAAAAAATATTATAGTAATTAAAAAATATATATCAAAGGTACACAAAATTATTTGTTTTATTATTACTTATCAAAATTCACAGAACAAAATATATTTTGATTTGAACAGCAATTAACACTTATGTCACTTTTCTCAATCTAGCTCTGTACTATAACAACAGATTTAGGTGCACCATTGCCACAATCTTTTAAGGGGTTTGAAATTTATTTCAGATAAAATTAATGATATTTAATGAAATCTTTTAAATGAAGGGGGGTAGGAAAGATGATCTTTAAAAAAAAAACACATGATGCTACAAACAATAACATCTTTTTTCATGTAATAAAGAATACAAGATAAAAGATAATGGGTTAAATTATATTGCTTGTTCATAACCTGACAAATCTTTTACAAATCCAAGCTAAATGTAGGGACTGAATTAAAATGTCTGGAACAATATTGGCCTTTAAATTTTGTGCTCAGTCAACAGGGAAAAACACAATTAATTCAATAATAATATTTTTGTTTTAATAACTTCTTAATTGGTGGTAAGAATGCAAGTCTATGGCTGCATAGATGCAAAACACTTTTCAGATGCAAAAAGGATAAACAATTGAACACCCAAATTTTAATATAAAAACTATGGCTTCAATTCAGAAAAGGGTACCCATTTGTGGTATTTTTAAAATGTCCCCAAATTAATATGGCGAGAAATGAAGCCTTTCACAATGGTGGCGGTATTACTTTCATTCTATTCCAGAAACCTTATCACCTAATTTAAAAATTAATTTTGCTTCATTCACATTTTGGTAGTTGTAGCTGTTCAATTTTACGCATTTCTCTTTGTGATAGTTTTCTGCTTTGATAAACTATGACTGGTAAAAATTTTTCATAATTTGGAAAGCAAAGGTAAGACGGAGGTTCTTAAGTTGTTTTTGAATAAAAGATTGATAGCATCAAAGTATGTATGTCCTGCATGCAAAAATGCCATTGTGAAAATGGCTTGGCCATGTAAGCTGTTCATGTTCTAGCCATGTAAGTTTGACGACTTTTCTAAAATGCTGCCTAGGGTACTCTATTCTGTATTTACACAAAAAAATTACTGAAAAGATTTGTTTAAAATAAAATTCAAATGTAGAATTTCTGCATAAATTGAGAACAACAATTTTTAAAATGTTTACAGCTGAATGTTTATGAAATACTGTACAGGAAGGAGTAAATTATATCAACAAATATGGATCAAACAATGAGGAAAGAAAGTGATCCACTTTCCATTCTAGATAGCTTTACCCCTTTAACCTGGAATACTTAAACATGTACAAATCACCTATACTGGCAAGAAAAATTTTACATGTTTAAACAAAATACTCTAAATACGTATTCAGATAGTATTTCCTATCAGGCTCTCTCTCTCTCTCTCTCTCTCTATATATATATATATATATATATATATATAGAGAGAGAGAGAGAGAGAGAGAGAAACTGTTGAAAAGGGGCAGGAGTCACTGCTTTAAAAACCATATTTACATTTAAAAACTTAAAAGCTTTTTATACTTTAACAAATTACCAGCAAAGAATAATTAGTGGAGAAGCCAAACAACTGTATATACATAAAATCCGTAACAAAATAACTTTCTATTGAACAAACATGCAGATTCTTGCAGGACAAAATAAAAAATAATGAGAAAGGGTTCATTACCTATGATACCGCTCACGGGATTCCATGATATTGTCTTGAAAAGTAACAGGTAACCCTTGACAAAAACATAATGCAAAAGTGTCATCCACAAAACACTTCGTAAAAATCGAGGATAAAGCACCTGGAATAAACATACATTATTTTAAGACAAAAAACACATGCCGGCACTATTTTTAAGAGAAACGCGATAAAGGTATTAACTACTAGCCTCATCTCGTATCCACATATTTAAAAAATTAATAAAACACTCGCAAATATAACTTCAGAAAGAATTTATCTGCAAAGTTAAAGTATGATAGAGAGAAACGATTCTCTTTAAATTCAAAAATATTGCATTTCACATGGAAGAGTCGAGTTTAGTTGCACCGAGCTCACAAACGAGTAATCACAAACTTTAGTATTGTGAAGGATCCAGGTGTAATCCATGCTAAGGTGATTGCAATTCGGAATGCAACGTTTAGCATTAAAAATAAACCTATACTAGTTAGTATTAAAAACTAGCATTAAAAATAGACCTATTAAAATAGACATATACTAGTAGCATGCTTGTCTAAAGTGCGGCCCAAAAGCCTTTAAAATGCGGCCCAAACGCAAATTATAAAAATATTAAATTTACACATTTTTATTTAAAAAATAAATGTTTGCAATATTTTTCATATATAATCTATTCGTTGACATTTATTTTAAAATAAAAATTTAAATAAAAACATCTTAGTATGCCATGAGAATTTACGTTTCGAATTATGTGTGTATCCTCTCGACGGCGAATTTTTTGAAGAATTACAATTTTTGTATGCAGTATATTGCATTGTATTTTGATTTCCTAATCCTTTTGGCTACTGTACCGGTAGGGGCCTTGTGTCTCAGTTTAATTGTCATTAAAAAATCTCATGTCATTAAAAAATCAAGCCGAACTTAAAAAAAGAAAAATTGAAGATGAAAAAAGAGTTTTTAATGAAAACTGGACGGGAAAATACTTTTTTATTGAGGAGAATTATAAAGCACTTTGCTTAATTTGTAGGGACTTTGTGCCAGCTTTTAATGACTACAATTTGAAACGACATTATAGTCAAAAGCATGCCACAAAATACGATGTATATCTCGGCATTTGCCGTAAAGATAAAATCACAGAACTAAAAAACGGCTATCGTCTGAACAAATTTTTTTAAAAAGACAGCTACTCAAAGTAATAAACATTGTTTAAAAAAGGTAGAGTGTCGTCTCGTTGGTGTAATATGCCTCTACGAATCCTCGTGGTCAAATTGTGAGCCGTCCTCCCTGATAATATCTTCTTCTAAGCTCCTGGATCCTGTTTCGTCAACCAATCAGGTTGCGGGACACATTTTGCTCTCGACCTGTAGTTAAGCTTGGTCTTTTTTTAACCTTTGTAATACAAATTCATCATCTTGCTTCCTTTTTCGGACTGTTTTCAAGCACGGGTTGCTTGATTGCTCTTTCCCATCCTGGGTTGATCCCAGCATTTAATATCTTTGCTGCTCGCAGTCCTCTGTGGCTCGTCTTCGACTTTTGAGAGTTTAATCTTTATATTTTGCTTTTTATTTTATGTTATATTGGAACATTTTTTTTTGACAAGTCTTGCTGATTTAATTTTGTGTTAACTTTAACTTACTAAATTCTAACATTTTTGTTTTTATTTTTGTAACTTCTTTAATTTATTTTGCTACTTTTTTTTTCTTCTTCTTTAACTTGATTGATTTCTTCTTGGCCCATGCGTGAAAAGCTTCAGTGCTTCCCATATCCATACCGAGGGTAAAGGGCTTGCTTAGCCCTATTTGGAACCTCGCGAAAATTTTTTGTCCATGTCCATGTGTAATAACATTGTAAAAGCAAGTTATGTAGTAGCAAATTTAATAGCGAAAAAATCAAAACCTTTTATTGATAGCGAATTTACAAAAGAATGTATGGAAAGCGTAGCAAACATAATTTGCCCTGAAAAAAGTTGGATTTTTCTAAAATCAGTTTATCACACCAAACTATAGCCACAAGAATTGAAGAGTTGGGGAATTCAGTTGAAAAGTCTTTAAAAAGCAATTGTACTAATTTTAAATTTTATTCGTTAGCCATGGACGAAAGCACTCACGCTTCTGATACGGCACAATTGCCAATTTTTATAAGAGAAATCGATAACATTATAATATCACGGAAGAAATGGTTGCTTTAGTATTGTTAAAAGACACAACCAAGTCTGTAGATTTATTCGATGCATTAAAAACGACGATGAAAAGGTTTTCCTTATCTATGAAAAATTTATCAGCTATCATAATCGATGGAGCCGCTGCCATGGTTGGTAAAAATGGGGGACTCGTTAAAATGGTTATTAATGAAGCCGTCGCTGCCGGCAATACGATCTTGGCATATCATTGTATTGTACATCAGGGCAATTTATGTGGAAAAATTTTAAAAATGGAAAGTGTATTAAGCTTTGTTATAAAAACCATTAACTTTATAAGAGCAAAAGGACTTAATCATAGACAATTTCAAGAGTTTCTTAAGGTAATGGTCACTGAATTTGCAGATGTTATTTATTATACAGAATTGAATTGAATTGAATTGAAATGAAAATTTGTGAGACTAAGGGCCTGTTCACATAGGAGTCCGTTGCGTTGCGTTTCGTTAAGGAAAAGATGACGTTGAGACGAAAATAAACCAATCATATGCCTCCAAACGATTAGCAATGAAATTTTTAACGCCTATGATTGGTTTATTTTCGTCTCAACGTCATCTTTTCCTTAACGCAACGCAACGGACTCCTGTGTGAACAGGCCCTTATGCTACAGCCAGGCGGCCGGCTTTGTCTCTACATAACGACCCGAAAAGGAAAAACATGGACGGACAGACGCTAGACCAACTAGCACGGAGAAACTTTGAAGCACAAACTTGGAACATGGGAGAAGGAATGCGGCGAGAAGCCCCACCCGGGATCACAAAAACAAAACACGGGGATGAAGAACCACGCAGACACCGCAAACCAACTACAAACAACAGACACAGAACAACACACACACGGACAAAGCCAGAGATCACCCCCAACCAAGGGAGCGAAGCGTAAAACACGCCAGGGCAACCAGCCCACGCCACGAACTCGTAGCCGAATTAATAACAGAATCATAAGAAGGGTTATCGCTAATCCTAAGAGAATTAAATAAAGCACAACGCTGCACCCGGAACTTGGAGCAGCATAGCAAAATATGATCTGGCGTATCATTTTCATTACACGTGTCGCACAGAGGGGAACGAGCCATATTCAACTTATGCCAAAGATGGTTGCACTGAATCGTTTTGGTACGCCAGCGGGCAATCAGAACATCAATCTGGCGATGGTAAATCCACCTACGGTTAGTTTAATTCTTGAGGTTAATTGCTCCATACCGCTGACGATAAATGCTTCTATTCCATTCATCCTCCCCGGCAGCATATTTATTATACAGAAGTAAAATGGCTCAGTAAGAGGTAAATGCTCAAAATATTTTACGACTAGCGGCCCGTCCCGACTTTGTCCGTGTTGAACAATTATCTATCTTAAGGGGACTCGGTACCCTTTAAAGGAATATTTTTGCAGAAGTATCTTTACCTATAGTATACACATATTATTATAGGTAATACTTAAACAAACTGATTTTAACAAGAATAAAAATTATTTTGTGGGTAAAAATTGAGTAATTTAAATTTTTTTTTAAAAATTAAAGAATTTTAAAAATTGGTCTTCTCTTTTAGTTCTCAAAATTCTAACATGATTTTTTTATTAGATGTTTATGACATTATACTTTATAGTTTTAGGGATCGATTTTACATATAATGAATTAGTTTCTGAGAAAAAAAATAAAATGTACAAGTGTAGGCAAAAATCAGCAAAAAACATCGTTTCCTCAACATTCCGATTTTTCTTTTTTTTTCTTTTCATTATATTGTAAAATACCTCCCTAGTTTTATTAAATACATTATATTAAACATACAAAAAAATAATGGAGTCATTTGACATATATTTGTAGACGTAGTCGTGTTTTAAACACAGTAAAACGTCAAAAACAGCAAACTGAGAAAAATCCATTTAAAGATTTAAGCACTCAAAAATCTGTATATACCTATTCCAGTTTCCGTAAAATTAATGTCGTTATGTTGCTACTTATATATCTTTAAAATTATAGCAATTTTCTTTGAATAGGTGAACAACTAGTTATAATTAGAGGCTTTTATTTAAAACTTATCGAAACAGAAATAATGAGAGAACTGGTGAAAAATGGGAATAACAATTTAAATATCTTTCTTAGAGTGCTTTTAAATATTTATAAATATTATTACAAGATATTTGTAATAAAGATTTATAGCATAAATTAAAAGTTTCGTTAAGAATTTTAAAATTTAAGTTGCAATGGTTCATCAACAGAGTACACAAACATCGGTCATAACACTTGACGATTTTAAAAACATCCTGCTGATTACGTAACGCCGCCTCTCTTTCTGGATAGCTGTTCTGTTTTACGAATAGCATTTTTTATAATTTACGGGTAAGTTGGTACTTTGCATTATTATGCCTTTTCCGAAACAAAAATTTTCGTGAATGCAATACAACACCAAATTTTTCTTGGAATGACCTGTATTCATTCCTAGTGTCTTTTGTACTTCTCTTATTGTATGCATTGTACCCGTATTAAATTCGCAAACTGCTGTTGTTACAGACTTGTTTATTAGCAAATATTTCTGTAGGGAACTTTGCCCAAATCACACTGTGCAAACTGTCATCAGTATTTTGAGTTCCACAGCGTACGCATATTTCCAGAAGTTCGCTAGATGAAAGCCGTTGACATACTGGTAGAATTTTTGGAAGAAATACTTCATTTATTGAGGTCCCTACTCTTATTTTGTGACTATCTGGGTTATCCCCGGGGTTATTTGTAATTTAGGGAGGAAATTTTAGAGTAAAAGGAATGTAAATACCAAAGTGGGCGTGGCATTTACGAGGGCTGACGAGATAATGCAAGGTATTTTTGATACACTTACAATCGTCAGATCATCTCAAAACTTTGTACCAATATACTAGAGGTGTCAAAGTATTTTTTTAACAAAAAATTGAAAAATCGATATTTTCATCAATAGAAGGGTACCAAGTCCCCAAGTAGATATTAGGTAGATTTAATTTATTTTAAAACCTCATGGTATACCACATTTTTTGTTTCGTTTTTCTGAGGTTTTAAAATAAACTGATTCTCCGCATTTCCTGACCTAGAGAGACCAACATATAATTGTCCATGAGTAAAGCAATCTTTCCGTAAGTCAAGTCAGTAAGTAAACAAATTTTTGAATAAAGTTCACAATAATTTTTGAATAAAATTCACCCTAATTTTTGAATATATTTGTATGTTTGACCTTAGGATTTGTTGATGGTGATGGCAAAAGAAATTTTTATTGGAAACTGTAACGTCAGGCACTGAATTGTTTCCGGGGGCCACCCGCATGTCAATTTTGATACGATTCGGCCCCATAGCCTATCCCCTACAGAGTCCACACACAAATAAAACACGAAAGAAGCACCATAAATGGCACAAAAAATTAAATAACTTTTTTTAAATTAAAAATTAAAAAATCCGGCTACGTCAGGCACTGAATCGTGTCACCCGCGTGCCGATTTTGGTACGACTCGGCCCCTTAGTCTCGCTATCAGCGAGGTCAGCCACGGAAGCTGTCGAAATAAGCAACTTTTAGGGGCAAAATCATTAAAACATTAATTAAAAATACTCCGGGGCCCGATTTTCAAAAAATAATATGCCTATGTTTTAATCTGAACTATCAACTATATCTATACAAAATTTCAGCTCAATTGAAGCAATACTTTTTCACTTATAAAGGAACAAACATAGTCCTATTCGAAATAATCAATAAATTTCACAGTTTTAATGAAACACCCTAATTTTTGAATGAAGTTCAATAATTCAAGTTCGATTTACGCAAATTGTGTATAAAATTGTACATAAATTCAAAAACATAAAGTTAAATAAAATTCTGTAACATTTCACCAATAAATTTCCAGTTGATAGCCAATAAATTGTAAATCTTTTTTTACCTTAAATGTCCAATAAAAAGCGTAGTTCCAAATGAAATTTCTTCAATAAACCCTTAAACGTAGCCAATTTCATAAATCCTTTTTGTATTTATCAATACCTCTTCCACTTGGATCTTTAAAATATTAAATGTTTTACTGATAATAAATGAAAATGTAGTTTCATGTGTTGCTATGGTTACTTGACTATGGTTGACAAAGGAAAAATTGTAAAGGTGAAGCATCAGCTCAAAATGTAGCCCAACATAACTTTCTTTGTACTGATGAGATATACAAAATATATAGCCTATGTCCATTTGGAATAATGTACCTTTCAAACAGTGAAAGATTTTTTCAAATAGGTGCAGTGGTTCTGGAGATTACCTTCCACGTACAAAATCGCTCTCTCTCTTTATATATAAGTATAGATATAGATATAGATTATAGAAGGTTTGGTATTCCAAAATTAGAATAAGAGATGAAATAAAAATACAAAAATAAAAACAGGATTTTAAGTAAAGAATGTTTTTTTTTAAATATTCAATTTTTTAAAAATAATATTCTTAAAATAATATTCAAGTTAATATTACGTTAGTTAATATTTAAAGTTAATTTTTTAAAAGAGAAAAGCGTACCGGAGAACGGCTAGTTTCGAACCGCTAACGTCAGAACAGAGGTCCACCGCGATAGCACCAAGTTAAGGATCGTTGAAGACTTCGGCACAAAAAGCGGTAGAGGACAGTAGCGGTAACAATGGAGATTGTTAGGATTAATCCCCTAACTTTATTTCTACTGATCAGATATACATAATATATAGCCTATGTCCATCTGGAATAATGTACCTTTCAAACAGTGAAAGAATTTTTCAAATAGGTGCAGTGGTTCTGGAGGTTACTCTCCACTTACAAAATCGCTCTCTCTTTATATATAAGTACTAGCTGAAAACCCGCACTTCGCTACGGAGTACATTCAAAGTAAAAACATCGGTGAATGTATGCAATTAATGCCAATATATATATAATAAATACGACGATCAATGTATATAATTGATGTAAAATATATATATATTTATAAAAAAATCGTAAGGGATATTTTTATAGACAAAATAATGTAGAAGAAGATATTCAAATTAAATCTAATATAAAGAATACTAAAGAATATAGTACAGTTAATATAGTACAGTTTCTAGAACATTTCTTTTACAGTATTTTAATATTTTTTTGGATAATGTCCAATCGTCTGCCGCATTAGCAAGAAAAAAAAATTATTTTTTGTCTATTTACTTTTTATGCACGTGACGATAAATTTATTTAAAGTACCAGAAAAAGAAATCACGTGATCAGCATTTAATAAATTAAATTCTAAAAATTAATCTTTAAAAATTCACCAAAAATCAGGAAATGAAGGTAAAGATTCGAAAAAGATTTCATTTTAAAGGAATTTTTATGATCTTTCTCGTGATATAAATTTTATAACCCTCAAATTATTATTTTAAATGCAAACTTAAAAAAAGTAAAAAAAACAGCTTAAAAATTTAATTTAAAAAAATCTAAGAAGAATTTTTCAAAAATCTCTCTTAGTGCACCCCTACACTATAAGAAGAATCGCCATGCAAAATTTCAGCCCTTTAGGTCCAGCGGTTTGGTCTGTGCGTTGTATGTCAGTCAGTCAGTGAATGAATGAATGAATGAATGAATGAATGAGTCAGTTACGGAACTGTTTTATATATATAGATAGATTTAAGAACTGAAATAAAATTATTTATGGAAACAAACGGGAAACCTGTGACTGAATTTGAAGACGAAGATTGGGATTTAGATTTAGCTTTTTTAATAGACTTAACAGAACATTTGAATGATTTAAATTTGAGACTTCAAGGAAAAAATTAATTTATTAATAATATGTTCCAAACAATAACAGCGTTTGAAAGAAAGTTGAAATTTTGGCACAATCAAATAAAAGTAAAAGATTTGACACATTTCAGTACTTTGGCTGCACATAAACCTGTGAGTTGCACAAAATATGCAAAATATGCTGCATTAATTTTTGATTTAATTCAAGAGTTTGAAAGTAGATTTCAAGATTTTCGAAAAAATGAAGAATATTTCAACATATTTTCTACCCCATTTTCTCTAGAAATAAATAAATTACCTTCAAATCTTCAAATGGAATGCATTGAAGTGCAAAGTGACATTCAAATGAAAGAAAAATTTGGGAATGTTTCTTTACTGGAGTTTTATAAAGATTACCTAACCCGCAATAAATATCCTAATTTTCACAATCATGCTTTATTAATGTCTTCAGCTTTTGGCAGTACCTATATTTGTGAACAATTATTTTCAAGAATGAAGCATACAAAAAAAAAAAAAAAAAATAGGACTAAGATCACTGACAAACATCTTGAAAATGCATTAAGAATTGCAACCTCGTCTATTGAACCCGATATCGATTTGCTTGTTCAACAAAAGCAAATTCCTTCATCTCATTAATTTGAATTTTTTACATCTTCATGAAATCCAAACTAAATGAAACGAAACTTTTAAAAATTTAAAATAAATATGTACCTATACATATCTAATTCAAATTAAAAAATTATAATGAAAAGAAGTTAATTCATTTTAATAAAACTACATAGAGTTAATTTTTATTTCAATTTGTTGAAAAAATATTGCATGTGTGGCCCAACAAATTTTTTTTTTTGCAATGTGGCCCTCAAATGGTCATAGCTTAGACACCCATGACCTATAGCATTAAGAGGAATGTTTTTAATTGGTTGTAAGAAAGTTCGGAGATGTGAGCGACGTATAAGGGCCTTTTCACATAGGAGTCCGTTGCGTAGCGTTAAGGGAAAGATAACGTTGAGACGAAAATAAACCAAACATAGGCGTTAAAAATTTCATTGCTATTCGTTTGGAGGCATATGATTGGTTTATTTTCGTCTCAACGTCATCTTTTCCTTAACGCAACGCAACGGACTCCTATGTGAACAGGCCCTTACTCAAGCTAAAAGTATCCCAAAACTAAGGACCAATATATGGTATATGTACGTCAGCGTGCACGCATAGAAATTTTTTTTAATCAATCTCAGACTTCAACAGTTTCATGGCTAATCGTTTGGAGGTCCGTTACTGGTGAAACATATTTCAATGCGATTAACGCTGACGTTCCACTCCAGACGTTATGCTGACGAGGCCTTAGGAGTTTAGAGCATTTTAAACAAAATAGAGCTTCTGCTGCGGAATCGAATGCGTAATTTACATCAACAGCCCATTTTAACCGAATATAGGCCTGTTATAACTTTGAATTCGGCTACGTGTTTTCGCGCCATCCTCATTAACTGCGCGTAGTTGGGTTTTTCTAGCCTTACGAGCATTCATTTTCGACTCCTTACTTCAAAATTACAAAAATTCAAAATTCTCCAATTCGCCATCCTAAATGGCCTCTTAGCCAGCCGATCTGAGTTGTTTCACTCTCCCTCTCCTGCCGCTTCTATGGGCCTGGGGTGACGGCGCCTGGGTGCGGGTTGGGGTTCGTGTACAGAGGGGGAGGGGTAACTGCCAGCCGTGTTCTATATTCATCAGTGGGAATCCAAACTCGGAAGGCCTCTATTGTTGCCAAGGGGGGCCACACTTGGTGCATTGGAACTTTGAATTCAGTATATAATAGAGCTATAATTACACACCTTTAAAAATTAGAATAAATTAAAAATATGTATTTGTTAATGTATGATTAGAAAAATAACGATAGGGAAATTGGCCATTGCTTAATAGGGGGATAAAAGATTTGCGTGGTTAACTGATGAGCTGCCTTAAATTCTGATGATACATTCTTTGTTCCATCACGTATGAATGTTAGGCATAGACGTCAAGACGTTAGACTGTTTTTATGAAATAATATTAAGATTCCTATGAAATTTTCTTCGTTTTTAATATTAAACTTAAATTACTTGTAGGGCCTGTTCACATAGGAGTCCGTTGCGTTGCGTTAAGGAAAAGATGACGTTAAGACGAAAATAAACCAATCATATGCCTCCAAATGATTAGCAATGAAATTTTTAACGCCTATGATTGGTTTATTTTCGTCTCAACGTCATCTTTTCCTTAACGCAACGCAACAGACTCCTATGTGAACAGGCCCTTAGTGTTTCACTTATATTTATTAGAAGAAAAAAAAAAGAGTAACGTATTATTGCGACTGCACACTGTGTCAGTAAATTTGGTGGTGGAATGAATATTTTGGTATTTTATATGTCAGGAAATTCTAAAAATATGCACCAGAAATGCAGCTTATTAGAGCACCACGCTATAATAAAGTAATTTACAGGTTCTTTTTTATGTAATATTTAATCTGTCGCTCAGCATATTTCCGTTAAAAATTGCGTTTCCTAATTGTAGACATAACTGATCTAGCGAGCGCCGGTTACTTAGCCTATCTTGGCTTAAAGAATGTGTTAAAACTAGTCCATAACACTGTCAGTTAGAAAACAATAAATCATGAGATTTAAACCTACCGAGGGTGAACCTAACGCAGAATTTCCTGACGTAATACAAGAAAATATTCATTCCATCACCAAATTTACTGACACAGTGTGCAGTCGCAATAATACGCTACTCTTTTTTTTCTAATGTATGTATACAGAACCGGTCCCATAGCTCAGGCTCCGAATTGAGTTAGGCGCCAAAATGAGACACAAATACTACGAAAACGATAAACTACTAAGTTTCTAACGAATAACGAAAAAATATTAACAGTTTAACCTAATAAATTCATAAAAATATACAAATATAAGCGAATTGATGGACTTATTTTTTTTTATAAATTTCCTGAATTTGAGATTATGAGGATTAAATTTTGAATGCCTATTTCCAAACGTTGTTAATTCTACTAGCTCTACCTGTCACCGTAGCAGCAGCTAAGCGCAGTTTTTCTAAACTGAAAATATTTAAGAATTATCTATGAACAACAACAACGCAAGGGCGATTAAAAGATCTGGCAATCACTTCTACAGAACCGACGTATGAAAACAGTAAGGGCCTGTTCACATAGGAGTCCGTTGCGTAGCGTTAAGGGAAAGATGACGTTGAGACGAAAATAAACCAATCATAGGCCTCCAAACGATTAGCAATGAAATTTTTAACGCCTATGATTGGTTTATTTTCGTCTCAACGTCATCTTTCCCTTAACGCTACGCAACGGACTCCCATGGGAACAGGCCCTAAATTATAGAGATGCGATCAAACAATTTGCTGCCATTAAGGTTCGAAGAATGATGCAGAAATTATTTTCATTACATAACAAATTAAATTAAAATTTATTTACTTTTTATACTTTCTTAAAGTTCTATAATTTTAAAATTTTTTATGTGTTTTTAAAATAAATACATACCTTTTCCAAAAATTCCGTTATTGTGTTAAGTAGACTATTCCTAATAAAGATATTTTCATTACTAGCAGTCTGTCGAAACATTTGTAAAACCGCCCTTTTCAGAACTTGCTTCAGGCACCACAATTTATCGTATATATATATAAATATACGTATATATGGATATGAAGTACGAAAGCATAGAGCTTTTTCTTCCTGTAAAGTGAGTTGCTCTTTCATATGCTAGCAAACGAATCATAAATCAAATCTAATTAGGGTGAATGTAGAATTGTTAAATTATTTGACATAAGAACACATAAATGAGTCGATATTGACAAAATGTCCAAATACAGCACATTTTAACATTACCATTTAAAACCTACATAAAAATATTTTGTGCTTAGGTAAGCTTTGTTTTGATATTACATGCCGTTTATATCGATGCTGTGTTTGATGCAAACGTGCTGTTAAAAGACGCAGGAGAATGATTTGATACGGATTGTTCTGAAATATTGGATATTTAGAAATGAAATTAAAACAGTTTAAGAAAAATTTGAAATTCTTGATTCAAGTTTGAGATTTAAAAAAAATTCTTAACCGTAACGGTAAAGTCTGACTGTCCTCGAAATTTGAAAACGAACAACGGGTGGCATTCGCTCATGCAGGATTTGAAACCCTGTAACTCTCCGTAAGAATATCAACTGGCTAACAAATTTTTACCTCTCGCACATTGCTGGATTGATTAAGAGCGAAATAACACACATGAAAAAGAAGCAAAAAGCAATAATAGCAAAAATAATTAATCTCTATCATGGAAAAGGAAAATTTTAAAGTCATACTGCTTAATACACTGCTGGCCACTGTAAATGCAACACCCTGAAGGAAACATGCAAATAACATGAAATTTACAACATGCATTAGCGGAGGTGAGATATGCAAATGATTAGAATTTCAGCGCAGACGCACATCACGCGCGCCTGTGGTGCCACTTCAAAGCGCTATTTAAGGCTTGGAGATTTCGACGATTTCAAGTTCGGCAATTGTGTTTTTCTTGTGGTTTTTCAAAAAAAACGATCAATTATGCCTCGTCGAAAACAGCGATCATCTTTTGATCAAGTATCCGAGTTCGACAGAGGAAGGATAGTGGCCTACCGAGATTGTGAATTATCTATCAGGGAAATCGGTAGTCGTGTTGGACGAAACCAAACAACTGTAATGCGGAAATGTGATCGTTGGATGCAGGAGGGTACGACGGACCGGCGTGTTCGATCGCATCCACCTCAGCGCAGCACTTCACGTGATGACAGGCAAATTGTGCGCATGGCAGTGACGGATCGCTCAGTCACATCACGAACCATAGCACAGCACATGCAGTCTGTAACGCATCATCCAGTGTCTGCGCGTACCATTCGATGCCGTTTACAGCAGAGTGGTCTGTCCGCAAGACGTCCATTGCTTTGTCTACCCTTGACGCAGAACCACAGACGTCTCCGCCGCCAATGGAAGGATGTGGACGGCAGAATGGAATGAAATTGTCTTTACTGACGAGTCACGCTTCTGTCTGCAACACCACGATGGTCGCATTCGAGTCTGGAGACACCGTGAAGAGAGGATGCTGAACAGCTGCGTTATGCACCGCCACACTGGTCCTGCACCGGGTATTATGGTATGGGGCGGTATTGGATATCACTCTCGCACACCTCTAGTACGCATTGCCGGTACTTTAAACAGCCAGCGCTACATCTCCGAGGTGTTGGTGCCATTTGTCCTTCCTTACCTTCAGGGCTTGCCCACAGCCATATTTCAACAGGATAATGCGCGACCATACGTGGCACGCATTGTCCAACGGTTCTTCGTCAATCGCCAGATTGAATTGCTTCCCTGGCCGCCTCGCTCTCCGGATCTTTCGCCGATAGAAAGCATGTGGTCCATGGTTGCTCTACGATTGACCCACATTCCATCCCCAGCTGCCACAGCAGATCAACTTTGGCAACGTGTGGAAACTGCTTGGTCTTCTGTACCCCAAAAACTCATCCAAAGTCTCTTTGAATCAATGCCGAGGCGTGTGGCAGCGGTGATCTCTAACAATGGCGGCTACCCTGGCTACTGATTTTGGCAGGAACCACACTTCACAGAAGTCTATAAATTTAATCATTTGATACTTGGTCAACATGTTATCTACAAAATAAAATTTGTTGTGATATCTCTTGTCTTTCTTGGTGTTGCAATTTGGGTGGCCAGCAGTGTAGTTTGGTACTGATAACTAGTTCAAATTCCATTCGGATGACCCCCATATACATTAGAACAGTATTCTTTGTCTGACAAACGTCATTGCTCCCCATGGAAACCCTTTTTTATACAATATCATAAATTGCAAATATTTCTCAAGTTATATATATATATATATATATATATATATATTTGTGAACTTTCGCTGATTTAAAATCTATACAAATATATAAAGAGAGAGAGCGGATTTTATATGTGGAAGGTAATCTCTGGAACCACTGCACCTATTTAAAAAATTCTTTCACTATTTAAAAGGTACATTATTACAGATGGACATAGGCTATATATTATGTATATCTGATCAGTAGAAAGAAAGTTGAGGGCCTAAATGTTGAGCCGATGCTTCACCTTTACAAATTTTCCTTTGTCAACTATAGTCAAGTAACCATACCAACACCTCAAACGATATTTTCATTTATTATCAGTAAAACATTTAACATTTGAATTTTCTTTGTCAACCATAGTCAAGTAATCATTTCAACACATCAAACTACATTTTCATTTATTATCAGTAAAACATTCAATATTTTAAAGTTTCAAGTGGAGAAATTGATAAATACAAAAAGGATTTTTGAAATTGGCAACGTTTAAGGGTTTATTGAAGAAAATTGCATTTGGAACTACACTTTTTATTGGAAATTTAAGGTAAAAAAAATTTACAATTTATTGGCTATCAACTGGAAATTTATTGGTATAATATTACAGAACTTTATTTAACTTATAAACTTTATGTTTTTGAATTCATGTACAATTTTACGCACAATTTGCGTAAATCGAATTTGAATTATTGAACTGTATTAAAAAATCAGTGTGTTTCATTCAAACTATGAAATTTATTGATTACTTCGAATAGGCCTATGTTTGTTTCCTTATAAGTATTGCATCAATGAAGCTGAAATTTCGAATAGATATAGTTGATAGTTCAGATTAAAACATAGGTATATTATTTTTTTGAAAATCGGGCCCCGGAGTTTTTTAATTAATGTTTTAATGATTTTGCCCCTAAAAGTTGCTTATTTCGACAGCTTCTGCGACTGTCCTCGCTGACAGCGAGACTATGGGGCTGAATCGCACTGGGACTGAATTTTTTAATTTTAAAAAAAGTTATTAAATTTTTTGTGCCATTTTTGTGCTTTTTTCGTGTTTTTTTTGTGTGAACCCTGTAGCCGATAGGCTATGGGGCCGAATCGTATCAAAATCGGCATGCGGATGGCCTCCGGACACAATTCAGTGCCTGACATTACAGTTTCCAATAAAAATTTCTTTTGCCGGTACTTTCTTGTTATACCGACCCATCGCCAACCTGTTGGCGCGGAAAAGCCGGTTAATTTCCCATTCCACTGACCTGCTACCAACGCAAGCGACTCTTTGCGAGCCGCGGGATTAATCTCTGGAACGTCTACTTTGTAAAATGAAGTTGTCTAAAGTGAATACGTTGTGGGATTTTCCCGTTAACGAGAAATAATCTACAGCTTTTCTACAAGAAGTTGGTATTTTACCGCCAGAACGAAAATGTGAAAACTACCATCCGATGAAGATGTGTTTCGGAGAGAAAGGCGCATTTTGAAAATGCCTCAAATGCAGAAAAAGTCGGGATTCGCGTCGGGACATGGCTCGATGGAAGTCGCTTATCATTTGTGACGTGTTTGCGTTTCATATACTGCTGGTGTGACGGATTATCGTCTACAAAGATTTGCCAAAAGTAGTTATTGATGAATATAAATACAGCAGTTGACTGGAGCAGTTATATGCGGGAGGTTATTATGGAGACTCTAGTACTTAAATGTAAAAAAAAAAAAAATTGGAGGTGAAGGCAAAATCATCAAACTTGATGAAACTATAAACACAAAAGCAATGCAGGACGTGTTCTACCAGAACAGTGGGTTGTTGGTGGAATATGTCGCGAAAACAAGGAATGATTCATAAAAAAAGCGCCAGATACAAGTGCACGCTGTAATTGTGGAAAACGTATTACCTGGTACTATTATCTATACAGATTGCTGGGGAGGTTACAGAAAAAAAAGACCATGATGCAGGGTACATAGATTTGACTGTAAATCATAAATGCAATTTTGTAGATCCTCAAACTGGCTTCCATACCCAAAACATCGAAAGATTATGGGGTTCATGTAAATGGCGAAACAAACAACAACGAACAGATTACATTTAGATTCGTTCCTCGCAGAGTTCATGTGGAGAAGATCCTTTTGAAGCAATGTTCAAAGTAATTGTAAAATCTATGCCGCGAAAATAGAAATGTAGTTTTCGATATTTATAATTTAGTTTTCAAAAAATAAGTTATGTGATTAAAAGGTGCATATTATCTTGTTTTCAGTTTATTTCTTTAATTGGCGACTTTATTATATTGGTCGACTTTATTATATGTTATTATATTGGTCACCTCTCGCGTGACGTTGGAGACCTCCCTCGAGACGTTGGCGATGGGTCGATATAACAGAAAAGTACCCTTTTGCCATCGGTTACCTACCGGAAGCCCGAATCCTGAATTTGCAGTTGCAGTTTACAGGTGGTAAATATACATAATTATAAGTATAAATTAGGGTAATTCTAAACTTGTATAATTTATTTACATACCTACATACAATAAGGATCACAAATATTTTAATTTTTAGACTCTTACGCCAGAAGTATGGAATCAGCATAGTAACTTCGATGCCCGCACTACGAATCGTATTGAAGGTTGGCATCATGCCTTAAACAGTGCAGTTGGAAAATCGCATGTTAATATTTATGAATTCATAAATCATGTAAAAATCCAACATGAGAACTCTGAGAATCAGATGACATTATTGGATGCAGGCAATAAACCACCTAGAGTGGAAAAACGTTTGAAAAGTAATAAAAAAGTAAAGTGACTATATTAACGAAGAAATATCACTGTAAGCATTTATATCTGCTGTTGGTTATTGTTTTGTATAGTATTGTTTTGTATTATTTATTATATTAATAAAACATGCTTTAATTTTAGTATTAACCGTTAAAGCACCTTTTTTCAGAAATAAATTTGTTTTGTTTTTAATATTCGGAATTCGGGCTCTCCAGTGAATTCCGGTGAATTCGGAATTCGGGCTTTCGGTGAGTCACCTTGCCATCACCATCAACAAATTCCAAGGTCAAACATACAAATATAATGGACTTGACTTACGGGAAGATTGCTTTACTCATGGACAATTATATGTTGGTCTCTCTAGGTCAGGAAATGCGGAGAAACAATTTATTTTAAAACCTCAGAAAAATGAAAAATGTAGTATACCATGAAGTTTTAAAATAAATTATACCTACCTAATATCTACTAAGTCGGGACGGGCCACTAGTTTTGCATAAAAAGCTTAAATATGTACTATCACACGATGAAGAAACTTGTAACTGATGATCTTCACCAGAGATGGCAGGCTAGTCAACAAATTATCCTATAACACTCAAGGATATATAAAAATTTAAAATCTTTATTTACAGTAAAATACAATAATATTACAATAAAGAATATTGAACTTTTGCAAGCATTATATATATTCCTTTCACTACATTTCCTTTTTGTGTAGAAAATGTGTTGAAAAACATAATTAATTTAAAAATTGAAAAAAATAACCATGAAATGGGCTATAAAATATCATGGTGAAAGTGCCTAGATGTATCTAGGCAATAAACTAGAAACTACAATAATAATCAATATGATTATCAGGAAATATACATTTTTCAAATTTTCTATATTGCTGATAAGGAGTATAATGGATCAGATAGAATGGGAGGAAATGAAATGTTCTGTAAAGGGGTTCTTTTGATGCAGATTATTTAAAACATTCAAGACTTAATGTTTGATGATCAATGTGAAAAATCTGAGCATGGCGACAAAAAGCACAATTATTAATTTACAAAATTAAATATTAATGGTTAGATCAATATACGCAACAAGAATTTTAAAAATACACATAATTGTACGTGACCAAACTAAAAAAAATTGCAATGGACAAAGAATGTTAAACAAACACACCGATAATGGCTGAATGCTTGGAAATATTGCAGTAAATAAATACATATTTTTACATTACAAATACATGCGACAAATAGATATACAGTGAAACTTCACTATGGCGTCGAGTAATGGTTCCGAAGAAAAGTGGCCGTTTTGAGGTAAGGCCGTCGAAAAGAGGTATCTTCCATAACATTGGCTCTATGGAGTCTTTAATGAGTTCTGAATAAAATATGGCCGTTTAGAGAGATGGACAGCAAGAGAAGTTTCACCGTATAGACTAAATAGAGAATAATTCAGAAATTGCAGATAACTAGAAACACACACTAACACTTTGCTTGTAAATTATTCAATTAAAAATTTTTTTTTTCCAAGTTAAAGTTGTTTACATGCATTGACGTAAGTCACTCATCATTGTATATACTGCGACAAGAATGGAAAGCACTCGAACATCATTAGTCAATGAATACTAGCATACACACACGTGATTTTTCTATCACCTTTTGAGGTAAAAACT
Organism: Dolomedes plantarius; assembly: GCA_907164885.2. Classification (NCBI taxonomy): domain Eukaryota; kingdom Metazoa; phylum Arthropoda; class Arachnida; order Araneae; family Dolomedidae; genus Dolomedes; species Dolomedes plantarius. Next base: position 66,093,528 of record OU015496.1, on the reverse strand, counting down.
TGAGGAATGTACAGTGCTGACTTCCCATAATATATATATATATATATATATATATATAAGTCATATATAAGCAATATCTAAATATATAAGTCAATATTTCTCTCTCTCTCTATATATATATATATAGATATTGACTTCCAACCATTTTAAGGTAAAATTAGCTTTTTAGCAACGCGCCATGATTTATTAATATTTATAATTGTACTTTCTAAAGTATAAATTGATAATGCCGAAACTTTTATTTAATAAATGGTGAAAAATGGTTTAAAAAATGTCTTTTCAAGAGTGTTAATTTTCTAGTAAATGCGGTCTGGATGGAGGCTATATTTTATGCTTAGACAGGTAATATGTGTTGCTATGACAAAATAACTGTTTATATATATATATATTTTAAACGGAAAACTATAACATTAGAGTGTTTAGTATAATGTTATTTTTAATGCGACTCAATATGATTCGGAATAAAACAATTCCAAAAGCATATAATAGTAGATGTAAATAATGGCAGTGCAAATCAGTCATATTTTCGTCCTATTTTTCTACATATATGTAGTAAAATCCTTCTTATAAGATTCGCCGGTATTCTTGGCTAAAATTAAACTTTTACTCGCAATAGTAATGCTGAACATATTTGATAAGAAAAAAATATTCACCAGCGTTCATTTCATGCGCTCACTTGTTTATGAAACAGAGAGTCCAGAGGTTATTAAGGTTGATAAAAAAACGACTAAAAGAAATTCCTTGACTAAATAGTAGAAGAAATTCTTCTGAAACGCCAGAAAAACTGGCATTCTTGACATAAGGATCACATAATAAATAACAAGACTGTTGTCAGCTCAGTGTTCCTTCTAAAATCTGTTTTCGATATGACGTTTACATCTTGGAAACAACTTGTCCATTTTAGTTATCAAAACATTTCCGGCATTCTGCTTCATGCTTCAGTCCATACTTTGAGATCGACAATTGGATGCTCGGAACATTTTACTACGGGGTTCCTGCATAAAGAAAAAAAAGTTTATTATTCCAAATGTAGTATTTCTCTAGACAACAACAACAATAAAAAAATTCAGTAGTCTAATAAATTATACTTTTGAATTGGTGACAGTGATTAAATACTTAGAGAGCTCCGTGTTTGCGCCAATAGATGACGTTGTATGTTACGAAGCAAAGCCGTTGTCGTCGGAAAGTGTCAGTGTGGTGTTTGAATGTGTTTAAGCAAGGTGACTACATAGGTCGTAACATGGGTTCGTCCAAACAGGGCTAGCGAGCGGTTATTCAGTTTTTAACGTCGGAAAGTGTTAGCTGAAATTTACCGTTGTATGAAGGCACCAGTGTCTGTCACAATGTACAGTATTCACGTGGTTTAGGGAATTTCGTAAATGACGTTTGGGCATGGAATATGTCGAGGCCTTCTGAAGCACACTTGACCATCATCATCGTATCGGTTATTGCCGTGGACAAGATTAGCTGATGTGCTTTCGATGGGAGGTCCTCGAGACATGTTTGTGATGCACTGCACTGTTTGTAATTTTGGAGCTTATTCTATGGTTATACTGTATATAAAATTGAACCTCAATTCATTTAAATTGTATTTTTTTGTTCTTGAATAAAGTAGTTTCTGAGGATGGTGTCGATAGATGGTGGTATGGTGGTTACTCGCTTGGAAGATTAAGTTCCCAGGGCTTAAGTCCAGGGGCTTCGGCTGAGACGAGGTTTTGTTATGGATTGTCTTTATCTTGGAATAATTAAATTTTTACACGGATTAAACGAATCGAAATGTCTTCTATCTATCTAGATACTTGTTCCCCGTTTTATTATTGACGGCGATAATTCTTTTGACTAATATACAGGCTGTAGCGTTGTAGCTCCTGTAATTAATCTTTTCGCGATAAAATAAACTACATGAAAAGGTTTACAAATCGCGAAACGCATTAGCAGTAGAACACAGGACATGAAAAAGTACTATGGCTATAGCATGCATTTAGTAGATAACGTATTTGAATCTATGGTATCACATTGTTTCGAAACACTCCTTACTTACAAGGATGGAAAAAAAGGATGAAGAAAAAATACTTGCAAAGTATTTGTATTCATATAAGATTTGATTCTGTTGAAAATAGATGAAATGGAAATAATTTTGATTTTGGGTTAACTCAAATAAACAGTTAAAAATTATTGACAATGCATGATTCTTCGAAGTACATCAAATAGGATACAAAACCTCGAAAATACGAAATTCCATGCATATGAGCATGCACCATTGATCCACTACGGTAGCAAATATGTAGAGTAAGCACTCTTCAGAAAACCCAACTCGTTTATAAATATTTATTATTTGGCAACACAGGAAAATGTAAAGAGTGCGAGAAGTTCAGTACATGTTTATTACATGAGATAAACTGAGTGAGAAAAGTACATAGTGCTCAGCAAGGAGAAAGCGGTAAAATACCGTACCTTGGGGCTACTTGGACCGTAGGGGTTTACTTGGACCCAAACCGAAAAAGTGTTTTAAATTACACCTAGGTCTCTTGTCAATAAAATATAGGTATTATTCACAATCTCTCCAACAGATAGGAGCATTAGCTAGGTTCTGAGGCCCTTTACCACGTTCCCGCTCCTCCCACCTTTTTTTTGTTCAGGTTATGTTGCTTTGTGATAAAAACACGAATTTTTGTGACCTTATAACTTCCACCTTCACTTCTTTACACACTGAAGTCCCAGATTAGGTAAGGATAAATTTACATTTCAAATACAGTCTTTAAGAATATAACAATAGTTTTAGATGGATAGAGAATCAATTAACCCAGTAAAAATTATAAGTGCTAACTAGTGTGCTGATAAACTAAAAATGGGGTTACTTGGACCCAAGCAAGAAAATGGGTCCAATTAACCCCTAGTCATTTTTTTGTCTCAAATTTCACTGTAAAAATAATTAATATCATTACTTCATGTCGGGTTCCTTTTATTAAATGGTTAAACCGGTTCATGTGCATTTATTCGCAGATCTGATACAAAAATGCTCCGAAATTACAAGACGTCTCCTGGGAGCAGAAAGTATGCGGATTTTACAGCTGAAAAATTAGAGGAATGTTTAAATGCTGAGTGGTCAGGAGAAATGTCTCAGAGAGAGGCCTCAATTCACTTTAAAATTAGTAGGTCCCCTATGAAAAGGAGACTTAAGAATGGTTTATTGAACAAACCTGGACATCCAATCATATTTAATATTGAAGAAGAGTTAGCCTGTGGCAGTCATTTAGACAAAATTTGCGATTTTGGATTTCCCGTAGACGAACTGGGCTTTCGATTTATTGTCAAGTCTTACCTTGCAATGCTTGAAGATCAGTGAAATGTTTTCAAAACAACCTCCCTGGACGGGACTGGGTAAAATTAGTTTTGAAGACTCATTCACTGTTAACAATCAGATTTGCAAATAAAATGGGGTTTGTTTTCTGTTTTAATGTAAAATAAATTTTTCATACATAAGCCTCTATTTTTATTTCAAGATCCTAGGTGCTACTTGAGCCCAATAACTATTTGAATTGTATATTTCATGTAAAATGTAGTTTGGGTCCAAGTAACCCCAATCAGCGGGTTACTTGAACCCAAATTTCAATAATTTATTAAATATAAATATATAATTAAAATTTTGGTTTGAAAAAGACCTAAAATCCTAGGGAATCTTCAAATAAGTTGTTGAAATCAAGTTATCAGCACAAACATGTTTTTAAGGCTATCGTTGGGTAAGAAATGTACAAAAATCTTCACTTTTTGGGTCCAAGTAACCCCAATCTACGGTATAGCAATGAAGCAAGTGTTCTTAATTATATTGTAATGCATTTTTTTTTATAAGGATTCAATTTTCAAGTCACTTGTGCATTAAAAAATCTCTGTCAAGAATATTTAATAGTTAACAAAAGAAGAAGAAAAAAGAACTAGAGATAAGAAGCATAGGGAGAAGCAGACAGTGAAAATACTTACGCTGAACTTATGGATCGGAGAGGCAATCTTTGGATTTCTTTCATATTATCAGAATTGTCGCAGAGTAAACGGGCCATACTTGATTTATAAATCTGCTCCAGCTGGCCTGCAATAAGAGATATAAATATTAATTATTCTAGATTCTCTGATTCATAATTTCGAGGGAATTTTCTGTTTAAGCACTTTACATGAATTTTTACTTTCGCACTTAAATAATGAATAATGTTGAAGAACTCTGGAGTTTACAGTTTCTAGTTCCTGAACAATTAATTTTGATTGTTTTTAGCGAGAATTGAATAGAAACCCCTTACATTTAAAATTCACCCAAGATAGCAAAGAAAAGCACAAAGCTATTTTTCACCCAGGTTTCCAATCATGTGCGATTTTCAAAACAGTCTTTTTTTTCTTCTTTTTTTTTTTTAAATCAAAGAGGCACTTGTGGTGAAGACATTTGCCTATAATACCCCGCAGTTTTGCTGGCCATTTTATTATGGGGGCACCATATAGGCGGACCAGCATTACCCCTAATGAAGGGACGACACAAACGAAGGCATTTTAGTTGCGCGACGCCGGGATTCGATACGAGCACCCCCAGCACCGAAAGCCAGCGTGCTGTACCATAAGGTCTCCACAGGCCTCGGTCAAAATTTATGACGACAATCGGCATATTTCTTTACTACTTGCTGCTATACTTGGAAATCACAATTTAAAAAGTCTAAGTGAGTTGGAAGACTGTGTATTTTATTGTTAGCGTTTTAAAAATGGATTCAATCATACCGACATTTAGTTCTCATGAAAACTCAACTTAGTGTTAACTTAAATTACGCCATGTGTCCATGTAATAAAATCAGTTTTATTTACCTGGAGAGAAAGAGCCTGCTTGATCTTTAGCTTCAAACCAGAATCTGTCACCGAGCCGTGTTTGGTGAAACTGTCTGGCAATCAGGCATGCATGAACTGGTCCAACTAAAGCCCCTGGCAAATGATTTTCGGAAAGAGCCGCTGGTATTAAATCAATATCTTCAACAGCGCTATAAAGACAATGGAAAACATGGGTATTTATTGATAAATGCTGTAACAAACCATATATTTTAAATATAGCAGTATTTACATTATGCTACGTAAATCAGAACATTTGAACTTGTATAAAAATAAAAAGAGAGATCTTAATTTACATATTAAAGTCAAATCTCTAAAGTAACTGATGACATACATGAGTTGCTGACTGAGAGAATGCCGATTAAAGGCCTGTTCACATTGCATCTGGAGCGTTGCGTTGAGTTACTACGCTGGCCCCGAGACTGTTGACATGACCTGTGATTGGTTTGACATGTTTCGTGGTCAAGGAATTGAGCTCTATGACTGGATGAAAATTTTACCATTGACGCTACGTAACGCTCTAAAATCAGTGTGAACAGGCCGTTACTATGGATGAATATATTAAAAATTCCCTCTATGGGTTCTTTTTTTTAACGTAGGATTACGTTCCTCAATAATGGTCCTCCGGAAAAAAAAATTGTCCTGTGTCGCGAGTTATAATTTTGGCAGCTCGCTAAACCCAGCAGCAGTAAACTGTGAAACAGAAAAGTACCAAAATGTGCCCCCCCCCCCCCAAAAAAAAAAAAAAAAAGAAAAAAAAAGTAAGTAACGATAAGTAATACTTCGTTAATAAGCCGCGGTAGTTTCTCCAGAAGAGATTACCTGAAATATTTTTTAATTAACAGATTGATGAAGTTCTTGTCCTCTTTTACTCATACTGAAATATATTTTACCAATTACAAACCTCCAAACGATTCGCCACGAAATTGTTAAGGTGTATGATTGGTTTGAAATATGTCAATACGAGTAACGCCAACGCTGATGGATTCCATGTGAACATACCCTTAGTGTGAACAGCCGTATTTCCTCTTTAGAAACAGATTTGTAGGGAAAATGCTATATTATTTTAAACAATAATTCTAATTTTAATATTCTTAAGGCTGTAGCAAATTTCGAAGCCTACAAGGGATTTATTGCATTAGAGTGGACCCAAAATTATTTCATGAATACTGCATGACGATAGTATTGAAAAGTTTGGTTTAAGAATAACAGTTATTTTTAATTATTCAATAATAATCCCGAGTTATGTAAAATTATTTTGCAAGTTTGTTTTCACTATTGTCTATGAACAGAGCTTCCTTAATTTTGGTAAATATATTGACTATCATTTAATAACTTAGAAGAAAATTTCTTAAATTTCCGACAGCAGCTGTGAATATTGGGATTGTTTATATACATAAATCAGTTCATATTAAGAACGTGTTTAAAAAGTATTTTAAATGCATGAACAACTCACACGAGTAACGGAACCATAACTAATAATTTATATTAAATTTTGGATTTCTTATCTGTGTTACAGTTAAAATCAGCATCACAATGTCTCCTTTTCCTGTAAGCGCATTAAAATTCACATATAAATCCGAAATATTCCTATGAATGATATTTTTTTCTTGAGATTTTTGTAAGAGACCCAAAACTTATTATAAAATGTTTTGGGTGATCATTTGTTGGCATGTTGACCACATGAACGGAAAATAAAGTCTGCTAATTTCTCAAACTTGCCCCCTTTTTAATAAAATGTATGAGATTGCAAGTAAAATTTCACGCATATACATACTTGTATACTTTACTCAGTCTCTGTACGTGCTGGGAGTCCATGACTTCAAAAAGATCTTCCCAAGTACTGACTTCCGGGAGGTTGCAGAATTTTCTCCATTCGACGTATCCCGGAATGCCCTGATCTCGACCTCTCTGAATTCCTATGGCTGAGAGATCCATACCGTGGTTACCATTGTGGGGCTGAAACAGCCTGTTCCTTACCTAAAGAGAAACATAGTTCAAAGTTATCCTACCAAAAATCTACTATAAATATTTTAGTACTGCTTATAAAAGAAGGAAAGAAGTGCTCCATAGAATCTTTATTTTAATATAACACTTAATTTTACTGTATGTTTTTTTTTCACCATAGCATTTTCAGACGAAATTTTGTAACAGTCAGTCCTATTTGTGCATAGCTACAAGTGGTTTTTAATATTTATAATCACTTCAGTATATACAATAAATAATCTAAAAATAATTTCTCTTTTGTATTGAAATACTTTTATATTTTTTTCATCATATTCATCGTCATCTGCTAGATTACTTTTAAAACGCAAAAACTTGAAAAGCGGGGAAAAAAACTTTAGAGTTAATATATATATATATATATATATATATATATATATATATATATTATATAAGACAAAGTTGAAAGTGAAAAACCAGTATATGCTCAGAACCACAAGAGCCAGGAACTAAAAACATGATTGAGGAATCCTTTTCACCAGGATTTACATTTTCAACCTATCAAGTTTAGCACTCTTAAATAATATTTAAATATTATGACATGAATGTTTCTTAATTTTATTCTTAAACATTCTAGAATATACAAATTGATGTAAGCTATAAATTATTTTATACTAGATAATAAAACTACGACCCCTGTCACTTTGATTTTTAAGTTCAGGTTTATTTCGTATTACCGTAAAGTATCTGAGTAACATAATAATATCAAAAAATTTTTAATACTTCACTATGTTTCTTATTCATTACAGAAAAGCATTTAAAAATTTTGGGCTCAAGGTAGCCTAGTGGTAGCGTATCGGCAAATGGTACCGAGGGTGCTCGGATCGAATCCCGACAGGTGCCATTAAATACCTTCGTGTCTAGGTTGAATATTTGTCACGTGAAGGGAACGGTGGACATTAAAATTTACTTTTTTTTACTTTTCATCATAGAGATACAAAATTTTGTACATATATACATTTCACTATAAATAAATAGAATACCTTAAAAGAAATTTCCAATTTCATTATAATTTTAAGATTTTTTAAAAAATTTGAAATTTATAAAATTTTTTTAAAATGCTCTTTGCTACTTAATTTTTAAGATATTTCCTCGATTTTGCATTTTAATCTCTTTAAACTGTATAACAAACAAATCTGGGTATCAATTATTTAATCCCTTGAATAGTTAGTTTTTGAGAGATTTTTATCTGAATTCCATCCCGATTTTCATCAAAATTTTGCCTTTTAAAAAGTTATAAATCAAATTTAATTACCTTAATGAAGTCGAATTGTAAAATGCATGCCCAGTTTTTTTGTAAACGCCATCAGGATTCTTCCTTATCAGTTTCATGAATTTTGAACAAATATTAAGTAGCATGGATCATTTAAAAAATCTAAAAACTTTGAAAAATCTGTTTTGAGAAAAATAGATTTAAAATTTATTACTACACTTACCCATTATAAATTACTTTGTAGAAGCTTCATAAATGATTTTTTACTTGAAAAAAATTATATTGGTACTAATAATCTACAGAAATATATATATTTTTTACAATAACACAATCAGTATTACAATGACGAGATTTGCTCAAATAAAGGTCCACCGTTCCCTAATCCTCAAACGGTACAGTGTGGGTCGGATCCGACCCAAGGGTGTGTCTTCCCCCTCCCATATTCTCCCCTCTAATTGCAAGAGATCGAGTTGACAAGGAACCCTATCAGAAAGACCTACTAGACCATCCTACTAGATATATGAATAAGTAAATACGAGTGTCTTTGTTGAAAAACATTAATCATGATTACTAGTCATTTAAAAAAAAAACTTTTTTTAAGATTTTTAAACTTTCATTTCGATTTTGAAGGCCAGAAAAATATCAGTATATATTATTTTTTACATTTTTGGGATCAGAAAGATGGTTTCACTAACTTCCAAAACTTGGTAGACTAAATTACAAATTAGACCTAATATATACACATTCTACATTAATGCCAAAGAGATTCTCTTTGTTTAGCAAAATTGCAATTCGTTGGTCATTTTTTCTACGAAAAGAGTTTTATTTCATGTAAAATATTATCAATAAATGTTATTATGCGACAAAAATGCTTATTGTGTACTTATTTCTACCAAAAACCTCATCAAAAAAAGAAAGAGATCGGGTCGCATCCTACCCGACTTTACCATTTGTTTCGTCTCAAACCACTGCCGTTTGAGGGTTAAATCCGTAGACCGGAAAGTCCCTTTATGAGGTCAAAGAGGATGGAAGAGGGTGCAACCCCCCCTTCCCCCCCAAAAAAAGAAAAAAAAAATCGCCCCTGGGGGATGCTCGGTCAAAATTGAGATGGCACCTGGTTAAATCGGACTCCGACCCTTGTGGTGTCATTACAAACTTGAGCCGCACTCCTCAGCTAACCTATATGGGCCTGGTCTGGAATACTTCCGGCCAGGGGTCATTAGAAAAATCAGCATTTAAATCATTTTTATAGCTTACTTCATCTGTGATGTAGCTGTCCACTGACATAGCTTTTTCCCTAACTAGGCCTCTCAAAAGCAAATCCATGCCCTTTTCATAAAATATATGAGGATTCAAGAAAGCAGTGTGAAGAGGAATTTGTCTCTCTGTTGAGTAGCCTGGTCCTATTAGATCAAGAGTTCCCTGAAAGAAAAATAATAGTTAAGAGATACTGTTCTCATTTGATATCTAAAAGCCACAATGACTAAAAATGGGAAGCATGTGAAAAGCTTCTGAAGAACTCTCTCTCAGAACACCTAAACTCTTTTTCAATAAAATGTTCAAATGTGAATTTAAAAAAAGTTCCATTAAAGAAACCGATAACTTTTCTGCTGTAAATAATCGTTTAAATATCATGTTTGATTCTTCCTTGCAGTTATTTTTCCATCGCGGTTTCTTCTTTTGGTGATAATTTAGTCATTAAAATCAAATCGTTTGTTTTAATGGCTAAAAATTCTTGTAATACTTCAAATAATCTCTCTGCACAATTCAACAATTTTCAAATAAAATTTATTTCCTACTTCCCGTTAACCTGCGATACACGGCATTAATTAAAAGTCATATAAATAATAACTTCACAGTAATTAAATATTTCGAATAATAAATTGAATCAAACATTCTCCCAGTTTGAATAGATGAAACAATAGATTAATTAACCCTTAATTTTCATGTAAAAGAACTAACAAACATTCATGCACTCACTTTATACATACACACATACATGTATATGTATATATATGTATACATATACATATATATATATATAAACATATATATATATATATATATATATATAAATATATATATATATATATATATATATATATATATAAATATATATATATATATATATATATATATATATATATATATATATATATATATATATATATATATATATATATATATATATATATATATATATAAGTGTGTGTGGGGGTGCTTTAAGTCTTTTATTTTTACTTAAAGCTTTGGTGTAAAAATATTCGGGAAATATGGCCAAAGTTGTCGAAAGTATATAACTAATAAAGAATTATTGCAGAATATCTAACTAATGTTTATAACTTTTAAAATGTCATTCTATTTCATTGAGAATTACTAGTAAAGTAGTAAAGCTGATTATATTTACATATAAATATTTTTCCTATATTGTTAGTATTGCATGTTAAAAAAAAAAAAAAAAAAAGTCATACCGAGAGAAAAAAAAATTATATAAGAAATTCTAAAACTAAATATTTTTGCCCCCCCCCCCCAAAAAAAAAGGAATTTTCTATATTCAAATATTTCTATTCGGGGTTTAAAAATATATTTAATTCTTTTTGTGTCTCTAGTATACACAGGCGTAGCGTCGCCCCCTCCCCAATTTAACTTGAAATAACTTAAAACGTTAATAGAACTTGAGTTAAAATCAGTTAATTGTAGAAATCTTTTAAGAAAGTTGGTTTTTCTCCGCTTTTTCAATATGTTAAACTGAAAATTCCGAGTATGTCTTTAGCCTTAACATAGTTTTTAACAATGATATATGATCCATAACAAAAATTCGATGCTATATTTTTTTCTCGTTTTATTTGTATTATATTTATTTTTACTATGTTTTTATTAACTCGCATTCTTGTTTTTGTGTGTGTTTGTCCAGTACAAATCTTTCAATTGATTTTTAACTAACTTCCCGACTATATAGACATTTCAAACTTTTAGAATAGCTCGGAACACGATGACAATGCATTATTTTAATACTTTTAGCCATTTTAATACTTTTAGCAGTATTGAATTCATTTTCAGTTAATATTGCTTTGTAGACTGGTGCAGCCATCTATCGGCTAGGATGGGAACGAAAAGTTAAACGCAAGCTAACTTCCAATTAACTTCATTTTCTTTCAAGATGATGTGATAATTCATCAAAAAAAATTTTTTAAATTATTTATTAATACATAGAATTGTCAAGTTTATATAATTCAACAGAAAATTTAAAAACATGGTATATAAAAAGTTCTTTTTATCTTGTAATTATTCTCATTGGATAACTTTTGAATACTACTCAAACATCAATTCTATTGTTATTCAATTTTTAAAAAAATCATAATATTTCATATTTTATGGACCGCCCGGCAGTCAATGTGCTGAGGAGAGCCCGAACTGAATTCAATTCGTGCCTCCCCAAAATAATAATAATAATAATAATAATAATAATAATAATAATAATAATAATAATAATAATAATAATAATAATAATAATAATAATAATAATAAAGTTAGAAGCACGCTATGCTTATGATAGTATAATTTTAAATGGAAAGACACGAGGAATGTAATACACAACCTAATTAATTTGAGTAATAATACGTGCGAGTTCAATAATAAGAATTATTTTGTTGTTAAAAATTAATAAGAATTTTCCTTTTCTTGTTACCTCAATGAGACTGTGTCCAACTCTGAAAGCTGCTGCACCAAACACATTATAGATACTTGGATTTTTTGTGGGATTATAGCCTTCGTAGCCTTTCCGAGGATCGACGGTTAGATTGTGCTCCCTAACGACATCTTCACCTGTAAATAAATTTTTAAAAAATTGAAAAACAGTCTTTGTACAATGTATGGTAGAAATTGATGTTAAGCTATTGGGTAAAATCCGATTGATGCAAAGATAGCTTGAAAATTAAAAAATATGGAATGTACATCCTATTAAATCAAAAGAGAAGATTTAAATTCAATTCATCAAATCACTGGTGCGCAAAGTTTTGTCGACAGCGACCCATTTTCTTTAAATGAAAAATCACGCTACCCCAATAAAAATTTATTGGTAACAGGAATTTTTAAAAAGAAAAATCAGGAAAATGTTAACAAACGTATAGAAAAACGAAAATTAGCAAATTTTGAGAAAGTATTTGAAAAATCATTGAACTGCAAATTTTGGGTTTATATTTACTTTGCAAAATAACAATTAAAAAAGGTCTTCTTTACCATCTACACTTGTTTTTTGGCCAAATCTCACGTGACTAAAACTTCATATTTAAATACTAATATGTATTTGTATTTCATTTAGGTAAAAATTATTAAAATTGAAATTAAAAAAGAGCATTATTTTAAAATTATAAGTTTCCTATTAAAACATTAAAAATTATAAACTTCATTTAACTTTATAAAACTAAACTAGAAAAAAACAATGAGACGGTTAATCTTGACCTTATATAGTAGTATTTGTTCAATATTTGGGGTAATATTTGAGAATGCTACTTTCATATCATCGTTGTTTGGTTTTTATAGCTACAAATTTTGAAAACCCACTTTCGCACATTTAGTTAAAAGCGAATGGAAGCTGTGGCAAAATCGGAAAGTGGTTCAGTGGTAAATTCAAAGAATAATCAAATAATCAGATGCCCGGCTAAACATTACGAATAATTTTAATAACACAGAAAATAAATGGCGAACATAAGCGTTAAAAACCCATTCAAGAATACGAGCATAACTCGTTCGAAATAGGACCTATCGTCCCGTATTAAAATCTTATTCTATCTAGTTCGAATCATAATCTAAACCTAATATATTTGAGGTAAAGAGGGTACGAAATTATCTCTGTTCAGTAAATTCCATACAGTCCACTTGTCGATTGGCGCTGCGAGCGCTTTTTCATGTTTGTTTCTTTTCTCTGTAACCCTTTAGTAAGTGAGTGTTTATGTTTACTGTGTTCTGTTCGGCGTCGGTTACTGAGATGAATTACATTAAAATAAAATAATGAGTAAGTTGTTTTTTTCAATTCCAATTAAGTTATGAAACATTCTATGAACCATTCTATGAACCATTCTATGAAACATTTAACGAACCATTCTAATATATACAATCTCAGTCAAGCAGCGCGACCGAACATCATCTATAATTATTTAAACACAGTAGTGCTACCTAACTGAAACTTTCTTAACAGAAGTAATGTAGCCTTTAAGACTGTTTGACACCTTATTGAACGATATCAAATATTTTTAACATATAAAAATATAAATAAAATATATTAAAGATATGTCATTATAGAAAATTTAAAGCATGTGTTTTAATTAAATAATTTAGTATGATAAAAATTTATTTCAGACTATCCACGATTCCTCCCATTTTTTTTCACGACCCCTCTGCGGGCGCACCACTGCCTTAAATATCTGATGGAATCAACTTATGTTTCTGTTATACACATAATTACGTTATACGTAGTCTTCAGTGTAAGGATCCAAATAATACACATTAACGTATTCTCTCTGCAGTCTTTTATGTACAACTAGCTGAATACCCGTGCTTCGCTACGGAATACATTAAAATTAAATACAACGGTCAATGCATGCAATTAATGCCAAAAAAACAAAAAATATATTTACAATAAATACAACGGTCAATGTATATGCAACTAATGGCAAAAAAAAATATTTAAAAAAAATCGCAACGGATATTTTTATATACAAAATAATGTTGAAGAAAATATTCAAATTAAATGCAACAGTCAATGTATGCAATTAGTTTGTATGTTTAATATCCATAAAACATACTAATTTGAATTAAAAATTTAAAAAACTTCCATCTCAATTGGTCTAGTCGTTAAATTTTATCTTTTACTGTATTTTAATATTTTTTTGGTCAATTTATTTCGTAGTTATGCACGTGACGCAAAATTAATTTAAAGTATCACAAAAAGAAAAGAAACCACGTGATCAGCATTTAATAAATTAAATTCTAAAAATTAATCCCTAAAAATTCCCCAAAAATCAGAAAATGGAGGTAAATATTCGAAAAAGATTTCATTTTAGAGGCATTTTTATGATCTTTCTCGTGATATAAATTTTATAACCCTCAAATTATTATTTTAATTGCAAACTTTAAAGAATGTTACAAAAACAGCTTAAAAATTTAATTTAAAAAACCTAAGAATTTTTCAAAAATCTCTCTTAGTGCACCCCTACACTATAAGAAGAATCGCTATGCAAATTTTCAGCCCTTTAGGTCCAGCGGTTTGGTCTGTGCGTTATCTGTCAGTCAGTCAGTTACGGAACTGCTTTTTATATATAGATAATCCACAGAAAAAAAAAATGTCATGACTCTTACCTAGAAGAAGAGGCAGGAATTCGTTGTAAACAATGTGTTGCAGCTCAGCGATGACTACACGTCTACTCTCCTGGAATAATCTCTCATCGTCCCATTGTGGATTGACCGAGTGCAGGCGAATCGCTACACGGTTGTGCTCACGCATCCAAATGGTATGGATAGCTGTCAGTTCGACTTGTTCGTTCACTCTCATGTCACCTAGGTAATATGAATTAGTTTAAATGTCACTGGGGAGTTTCATCACTGTGTGGGAAGTTTAAGGGGACTCACTACCCTTAAATCTTTAAAACATTCGATATTTTTTGAAGAAAATATATGTTAAAGCCTGATCATTTCTGAACAAAATAAAGCAATAATATTCCGCTTAGTTCCGGAGATATTGATATTCTAGGTATTTAATTACTGATCAAGTTTATGGTAAGAAAAATTTTAAACTCACTTTTCTCAAGATGTAATTTTGCATCATTCCGGAACTGATATCTCAAAAAACTATGAAACATAATTCCATGAAGTTTTTATCACTGCATAATCATGTTATTTTATTGCGTCTGAACTAGAATTATTGCAATCACTGTACATTTTGTTATTTTTTCAGGGGTAAATTAATGCAAAAAATTAAGGAAATTTTAAGTATATTTTGAGCAGTTTTAAAAAAATTGAAAAAATATTTTAATGTTTAATGTTTTATGTTCAATTGCATTTTGAATTATTTATTTTAAATATTAAACAGGAATTATACATTTAAGTATAAAATTAATTTCGTAGTTCTGCGAGCAAGCCAGTATACAATAAAAATACTTAAAAAACAAGGTATATCTAAAACATTAAAAAAAATTATTTAAAATTATTTGGAGAGTTGAAAATTTGTTTATTAAAATAAATATATCAATTTATCATACTAAAATTTGGAAAAATTGGGATTAAATTGAAATAGTTACAAAGAGTCAAAAAGTATGAAAATATGCCTTATTTCCTCGACTTAAGAGTCGTGAGTCCCCTTTTAAAGAGAAAACATTTGTTTCAGCCTGGTAAGCGTGGACATGTACATGTAAACTAAAAGTTCAAATAAAAATGTCTACAGCCGAACTTTTAGGATAATAGTCACTCATTATTCGAATCTGATATAGTAGAGGGGCATATAATTTTTATTTACCCTCTCTAATGAGTGTTAAAACACCCGGAAAGATATCAGTTATCACAAAAAAGACAGTTAAGGTTGCTGTGTACTAACCCTATTGGATTCGCTTACCTCAGTGTTAACCTATGGAGAAAATTTGACCAAGGATTGCCGGCTTAGATTTAAAGATTTCTTCTTAAATTAAATTCCGTAATAGAAAAAGAAATTTTACACCTTGGGGCATTTCTCGTTTTAAAAAAATAAAAATAATATTTTAAAATTTAAATTATTCGGGGGAAAAAATCTGGTATAGTGTGTTTCAAACGCTTTTAAATTCCTTTGGTGGACTAAATTTATAAAATGATGCCTGTTGCAAGGTGCAAAAAAGTTCAGGCTATCTGAAAATGCCATTTTTTCCATTTTTTTATTAACTCGCTTTCTTGTTTATTTATGTGTGTGTTTGTGTGTTTGTCTAGTACAAATCTTGAAATCGATTTTTAACTAACTTCCCGACTAGATAGACATTTGAAACTTTTAGAATAGCTCAGAACACGATGACAATACATTTTTTTTATACTTTTAGCCATCTCTAAGCAGAATTGAATTAACTTTCAGTTATTTTCAGTTGATTTTGTTTTGTAGACTGGTGCAGCCATCTATCGGCCGAAACGGGAACGAAAAGTTAAACGCAAATTAACTTCCAATTAACTTCATTTTATTTCAAGTTGATGGGATAATTCATCAAAAAAATTTTAAAAATATTTATTAATTCATAGAATTGTCAAGTTTATATGCTTCAACAGAAAATTTAAAAGCATGGTATATAAAAAGTTCTTTTTATCAGCATTTATGTAGCTTTAAATAGTAGACAAATTTTCTCTATAGGTTAACACTGAGGTGAGCGAATCCAATACGATTAGTACTCAGCAGCCTTAAAGAAAAGCTTGAAAGTTTTTTTTTCCAAATGCGGAGGCACTTTGTCGTGAGACATTCGCCTATACCACGCCGCAATTTTACTGCCCATTTTATTGTGGGGGCACCATATATGCGGACAGCATTGCCCCCTATGAAGGGACGACACGAACGGAGGCATATTTCGTGGCGCGACGCCAGGATTCGATCCGAGCAAAGCTTGAAAGTTAGCAGAACGATTTTATAACCTATAACATCTAATAAAACTGTTATTTAACGATAAAGGACTACAAAATGGACGCATCATCTATCTAGGATACCTGGGAGTCTAAGTTATTAAAAATTCAGAAGTTTTTAAAATTACTTAAGAGTTATATATTAGCTTATTAAGCATTATTTTTTAAGAATTAAATTTAATGGAATTCATAAGTTAAGTTCTTCGATTATAGTTTAATATATTTTAAAATGATTTTAGTTCATAAGTAGAATTAAATTTGATTACCTGCTTGGAAGCAGTAGAGATTTTGTTTTGGAAAGCCGCATTCATAACTTATGTGGTGTCCTTGTGGCAACATTGCTGTATTATTTATCCAGCAAACATTCAACAAACCTAGAAAAAAAATGCAGAATTGATGGTATTATTATCAGTTTCACATAAATAAGTGACCACATGAAAATACACATTTTTAAAACTTAATAATAAAAAAAGTATGCTTTTTGAAGATTATTATTTTCCGAAATGAACAGTTTCAAAATTTTTAATTTTAAAGCAGGTTTCTGATATGCTAAAAAGGATTATTTCAAAGTATTACCATTCTTATAAGATCTAAGAGCTTTATTATTGTCGCCGAAAGATCCATAAACACCAGAAGCGTCTAGGAAAGATGTAACTAAGTTCATTTGCTCCCTCTCACCTGTAAGAAAAGAACAATTATCACGTTTATCGATTAAAAACAATCAGCGTATACATACAAACAAACAAACGAGTGCCTATTAATTACACATTAGTTGCTTAATATATGCATAATAACGCGTGTAATGTCATAATGACCAAACACTGGCTTTGATTGACAATTCCGACTATCGCGATTCAACGTTGTAATTCATTTGCATAATCTGTTTTATTTAATGCAGTATTAGAGGATCTGCAATGCAGAGTTATGAACTTTTTGCATTCATATGACAGCCGGTAATGAGATACTTGATGCATGAGGTGTCAAATACAAACAATGCATACATTTGGTGTAAGAGGAAATTAAATGGATAATGTTTGCTAATTATCTTCTCTGAAATGTTGCTATAAACGGTTCTTTAAGCTATCTACTAAGTTGCTTGCACTAAGTTGCTTGTGGCACCAACCAGTTAACAAAATACCAGTTTCTTTAGCTGTTTTTTCTGTTTCTTAACCAGTTTCTTTAGCTTGAGCTAAAAGTTTTACTTTGATCGATTTGTCATCGCCAATGTTATCGCATTAGAACATTTTTTATACAAGCAATTTCTCTCAATGGGAAAAATAATAAACCTTCCGTTTGGCAAATTTAATACAATATCATATGCAAGTGTCATTTTAAAATGAGAATTTGTTGTTCAACATTTAAATCATTAAGTGTTTATGGCATATAATCGCACGACTACCTGCATCTCGGAATGAACATCGGAAATCAGTTAAAGGAGTGTCACCTCATTAACAGTGCATATACATATATGATACTTTTCTAAGAATAGAAATAAAATCAACTGAAGATATTTACCTGGGCATTCTCCGGGCACTGGAGCAGATCTGACAAAATCAAGACACTTGACTCCTAGAGGTCCGTAGAATGGATCGTTTTCAGGCACTCGTATGGCCATGCATTCAGGGTGTAATAAGGCGGGATTATCCAGCACTTTTGGATCACAACACGAAATTGAAGATCCTTTGTGACCTAATGTGAACAAGTGAGGAAAAAAAACATTTATATCAGACTTACACGAATTTATCGAATTTCAAAAGTCCAGCTATATCTGAACTAGCAAACATAAATAGCGAAAAGCTGTAACTAAACCTTGTGATGGCCATAATAGTTATTCATTTTTTGTCTGTTACGTTAATTTTCAGTTCTTGTATTCCTTTATTTCAGAGGTGCTCTGGTATCGTTACACTTCAAAATATAGCTTTAGGGCAGGAAAGAACAGGAAAGGATTAGTCCGAGATTATGGGATAGTTTGACTTTAGGCTATAGTTAGGCCATGTAACGTCCGTGGTTTGGTTCTTTAGAAGGTTGGTGCTGTTTTTTAAGCTCTATGATCTATCATCAAATGAGAAATATTGTTACACATTTTGGGAGAAAGACAATAAAATAGTTTTTAGTAATACGTAGTGTTTTGTTTGTTCTATGAAAGAATACCAGGAAGAAGAAGTTAATTCAAGAGATGGCGAAGAAGGAAAGCTTCTTAAAGGCTCACAGAATTATCTGTAAGATTCGATTTCTCACACATAACGTTTGATAATTTATGTGCGAATTTTTGGTAAATTTATAATGTAAGAAAGAATTTAGGATCACAGGCAATAGTAATCTTGTAATAGCACAGAGACATCTTTTAGGACATAGAATGATATTATATTGGGCATATTTTAGATATAGCTTTTATCATATGAATGATACCAGTTTTCTACAATGATTAAGAACACAAGAATCTTAATTTTGTTGTTGACATATTTATCAACTGAAATACCAAGAAAAAGGTAACATCAAGCTTGAGCGAATTTTTATTTTGTAAAATCGTCATTTTAACGTAAGATTCAATATTAAATATTTTGCCGAGTAAAAAGTCAAGCACATTAACTTGTGAAACAAGAAATATTTTAGATAAATTTTCCAACCTTAATGTTTTTATGTTATAACACATTGAACGATCCTTTTTTTAACCACATGTTTCTGAAGGAAAGTATGATTATTTTCTAATAAACAACGCCCAACTTCCACCCATTTATGGAATGAAAGATATGAAAACATCTACCCATTTATAGAATGATATATATGAAAATTTGGCATAGCTCTGCAGAACTTTTAAAATTTTTGTATTGAAAGACAATATTAAATATTATTTCATGAATGAAAATTTAATGTGGCTTATCCCCAGACGTTCCTTGGAATATTCAACCTAAATTCCTTACAGCTGTTTTTGGTGGAGTTAAAGTATGAATACTAATTTTTTTCCTTACAGGGATAAACCATTGCTTTAAAATCTTCACTCACCTGTCTTGCTTCCAATTCTTATTACATCGTGATCAATGAAGAGCCCAAGGTACAACGTCAACACCGTGCAGTTGCATCTTGGTCGTGTGTGATGAGTGTACAACTCGTTGCTGAGATACCTGGCATTGGGTAATTGTTCGCCAGACATCGATACACGCGGAGCTGCAACCTCTATTGGAATTAAAAGTTAGATATTAGTGTTGAAAAATGTAAGGAATAGTATATTTTTAATGAAGCAAATTAACTGTTTTTATATACTCGAATAGCACATTTTAAAAGGAAGTGTAACAAAAATCAGTTGCCTTTACATTCTACTTGCAAAACTGGAAACTGATAGACTAAAAAATGGCACTATATACCACAAAAAAATGAGCTATTTTGAAGTTTTATATGAACTGCATTAAATAATTTAAATAGAGTTTATTTATAATAGAAGCAAAATTTACTTAGATATTTTTAATTCTCTTCTGGAAAAATTTTGTTACATTCTTTTGTTTATTAGCTATAATGCCATTCTGACAGACAATTTATTATTTATACTAACCTTTTGTTTTCCTTGAAAATGCTATTGTCTAATCGGAAACGCAGATAATCGACAGTTCAATGTATTATGAAATTAGAAATGCATGATTTAATATCTTGTTTACGGCTTTCTATCTTTCAACTATCCAAGAGACTTTTATAAAAAAATAGAATAAAAAAATGTACAAAAAAAATGGAAATTACATTTAATTTTAGTCATTTATCAAGAATAACTGGTGTTGATGCCATAAACTAGTATCATCATCCAAATCATATCAAGTCTAGTATCACCATCAGATATCTCTTCCTGGCATTTCTCAATGTCACGAAAGAAATATTCGAAGTATAAAGGCTGCTGTGAACTAACTCTACTGGATCTGCTCCCCTCAATGTTCAATGGAGAAAATTTGTCTACAATTTACGGTCTGATAATCAAATAAAAGTGGTATTTTCAGATAGCCTGAACTTTTTATCACCTTGTAACAGGATTCATTTTTATACATTTCGTCCACCAAAGGAATTAATAAGCGTTTAAAACTCGCTATACCAGATCCCCCCCCCCCCGATTAATTTAAATTTTAAAACATTATTTGCATTTTTTATAAAAAAAAACGAAAAATGCCCCAATTCAATTCTTTCTCTATTATGGAGTACAATTTAAAAAAAAATCTTTAAATTCAAGTCGGCAATCCATGTACACTTTTTCTCCGTAGGTTAACATTGAGGTGAGCGATTTCAATACGGTTAGTACACCGTATCCTTAAGTTTTTTGTTTGTTTGTTGTTGTTGTTGTTAATTTCTAAAAGAATTTATTCGTAGTAATGGGTCTATGAATTTATTATAAGAGCTTCATAACTCTCTGACCTAATTATTAGTAGAGTGAAATAATAGCAATGTGTCCTTACCATCAGCATAAACAGGTCGTATGAGTCGTTTGAAAGCCGTGAGCGCCATGCCCCAGTCAGCATGCTCCAAGTTATTGCAGCTTCCATTATAACTTCTGTATGGATACGTTTCATTACATTTATTTGGAGTAGGGGGTTTACAGTGGTCTGGGAGCAACGCAGGATCAATGCTGGAAAACAAAATTAGATGAGAATTTCTTTCCGAATTAATTTTATCTTTGCTTGAGTATATATTTATCTCTATACGGGTCCTTAAAGATATTAATTTTTTTAAGTTATTTAAAAAATCCTTCCCTATTATTTGCACATACAATGTCATGTTTAGTTGTTCAATAAATTGCCATCACACACACCAAAAAAAAAAAAAGAATTTTTGTAAACAAAATATCCGTTACTGATGTTTATAATATTTTTAATTAACTTAACGCCTTTAGAGAATGAATGATTTCCGAGAAATCAAGAAAATCCTTAACACAAAACATTAAAAGGTTAATGCTTTAATGCTGTGTATAATATAGTAGTTAGCTGACAGATGTAAACAATTAGTTGTCAAAGAGAAATAAAGTATAACTTTTGTTGTTTGAGCAATAAACTGTTTAAAGCTAAAATTTATTACGTTTAACTAACCCAAAATATTATTTAAGCGTATATCTTTTTTAAAATTTAAAATCATTTTCTTTAACTACTTTTAATTACATATGATAAAATTAATTATATTTGTACAGCATTTCTGACACATGGCAGTACCTATTTAAACAAGCGAAGTTTCCTGCTTTCCTTTTTTAGCAGATATTCATACACTGCTGGCCACTGTAAATGCAACACCCTGAAGGAAACATGCAAATAACATGAAATTTACAACATGCATTAGCGGAGGTGAGATATGCAAATGATTAGAATTTCAGCGCAGACGCACATCACGTGCGCCTGTGGCGCCACTTCAAAGCGCTTTTTAAGGCTTGGAGATTTCGACGATGCGGCAATTGTGTTTTTCTTGTGGTTTTTTCAAAAAAAACGATCAATTATGCCTGGTCGAAAACAGCGATCATCTTTTGATCAAGTATCCGAGTTCGACAGAGGAAGGATAGTGACCTACCGAGATTATGGATTATCTTTCAGGGAAATCGGTAGTCGTGTTGGACGAAACCAAACAACTGTAATGCGGATATGTGATCGTTGGATGCAGGAGGGTACGACGGACCGGCGTGTTCGATCGCATCCACCTCAGCGCACCACTTCACGTGATGACAGGCAAATTATGCGCATGGCAGTGACGGATCGCTCAGTCACATCACGAACCATAGTACAGCACATGCAGTATGTCACGCATCATCCAGTGTCTGCGCGTACCATTCGACGCCGTTTACAGCAGAATGGTCTGTCCGCAAGACGTCCATTGCTTTGTCTACCCTTGACGCAGAACCACAGACGTCTCCGCCGCCAATGGTGCGATGACAGAAGGATGTGGACGGCAGAATGGAATGAAATTGTCTTTACTGACGAGTCACGCTTCTGTCTGCAACACCACGATGGTCGCATTCGAGTCTGGAGACACCGTGAAGAGAGGATGCTGAACAGCTGCGTTATGCACCGCCACACTGGTCCTGCACCGGGTATTATGGTATTGGGAGGTATTGGATATCACTCTCGCACACCTCTAGTACGCATTGCCGGTACTTTAAACAGCCAGCGCTACATCTCCGAGGTGTTGGAGCCAGTTGTCCTTCCTTACCTTCAGGGCTTGCCCACGGCCATATTTCAACAGGATAATGCGCGACCACACGAGGCACGCGTTGTCCAACGGTTCTGCGTCAATCGCCAGATTGAATTGCTTCCCTGGCCGCCTCGCTCTCCGGATCTTTCTCCGATAGAAAACATGTGGTCCATGGTTGCTCTACGATTGACCCAGATTCCATCCCCAGCTGCCACAGCAGATCAACTTTGGCAACGTGTGGAAGCTGCTTGGTCTGCTGTACCCCAAGAACTCATCCAAAGTCTCTTTGAATCAATGCCGAGGCGTGTGGCAGCGGTGATCTCCAACAATGGCGGCTACTGTGGCTACTGATTTTGGCAGGAACCACACTTCACAGAAGTCTATAAATTTAATCATTTGATACTTGGTTAACATGTTATCTACAAAATAAATTTTGTTGTCTATCTCTTGTCTTTCTTGGTGTTGCAATTTGGGTGGCCAGCAGTGTATTTAAAAGTCAGTGATTACGTCTTCCATTGGCTTTAAACAACTTTACGTAATTGAGAATCATAAGCTTTTAGAATTTATAATGGTTCTTAGTAAACATAATTTTAAATTTTGCTTTCAGTTTTCTTTTTCGACGAAATACAATGTATATATTATAAAGAGAAAAATGTGAGAAGCAGTGGGTGTATTTCTTAAAGCCTAAGAGACAATGTTCATTAACAGCGTCCCAGCTGAATCCATAGCAAAAGTCAAAATATTTTTTATTTATCCAACTGCAGATGATAGAACACATATTCAATGAAACCAACCAAAATCTTTTATATGTTAAACTGCATTATAATGTTACTTTACTAGAAGTTAAAAATTTTGTAGTTTTCTTTGAAATCACATAAATTTAAATTTAAGTGTAAATTGATGAAATTCAAGAAATATATAACCAAGAATTCAAGAAATATTAAATCTCCAAGAATTCAAGAAATATTAAATCTCTAAGAATTCAAGCGTCAGGCTTTTATTCGTTCAAGAGCACTACTAACTACATACGCTTCACGCAAACCGCGAAGCAGCCAGGTGGCGCTACCAGTACGTCAAAAACAAATACAGTGGAATCTCGATCTATCGTTTTCAAGGGACCGATTGAAATGAACGATAAATGCGGGAAAACGATAGATGCGGAAACATAACAAAGCAATATGATCATTGGGACTGGATAAAATGAACGGTACATACGGAAAAACGATGGATCCGAAAACGATCGATCGAGATTCCACTGAATATACAATATAATTTTAATTTGCAACATAAATGTCATCTATCAAGTTTGCTCAAGTTTAAAGTTATCAAACGTGCGAGTTTATTCATAATTTAACCCAGTTTCTTATTTTTACTAAAATTTCCTTAATCAACCCCTTTCAATAAACCTTTCAAAATACAGTGGAATCTCGATCGATCGTTTTCGGATCCATCGTTTTTCCGTATGTGTCGTTCATTTTATCTAGTCCCAACGATCCTATTGCTTTGTTATGTTTCCGCATCTATCGTTTTCCCGCATTTATCGTTCATTTCAATCGGTCCCTTGAAAAGCGATAGATCAAGATTCCACTGTATTTGAATACCCGAGATGCAGAAACAGCTCTTATGTCTTCATGATTACCGCAGTATTTTTTATTACATCAACACGTGTTTGTATTGCATAAAAAATTAACACAGTTTTAAAAAATGCATGCTAAAAAAAACGCAAATATATTTGTTTTGCATATTTCATTCTGAGAAAAAGTATAAGTTTTTCCGGAAGATAAGACTATGAAGGGACATAAAGTGTTGTTTTCAAAAGAACAAATGAAATCATTATTTTACAATAACGAAGATTCATTAAATTCCATTATATTTGTGATAATTTTGGAAAGTATTCTTACCATCCTCCGAGAATTCTTTTCATATGTTCTATAACAATTTCGCAGTCATTCATATCATCCGCATCGACATTTCCTCTCTGGAAACGTTGCAACAAAGAAGAAGGAGTCCCTTTTTTCGGAACTATACCTATTAAACGATAAAATTGAATAAGAAAATTAAAAAGATTTGAATTTGTTTGACTAACTAAGTCCAGATTTTATAGAAAGGATCAACAATTTCTTTCTCATAATGTACAGTGATATAAAATTTACCATTTTCAAAAAGCATCATTTCTAAATTTTTTCTGTAGGCCACAAAACCTTCACCTTGTTTCCAAGCCTCTTGAAAGTCTTCACCCAAGAGATTAAGTGCCTCTGGAAGAGAAATGTTTTTCAAAATTTTTAAATTTTGAATTTTTCAAAAAATTTTACTATGTTTTTATCAAAAAAGAATTAAAATTACAGAAATTTTTATACTTTTATCTATAAAGTGTGAAAATCTTTTTTAGTTACAACTTCCAAATTAAGCTTAAATACAATTAATTGAAAGTTAATCAGTATTTAATGCAAAATTTTTTATTTTACATTAATCTGAAATATTTTCTCCAGTAAAAAGTTTCATGTAAAGATAAAAAAAAATCTCATTTTTTTATTAAAAAAATTAAGAAAAAAATTTTCATATAATGTGAAAAATTAAGAAAAAAATTTTCATATAATATGACTTTTCACTTAAAATAAAAAAATTATTTATGGTTTAAAATTTCATTTCTTTCAAAATATGTCACCCAATATAAAATTTTTATTAACTAAAAGGTATGATTTAAAACACAATTTCTTCTTATATCAATTACGTAAAAACAAGCATTTTATTGAAAATTTTAATTGGATAAAATTTTGCATTTAGATAATTTCAAAGTCGATTGAAACCTAGATTAAATTTTACTGAGAAAGTTGAGTTTTTCATATTTTTTTATTTCTGATCAAAGGGATTTTAAATTAATTTACATTAATTTACCTGGTGGATATAGAGCAGGTTTATTCAGCAAGAAAGGGTCCGGTTTTTCAGATTCACGTATCGCCTCTGCAACCAGCATTAAAACCATAGCCATCAGCAATAAACTGCAATAGATAAAAAATTAGGAATTTATAATTAGTAAGAAACTTTTTTACGTTCTATTATATATTCGTCATATGTTCTATTCGTATATATTTATGTATATATGTATGTATGTATGTATGTACACACACACACACACACACACACACACACACACATACATATATATATATATATATATATATATATATATATATATATATATATATAATTTTAAACATGACTATCTGTGAGTTATGTATGTGTGTAAGCACGTGTATTTTATAACACAATTACACGTTTCACTTAGAGTAACATGATAGCGTGTCGTTATAAAATCAAACGTGCGGTATTTGAATCTTTGATAAACGTCGAAAAGTCCAGTTGGGTACTGTCCGACTACAGTACGAAGAACCACGGTTGGCATAGTGCCAAGACGATTCTATTCACGCTCTAGGGAAGGCTGCTGAGGAAGGAGGGGGAAAAGTCTCGTATTCTCTCGACATTCTTTAGAATCGGTTACTAACTGCGCTTGCTTGCTTTTTCCTCGTCTGTTATTTTGATTATTATATTAAAATTACTGGATCCTTTACCCAACACAACTGCTCGGAATAAGCCGTTCCGTAGTGATTGTAAACGTATAATACACAATGTAATTAAATTGTGTGATAAAGAAGCACTAGAAGGAAACGTTATTTTTCCACTTTCGCAATCCCTAAACAGAACTAGTAAAATGACCGGGATATCAATGTCCAGTGTAAAAAGAATACGCAGAGAAGCAAAGGGTGAAGAAACTCCAAAATTTGAATCTCCGAGGAAACGTCAGAAAAAAAGAATCACCGAAAACGTAGCTTTAGATAATTTTGATTGTGACGTAATCCGAAAATATCCACTCCTATAAAACTCCTATCTTTTAAATAGATTTGCTTCTTTCTTTTTATTATTTTGAAATTATTATTCACATATTCGATCAAAAATAAAGTTTTAAAAAATAGCTGTAAAATTGCTGACAAAAAGCAGTCTGAAATACATTCCGTATTTCATAAACAAACACATCCGAAAATATGACGTTTTCCCCTATTTTCTAAGTAGACTAGCTTTTCTCGCGCATGCGTAACAGCTTCCAGGGACCTTGGTTCCGTGGTCGGACTATAATCAATTTTCTTTTCAGACATCACTACAGGTATAAAAATTAAACTTTATTTCATATAGAATAGAATGTATTGGTGCATGAATAGAATACATCTTTTCATTCACAATGGTGAAAGATTTTCAATACATGCCCTAAAAGAATGCCAGCAATAGTCTGCGTTTTTCATATAGAATACAATGTATTGGTGCATGAATAGAATACATCTTTTCATTCACATTGGTGAAAGATTTTCAATACATACCCTAAAAGAATGCCAGCAATAGTCTGCGTTTTAGGAATCTTTAGTTCCCCTCTCATGTACCGCCTCAGAGGAGAAGCCGTCTCATATTCGTAAACAGGCGCTGAGGGGTCGGGAGATATCAAACGTATCCTCTCCGGATCTTCCTCGACAGAGATTATGCCATCTTTACCATGAGCCATAAACATTTTTGACTGGAAGTAAAAGAGAAATTTGAGGTTAAGAAAAAGTTTTTTATATATTTATTTTTTTAATTATTTTTTTATTTTACAAAATTTATACTCGAAGGAAGAGCAAATGCAAAAATGTGCTTGCAGAATCTCACATTCTATGGTGCCCAGTATAAAGGGCTTAAGTCAAAAACAGTGATTTGAATATACCAAGTTACTGACTTTTATACCAATCGCAGAACAATAATTTCGACTTGAGTCTTTTGTACAAAGAAATGTACTTTTGTATACAAAATTGATACACTTAAGCCTTTTATACAAGTCAAAAATCTTTTTTATCAATACTAACAAATATCTAAAAATCACTTATTTTGACTTAAGCCCTTTATACCGGGTACCATAGTATATATTATAATATCTAAAGTATTTGGTCTCGATTGGGACTTTGTATAAAAGCAGTTCACAGAAGCGAATGTGAAAATGAGATGCGACTTTTAAAAAATCAATATAACACTGAAGTCTAGACTTTATTTACGGTATAAGTACAGATTATACCAAGTAGATTGACACTTATTTGCAGATATTCAACATTGATAAGAGGCTGTATCAGTTCTGCTTCAATACGTGACATTGGTGGTAAACAGAAGAGTCTAAAACTGATGAAAAATATGCTATTAAATTAATAAAAAAATGGGTTTTCAAGGTATCCAAAAGAAAAAAAAGTTTTTACAGAACAGCAGAAAACCCACCAAAGGAAGCGGATCATGCTTGGGGTACTATTACACTAATGTCGCAACTAGAATTATATTCTAGAGAGAGACGAAGGGAGTTCTCGTTTCTGAAGAAGAATTTATCGTTTCTTTAGCAGAAAACTTATCTTGTTTTTACTTTTTTCCTCTCTCCTGATTTTCCAAGCTTTGGGGAGAACAGAATCACCTCACAATCACAACACTGCACCAGTGGTCAGCAAAGCTGAGTATTTCACTATGTTGTTTAGTATTGATGTTTACAGAAGCCAAATATTGCTTCTCGTGTGAAACGATGTTTGAATTAGTATTGTACATGCCTTTCATGGACCTAATTTGATATTATATATTTAAGTTCGAATCATGGTATTCATCATCCTGCCTCATGGACGCGTTTTGCAGAGAGGCATACCATAGAGAAGTTTTACGTCTCTTTCCACTTTTGAAGCCATACATCCCAGTATGTGCACGAATGGTTTTCTGAGAATGAAAATGAAAGTACCACAGGGATGCTTGATTCGACTCAGATTTGGGAAAATTTGGTGGCAACTAAAGAAAAAAAAAAGCTGGGACCCTTCATAATTCTCTAACCGCTGTGTGAAAATGTTCATTGAAGTACACGCACTTTACTACAAGCCTGAAACTTCCTTCGCAAAAAATACTGATCTAGAATGAATTTTCTCGATCAATCAATAAAGGCAAAATTCAAAGAAGTAAGAAAATACGAGTTTGGAATTATTCATGATATCTTCCCATAATTGAAATAATCCTCTTTTTCAACAGTTTTCTTGCGTAAGAAAATAACGTTCCTTCATTATTCATCTCACTTCTTTTATAATGGAAATTAAAACATCAAAATAAAAAAAAGCGAAGTGCTTTAAGATAACTTCCGTTACACCTTTAGTTATTTTAAGAACAATCTAGAATAATTAAACCCACTGAAATAAACGATTACTACCTAAAAAGAATTTCGAGGACGAAATTTTATCACGAGGATGCTTGAAAAAGATGGCCTTACTAAAAATAACTCAAGGATAGCTAGTCGACGGTCAGTTTCCTTCCCAACATGCGCAGAAGTGCTCGTTGTTTCCATAATAAGATTCAAACAGTTTATTTTTAGTTTCAGCCTGCTATAGAGAGGAGTAACACTGAAATAAGGATAGATCGATGTTTCGGTGTATGTTATTTCTTTGAAATGGATATATGTCACTGGATAAAATTAATTCACAAGTAAGCGAAGTTTCTTTTAAGCTCTTTAGAAACGATATGAAAGTGTAAAATGCTTATGATATTTAGATAGACAGTTATGGTATTAAGATAGTCTTTAAAGATTTTAACTCATATTATTGCATTGTAGTTGCATTCATAAATCAAATTAATATTTAATATCTATCAGTAAAAACGTTTAAATTCTTATAAACGTAGTATTGATTGTCGATTGTTGTTATTCATTCTGAAAGGTCTGCTTCATATAAATGGCTTTAAGATTGTGTGAGGGCAGTTTTTCTCAGAGCATTTCAAGCAATGTATACATAAGATTTGTTAGTTTTATTAGCTCTCGACTAAATAAGTCACATATTAGACATATATGGAGCAAATGACAGAGAGAGAAAAAGGTATGAAGCTGTAAATTGAGACTTAAGTTTAATATACAATCTCTGGAAGAAATACTTTAAGTATTTCAATATTTATATAAAGTTTTTTCGATTTGATTGAATAAATAAATAACAATATATATATATATATATATATATATAT